>JASPKZ010001219.1:297500-897500 GCA_030220185.1 Diploptera punctata | reverse complement strand
GGTCCGTGGTCAGCGTTCCGCCTCATACTGACATCTAGGAAACCAAGGTAGTACTAGGACGGGAAAATTCGGTAAATTTTGCTTAGAGGCCTTTTCATTCAGGCTTAAGGATCTTTTACGAGCCTGAAAATCTTGAGACTCGGGACCCACGGCTTAAAGTCCGTCTCGGAGGACTTGCTCCTTGGATTTTTCCATCCTAAAAAATCCATCGACCCCGGCCGGGTTTGAACCTCCGACCTAATAATAATAATAATAATAATAATTATTATTATTATTATTATTATTATTATTATAACAGTTAAGTCTCGTATACTGCGATGAGCAGGAAATGTAGAATGAATGCTGAATGAAAGAGGGGCATGTAAACTTGTAGGAAAACCAGGGGAAAACACAGAGGCAGCTGAGTTAACTGTAACGTATGCTAATGATCGTAAGGCCGCAAGACGTGAGTTTAACGTAGCATTGCAGTCATCGACTGTAGGGAAGTGGAGAAAACGGCTGCTGGAAACGGGAAGGATGCAGAAAATCAAACCTCCTGGAAGGCCTCGCATTAGCACGGATGCAGAAATAACGAAGAAAATTGTGGAGGCGTTCGACGCTAGGCCACAAAAATCAACCCGCCAAGCTGCACGTGAGCAGTGATTTGTTTTGTTCTATTGCTGTAATTTAAAGGATTCCCTTTCCAATGATAACATCACATTTCCTTTAATAATAATATTTTCGTCACAAAATGCGATCAAACGTATAGACATATTTCTGAATCACTCTGTATATATTTTTTTATATTGTTTTTTCCTTTTTTGTTTTACCTGTTTTAACTTTATTTTATCCTCACGTAGACACAAGGACATCACACACACACCCAAACCCAGGGTGGAGATTTAAAATCCCCTACCTCGCCAGGAATCGAATCCGGGTCGCCGTAGTGGAAGGTAGGGACTCTACCGACTACGCCACGGCGACGGACTAAATATAAAAATCCGCTCCCTAATACTGATATATAATAAATTATGTCTTCTTCTTCTTCTTCGCGGTTTAGGCTTATTTACTAGCCTGTTCCGGCTCCAAATTGCTGCTCTTTCCATCTTTTCCTTGGTATTCCCAAGCTTCTTCCTTTTCAGTGATCCTTGCCAAGTGTTCGTTCCAGTTTGTTCTGTATTTCTCTATTGTGAAGTACGATCTCCATTATGCCCCACGTTGTGACATTTTGAAGAAGTAATTCTTTGTCCCAAGTTCTGGCGACGTTTTGAAGCAGCTAACTCTCTTCATGCCCGATGTTGTAGTAACATTTTGAAGGATTAGTGTCCCAAAAAGAATTACTGGTTCAGGTTGGGTTTTATTTTCGGTAGAGCCGGATTCTTGTCTTAGGGTCGGTAGTTGGTACACTGGATAGGAAAACACTTCACAATCATAAAAAAAAATGTTCTTGTAGAAATAATTTCACATTTATTCACTTTGTAGGTTCCCAGCAGATCAAGTAAATATAGGTGGTATTATTCTTCACTGTCAATTAAAATTAAATTATTTTCTTTTCTTGAGTCAACTATTCTTCTTGTATTAAATATCACATTTTATCAGGAGAGCTGTTATTGCTTCTATCCTTGATGAAAGTTGTATGCTGAATGACTAGAGTAATTCTGTTATAATTTTAAAGAACATTATTACATCACATGATTTTATATTTATGCTCTATTGGTTAATATAATGTTTAAATTTGATTTGTTAAATCAAAAAGTTAATTGTTTTAACCTCCAATCAGAATTTAGTATAATTTTATTTAAAAAATATGAAGTTAAGCAGGTGTTCTTATTACAGCTATAACAGAAAGCTTTATAATTCTGACAACAATGACTTAAAACAATTTTAAAAGCATTATTTAGAAAGACTGTTATGTAATCCAATTTCTTTAATTGTTACTGAGACATTTTTATTCAACAATGAACAACAATTAATTATTTAGATGTTTTTCTTTATTTAAGTTATATTTAAATATCAAAAGAATTTTAAAGTATAAAATTATTAACTTAAACTTTCATATTTATTATAATATGAAAATCCTGCTTATCACAGTAAATTTACAAAAAAAAACAGAATATCTGGCAATAAATAGCAATGAACGAGAAAATGTAATATTGGAAGAAGGAATCCAAATAAAGCAAGTGAAACAAACTAAATATTTGGGAATAATTATGGATAACATTGGAGGTATAGGCAAAGAGAACATAAAGCATAGAATTGAATTGATAGGCAAAGAGAACATAAAGCATAGAATTGAATTGAGTAGCAAAATAATATCATCGTTAAATTCCATATGGTGGGATAAGCATATTTGGAAAGACACAAAAAAAATATATTGGTAAAACATTGGTGGAATCTGTTGCAATGTATGGAAGTGAGGTATGGACAATCAATAAGTACTACAAGAATAGACTAATAGCTCTAGAAATGGATTATTTACGGAGAAGTGCCAGAAAGTCTAGATTAGAACATGTCACAAATAAGGAAATTAGAAACATAATGGAAGCAGAAGAAAGCATAATTGAAAGAATTGAGGAGAAGGAATTAAAGTGGTTAGGACATGTTTTAAGAATGGAAGATGGGCGATGGCCAAAGCAACTATATGAATGGCATCCGAACAGAAAGAAGAAAAGAGGGAGACCAAGGTTAACATGGAAGGAAAACGTAATGCAGGCTAGAGGGCTAAGCATCGAAGATGCCCAAGACCGTAGGCTTTGGAGGTTTGGCACGGGAAGACGGCAGCAGCTGTAAAAACCCGAAGATAGATAGAGAGAAAATCCTGCTTAAATTGTTGAGTTTAGTTTCTCTATTTTTAGTTGTTGTCTTATTTCTGTGAATGAATTATGTAAAAATGTAAAGACGTTTGTTACTTGTGAAATCCATGATATAAATAATATGCTGACAACACGTTGAGCGGGCGCTCGTACTGATGTTGCAACAGTGCAGAACCAAGAATAGAAGTGCGTATTTGTTTTAATGTTGCAACAAAACATGTTGTAGTGGCGGTCAGGGACGGACCACCTCCAAATCATGATGTGCAGCCATCTGTAACATCAAAACGTTTACTACTTGCCTTTATGAATTACAAAGTAAAGCCTGGTTGGAACCAGTAAAGAGTGAAAATAATGTGTCTATTTTAAATACGTAAATATAATCCTAACGTCTTCTATATTTTGGGTCGTAAATATACAGTTTTATGGAATAATTTGGAGTACAAATATTACAATGGAAACGAAAATTAAAATTTATAAGAGCATAATACAGAATATTTTGTCATATGGAAGTGAAAGTTTGGTCTTTGATGAAATTACAAAAGAATAAAATTAGAACAGTTGAATTTGATTATCTTACAAGAAGATTCCAAAAAACAACACAGCATAAAATAAGAAATTAATTCCTTTGAAGAGAAATGAATGTCACCACATCGGTTGTTAAGAGAATTGAAAATCAAACGCTTAAATGTTATGGCCATGTACAAAGAATGGAAAATGAAAGATGGCCAAAAAATATATACCAACGGTCATCCCCTGGAAGAAATATACGTAGCAGACCAAGATGGAAATGCAAAACTTATGTCAGAACTATATTGGATGATAGGAATTTGGAAGAAGGAAATTGGAATCATATAAATAAATAGAAACTGAAGACGGCAAACATATATGTGGGGGAAAGCAGAAGAAGAAGAAGAGTACAGTTTTATCAGTTTTTTTCTTCCGCCAATGCCACCAGATTGCCTTTTATGACATTTTTGGCTTTTTCCCCTGTCATGAGCGAAATTGTAATCCATTTCTTAGATTGGGGTACCTGGAAGGCGGAGTTACGTTACCCCGATGATACGATAGGTGATAAATGATAATGAAGCGCCAGGAGAGTTCTTAACCTAAACTCTTACTTTAAGGGAGGAAAGGAGATTACAAGTTTTTGAGAATAAAGTACTTAGGAAAATTTTTGGACCAAAGAGAGATGAACAGACAGGTGAATGAAGAAGACTACATAACAATGAACTACATGGTCTTTATAGGAAGCCAGATATAATAAGAACAGTTAAGTCTCGTAGACTGCGATGGGCAGGACATGTTGCACGTATGGGGAATGAAAGACGTGCATGGAAGCTTCTTGTAGGAAAGCCAGAGGGTAAACGCCCAGTTGGTAGACCAAGAATGAGGTGGAAGAATAACATTAACTATGATTTGAGGGAAGTAGAATATACAGGGAATGATTGGACAACATTAGCTCAGGATAGGGGTGTATGGAGAGCTTATGTCCCCGCGGTCATGAACCTACGGGTTCGATAGTGTCAGTGAGTGAGTAAGTATGTAAGTATTAACCTAAATTGCAGCCCTTGGGCAACTATAAGAATAATTCCCTTTAAGGGAAATTCCTATGGTTTTACCGGGAATCGAACCCAGAACTTCATGAACTGTAGTGAGAAACACTGACCACTAGACCTTGAGGCTGGTCCATAGAAATCATTGATGCATAACTTTATATTGATGGCGAGTATTGACCTGACAAGGGAACTGTTAACCATTGCACACCTAAATCTACCTTGAAATTTCTCCCAGGGAAGCATTGTGATCTATCAAGGCCTTATAAAAAGCCGTCTTTAACTGCAAGGCATAGAAATCGAAGCAGAATCCAGCATTGTCAATCAATTGTATGGAGCAGATGGACTCCCTGCAAGAGTAACAGCGGCGTGGAATGAAGTATGACGCGGCGCGGTCGTCAACTTGTGAGGTTATGGTGCCTTGCAGTTAAAAATGACAGTTTTTTGACACGTCATTAAAAGTCTGTAATGCAAACAGTGGTTTCTTTTTTTTTGTGGTATAATCAATTGCTACAAATATTTTTTATGTTATCTTCCGCAACCACGATACGGTTACATTCGTGCACTATATATATATATATATATATATATATATATATACAGTCTGGTAGCCATGTGCAGTCACTGCAAAATAATGCTATGACCTATTCAGATTGTTAAAAAAAGGAGCTTGATTTTACAGTGATAAAATTAAACCGATAAAATCGAGGTGAAAAAGACTGTGATTAATAATAATAATAATAATAATTGCTTTATTTTACCTGGCAGAGTTAAGGCCTTAAGGCCTTGTCTACCACTCAACCAGGTTTAAAAAAATACAAACAAAAAAAAAATAGTCTTAAATCTAAATTACAATATATATATATATATATATATATATATATATAAATAAACGATTATAAGTTATGAATACAATACAATTAATATTTATAATGTATTTTGATTTACTCTAAATTTAACGAATTAAATATATAATATGTACAAGATATATAAAAAAACGAGGAAAAGATTAATGACATAGTATAAAATTAAATAAATAGAGAAAAATTAATTATTAGACAACAGGTAACTGCATAAGCGTGACAACAGGTAACTGTATAAGCGTGACTTAAAGGTGCCAAGTGTGCGGCAACCCCTGATATCTTGAGGAAGGAGATTCCAGGAGCGGGCAGAGGCTACTGTGAAGGAAGTAGAATAGGAGGAAGTGCTATGAAGAGGAATTGTTAGCAGACTGCTATCTTGTGATCTAGTGTCAATATTGTGGTAAGAGGATAACTTCTCAAATCTGATTGGTTGTAAATAAAAAATAATTGAAATGCGATTGGTCATTGACTCCCATTTGTGGCATGAGTTAAATGGCCTATGTAAAATTTATTACCATGTGTTCACGTTAATTTGTATACTCCTTTATCGTTGTAATGATTTTTTCTTCAATATAATTATTTATTAAATTGTGTAATTTATGTTCTGTTCTACAATTACACAATAATTAAATTGTTGCTCTTCGCCAAAAATATGTGTTTGTTTTGTAGACGTGAGGTCTGAAGACAAGAATCTCATCTTAGTAATTCCAGTTTGAGGAGGTAGCAGTCAATCGTAAAGTCATGATTATATCAGGGCACCCGCAGATGTTTTTTCCAAGGAGAACAACAATGTAAGCTACTTGTTTTTTTTATCCAAAAAAAGAAATGAATCAACATGCTTATAATCTGTGTTCTTATTTATGACTTTAGACTGTAATCTTATATTATAATTAATATGATAATGATCAGGGCTGCGATTGTTACATAAATACATGTTTATGGAATAGAAAACAAAATTTCTAATGACTATTTAACTCATGCCCCAAATGGGACTCATTGGCCAATCACGTTTCAATGATTTCTGTTTTACAACCAATCAGAGTCGTGTTTCACGAAATATTTATCAGTGTTATAATTACCATATTAAAGAAAGCTCCTCCTTTTTAATATTCTGAACAGGTCTGACCATTATTTTGCAGTGATTGAGCCCGTGAGAAATACGGCTACCAGATTGTATATATAGTGCATGAATGTCAACACATGCAGCATGCGGGAGTTAATATAAAAACATTTGTTGCAATTGATTATACCACTAAAAAAACAAAACCACTGTTTGCACTTTCTTATATGTATTTTTTCCCAGGTAACAATCTAGAAAAATATACTTGTCATATTTACATCGTACGACATCAGAAATGAATTAATATACAGTTTGATGTGTTTCATTTTTTCTCCACTAGAGAGCATTCTTACCATATTGCGTTCCTTTGGCAATAAATAGTATGATCTGGTTGCAGTGATAAACAAAAGAAGCAGATGAAGCGTACCTATCGCTTCTCATTTGTTTTCAAACATCGCCGTTTACATGAAATATTTAAAAATAACTATAGTTAAATAATGATTTGTGAGTAAACAGCTTAATTTTATTCGTTAAATAGTTCTAACTAATGCCACTCTTGATTTCCAAATTCTCTGGATACTCGTAAATTCACTCCTCACTTCGTGAGTCGTGAATTTATCGATAATTTGGAAATCACTCGTGGCATTACTTATGATAATGATCAGGGCTACGATTGTTATATAACTACATGTTTATGGAATAGAAAACAAAATTTCTGATAAGATGGATGCAACATGTTCATCGAATGAAAGATCACAGGATACCTAAACAAATGTTAAGATATCAACCTGCAGGAAGAAGAAGACCAGGACGTCCACTCAAAAGACTTTTGGATGGTGTTTCTCATGAGGCCGAAGCAGGTCAACAAATGACCTAAATTCGTGAATGTTTGTGGAATGCAGGCTTCCAGGCCGGTAATGTAATATTAAGATTCCGGTCTATGTGGCCGTGGTCTCTAACTGGTGTTTTTTCCAGACGTTACTCCCTCAACTGCGTGGAGCATCTTCAGGGGCGAGTGCTACTAGGTAGTGTTCCCTTCACAGTCGAGTCTACGACAAGGGTACACCATCTAGAAACACTCATCACTGAAGATGACCTCCCAAGTCGAGAGAGAAACTTCTGGAAGGAACACCACTGGCACAAAGTCTGGAATGTTTTAATGTTATAAATACATGTCTGTTATTACGATTGTTAAACTCGATAGTATATTACGATGCAAGGTTAGGAAGTGGTAAAACACTTCACAAACGTGCGTTGCACATTATTCTTTGCGCGATGGTGTTTTCAAAATAATAAATAGTAGTAAAATAATAACATCTTTAATCAATTGAGTTGGTGTTTACTTGATGAAAATCCATATTTATTAATTAAATAAAAATAAAACGTAGTTTTATTTGATTTTCATATTTATTATATAATTAATTTGTTAACATGTCTGAAGAAGGTACAGTGTACCGAAACAGCTGTCACTGAATTATATAATAAATGTGAAAATCAAATGAAACTACGTTTTATTTTTATTTAATTAATAATATCTTTGTTGGAAATATTTGCGTTCATTATAAACAGTTGACTAATGTTAACAGTGTGGGCAATGCTTATTAGTTGAAACAACAGGAGGCCGTGAGAGCATTATTATTGACAAAACGTCCATTTACTATTTTTATAGGCTTTAAGCTTTTTTTATTTGTCTTATTATTTAGTACGTATTTATTGTTTTATATGGTTTCAAATAAAGCAGTGGTTTGTTTCGTATAATCTATAATGTATATTAACACTACCTTTTGGATATTTTTTGTATATACATTGTACGTAGTTTACTTAGAGGACAGTGGTTTTACTTACCGCACTTGGGTGTAAATGTAATACTATAGTATAATTATTTAGGGTGCCAATCCCGAAATGTAGGAGGTTGAATTCTTATACAAAGTGCTGACATTCCATGTTCGTAAGAACAAGTCCCTGTGTTTGACCCTTTCATGAATTCCATGAAGTAGTCCCCGGCCGGAGAGCCGAATGTGGGACTATTTTTACCTCTGGAAATTTTACTCCAGTGGAACACAAGTCCGAGTTAATTGACGATTGTATGCTAGTTTTACGGCGAAAGATCGTCACTATTTCGACCAAGGTATTTTTTTCGACAGGGTTATCGCCTTCGATCTGTGTGGCATGGGCAACGCTTCCGGCAGGAAGGCTATCTCCGGCATAGCTCTCGGCATCATTTTAAGCACGCAAGCCAAATTGGGACTGGGAGTATATATCAATAAAAGTAAATCCATGGTCAGACGGAAAAATGCATTATATAATGGAAATGGTCAGCTAATGGCAAATAGCAAAATTTGACGAAGTGGCTGAATTCAAATACCTAGGAACAATAATTACAAATAGAAATGACATGCACAAAGAAATTAAACATAGGCTCAATTCTGGAAATGCGTGCTATTATGCATTACAGGATCACTTGATGTCCCAACTCCTTTCAAAAAACGTTAAACTGAAAATATATAAAACTACTATTCTACCGTCCCGCGCCGTAGCCGAGTGGTTAAGGCAGGAAGCCTTGGCGCAGAGCTACGGGACTTGCGCTGGTTCGAGTCTCCATGGGGGAAGAAATTTTCTCATGGTATTTCGGCCAGTATGGGACCGGTGCCCACCCAGCATCGTGAGGCATTTGGGTAGCTACCATAAGTAGCGGCTCCAGGTTGAGAAAACCAGCTATAACGGCTGGGGACTCGACATGCTGACCACATGTCACCCCTACACTGGCTGATTATCATCTACCTCTGTGATTGACACATGTGGATGTGAGGCGAGCAGCCGGCTGGTAGGCTAAGGGCCTTGTAGGCCTGTCGCGCCAGGAGTTAAATTATTCTACCAGTTATATTAAATGGATGCGAAACATGTACTCTTACTTTAAGGGAGGAAAGGAGATTACAAGTATTTGAGAATAAAGTTCTTAGGAAAATTTTTGGACCAAAGAGAGACGAACAGGCAGGTGAATGGAGAAGACTACATAACAATGAACTACATGGTCTTTATAGGAAGCCAGATATAATAAGAACAGTTAAGTCTCGTAGACTGCGATGGGCAGGACATGTGAAACAAATGGAGAATAAAAGACGTGCATGGAAGCTTCTTGTAGGAAAACCAGAGGGAAAACGCCCAGTTGGTAGACCAAGAATGAGGTGGGAGAATAATATTATCTATGATTTGAGGGAAGTAGATTATACAGGGAATGATTGGAAAACATTAGCTCAGGATATGGATGTATGGAGAAGTTATGTCCGCGCGGCTATGAACCTACGGGTTCGATAGTGCTAGTGAGTTAGTCACTCCATCACAACAAGGTAAAGATGGGCTGAATTATTAGGTAAAAATTACTGCTTAACGTCTGTTACTTACTTACTTACTCACTGGCACTATCGAACCCGTAGGTTCATGGCCGCGCGGACATAAGCTCTCCATACATCCCTATTCTGAGCTAATGCTTTCCAATCATTCCCTGTATAATCTACTTCCCTCAAATCATAGTTAATGTTGTTCTCCCACCTCATTCTTGGTCTACCAACTGGGCGTTTTCCCTCTGGCTTTCCTACAAGAAGCTTCCATGCACGTCTTTCATTCCCCATTCGCGCAACATGTCCTGCCCATCGCAGTCTACGAGACTTAACTGTTCTTATTATATCTGGCTTCCTATAAAGACCATGTAGTTCAGTGTTATGAAGTCTTCTCCATTCACCTGTCTGTTCATCTCTCTTTGGTCCAAAAATTTTCCTAAGAACTTTATTCTCAAATACTCGTAATCTCCTTTCCTCCCTTAAAGTAAGAGTCCAGGTTTCGCATCCATATAATATAACTGGTAGAATAATAGTTTTATATATTTTCAGTTTAACGTTTTTTGAAAGGAGTTGGGACATCAAGAGTCTCTGCAATGCATAATAGCACACATTTCCAGAATTGAGCCTATGTTTAATTTCTTTGTGCGTCTCATTCCTATTTGTGATATTTGTTCCTAGGTATTTGAATTCAGCCACTTCCTCAAAATTTCCCTCATTTGTCATTAGCTGCCCATTTCCATTATATAATGTATTTCTACGTGTGACCATATATTTAGTTTTCCTGATATTTACTTCCAGTCCCAATTTCTTAGTGTTACTCAATAGTGTGTGCGTGTTGTCCTTTAGTATCTCCTCGCTATCGGCCAGTAGCACTACATCATCAGCATAAACTAACAGCTTATTAAAAGAAAGTAATTTTGTTGGTTCAGAGAATGATTGAAAAGGCCGTTTGTAGAAAGCATAGAAGTTACATTAGTAATAGTAATATTTTTATGTAACCGGTTTTTGCGAATGACGCGGAGATTGGTCCGCATTCGGTATACTGACCTACTCATGTGAGAGCTGTTCTGACTTGTTTCTTACATCTACTTGCGAGTAGGAATCACTTTTATTTCATTCTTATTTATAGACACTTTAGTATATTATTTTTATTAAGGATTTTCTCTACATTGCAGTAATTATCCCTGCACTCGTACATCCATATCCCCTCGTTAATGATAAGTATACTTACTTACTTACTCACTGTGCACTATCGAACCCGTAGGTTCATGTTCGCGCGGGCATAAGCTCTACATACATCCCTATCCTGAGCTAATGCTTTCCAATCATTCCCTGTATAATCTAATTCCCTCATCACAGTTAATGTTATTCTCCCACCTCATTCTTGGTCTACCAACTGTGCGTTTTCCCTCTGGCTTTCCTACAAGAACCTTCCATGCACGTCTTTCATTCCCCATACGTGCAATATGTCCTGCTCATCGCAGTCTACGAGACTTAACTGTTCTTATTATATCTGGCTTCCTATAAAGACCATGTAGTTCATTGTTATGTAGTCTTCTCCATTCACCTGTCTGTTCATCTCTCTTTCGTCCAAAAATTTTCCTAAGAACTTTATTCTCAAATACTTGTAATCTCCTTTCCTCCCTTAAAGTAAGAGTCCATGTTTCGCACCCATATAATATAACTGGTAGAATAATAGTTTTATATTTTTTTCAGTTTAACTTTTTTGAAAGGAGTTGGGACATAATGATAAGTATAAATGATTAAAAATAATTGTTTAATATATTACCCGAAATGTATGCTGTTGGTACTCAAATTAATCAGCAAGAAACAGGGATTCCAGAAATAATAACATCATGAGGATAGGACCAGTCCCATAACATTTTTATCAAATAAAATATAAAAGTCATATTAAAATAATAATATACTAAGGAAGTAGCTGGAATCTTTGTAACATTTTTTTATTATATACAATATATGATCGGGGCAAGAGGTTACCAGGATTCTTAGCCAAATATTGGAATTCCTTAGATTTGGACAGGGTGTATCTTTCTAAAATTGCCATCGCTGCCATTAGAGGATCAATTTCAATTTTAAGAAACCATTTTTATAAAATGTCTACTTTATAGTATGTATACTTCAATTAGGCCTACAATTTGAATTTTTTTAAATGTATTTACAAAATGTATTTCATCAATTCCAAAAATTAATTGTCTGTATCACTTTGTCTCCTTGAGGCAATCCTCTAATGAGGAAAGTTGTATATAATAAATATATATTACAAATCTCGTCTCCTCAACTTTTTTATTTTTTTTATTATGTACAACTTTCCTCATTACAGGATTGCCTCAAGGACAAAGTGATACAGACAATTAATTTTTGGAATTGATGAAATACATTTTGTAAATACATTTAAAAAAATTCAAATTGTAGGCCTAATTGAAGTATACATACTGAAAAGTAGAAATTTTGTAAATATGGTTTCATAAAATTGAAATTGATCCTCTAATGGCAGCGATGGCAATTTTAGAAAGATACACCGTGTCCAAATCTAAGGAATTCCAAAATTTGGCTAAGAATCCTGGTATAGTACCTCTTGCCCCGATCATCAATCCTGTGACAGTTATACTATCTAGTTGGCATTTATCTTTGTAATAGTCAATTGTTGGCTCATATATGGCTTTCTTTTCACAGTCAACTTCCTCAGGTTGGTCACTATGAGTCTCAAAACGAATTGTGGGATCTTTATATATATATATATATATATATATATATATATATGCGCATGTGTGTTTTAGTTTTTTCATCATCATTATCATCATCATCCAGGGATTAAGCCTGTTGGCTCGTTCCGGTTTCATGAATGCTGGAATTGTTAAAATTGTTCAGACCATCTTCTGTGTGGGCGTCCAGCATTTCTCCTTCCGCACCGTTTATATTTTTGCAATAATTTTGGAAATCTTCCTTCTGGCATTCAATCAATATGTTCTTTCCAGTTGTCCCTACATTTAATTATTCAGTCTGTAAGTTTGAAAATATTTAGTTCCTCTCTTATATCTTCATTTCTTTTCTAATCCAGCAGAGTGTATCCTCCTATATTTCTTAAAAATCGCATCTCAGCTGCTTCCAATCTTTGTTCTTGTCTTTTTCTGTGATCGTCCAACATTCTGATCCATACATCAATACAGGAACAGCCATTACTTCATGAAATTTAATTTTTGTTTCTTTTCTTGTGTTTTTAAGGGTTCTTTTAATAGTGCCAGACATTAGATTAAATTTATTTATTTTGTCATTAATATCTTCAATTTTAACATATGATAAATTGAAACCTAGATATTTAAAACTGTTCACCTGCTCTAAAATTTTATTATCAATTACTATTTTTGCTCTTAAGGTATCATATCCTTGAAATGCTAAAATTTAAGTTTTATTCTTTGAAATTTTTAAATTGTAATTGGCAGTTATTTTTTCCAAATTAAAAATAGCTCTTTGTAGTTCATCTTCTGAACTGGAAATCACTACTTGATCATCAGCAAATAATATTGTATCCAACAGTTTATTATTTATTTTAAAATATTTTTTAAAAAATATTATTTATTACTAGATATAATGCAAGCCCTGATTTTGAGGATTATAAATTAATTCTTGAAATAATGACTGCAAAGTATCCTTTGAAACTGTTAGCACTTTCTTACGAGAAGTGACATCAAAACAAAGTAATTTCGTAAAACGAGACTCACTGAGAGGACGAATGGCGCCGGGACATAATGACAAAGATTTAATGGTGCATTTCATTTGAAAGCTGTTTGAGTGTTACCCGTATTTAGAAGCACGAATCAAGCAAAGCCGGGAGTCTTGTTTCTTTATATATTCTGATTCATAATTTCTTCATGCTGACACATACATTGTATATTATTAAATCTCTGAATATTCCTACCACTACTCATGGAAACAAGTATCCAAGCTTATAATTGTATTATAAACCATGACACAAGAACTAACTCACTAGCACAATCGAACCCGTAGGTGCATGGCCGCGCGGACATGAGCTCTCCATATACCCCTATCCTGACTAAATGTTTTCCAATCATCCCCTGTATAATCTACTTCCCTCAAATCATAGTTAATGTTATTCTCCCACCCCATTCTTTGTCTACCAACTGGGCGTTTTCCCTCTGGTTTTCCTACAAGAAGCTTTCATGCACGTTTTTCACTCCCCCACTCGTGCCATATGTCCTGCCCATCGCAGCCTATGAGACTTAACTGTTCTTATTATATCTGGCTTCCTATAAGGACCATGAAGTTCACTGTCATGTAGTCTTCTCCATTCACCTGTCTGTTCATCTCTCTTTGGTCCAAAAATTTTCCTAAGAACTTTATTCTCAAATACTCGTAATCTCCTTTCCTCCCTTAAAGTAAGAGTCCATGTTTCGCACCCATATAATATAACTGGTAGAATAATACTTTTATATATTTTCTGCTTAACGTTTTTTGAAAGGAGTTGGGACATCAAGAGTCTCTGTAATGCATAATAGCACGCATTTCCAGAATTGAGCCTATGTTTAATTTCTTTGTGCATCTCATTCCTGTTTGTGATTATTGTTCCTAGGTATTTGAATTCAGCCACTTCCTCAAAATTTCCCTCATTCGTCGTACATACTTACTTACTTACTCACTGGCACTATCGAACCCGTAGGTTCATGGCCGCGCGGACATAAGCTCTCCACACATCCCTATCCTGAGCCAATGCTTTCCAATCATTCCCTGTACAATCTACTTCCCTCAAATCATAGTTAACCATGACACAAGATACATTATTTTCATCGGGAACATATGCAAAATAGGCCTAATGCGAAGTCAGTGTAGGAACATCATTGTTTCTACAATTTCCGGTTTTAACAATGTTGATAATTTTTCCGGCACCAATGATTTGTCTTCAATTTTGCTTTATAATTTTCTTCCATAAGTCTCTATTGTAACATATTTCTTCCTCTATTTCCCAGTCCTTCAAAGTTTCTTTAATCCCTTGGATCCACGTGAGATTTGGTCGTCCTTTCCTTCTCGTTCCTGATGGTGTCCATTCCATTTTTTTACTCAGTTAAAGTAAAGTAAGTAAAGTAAAGTGATCCCACAACAGACCCGGAGGCCCTTGGGGTAGTGGGAGGTTAAGGCTCCCACTTTTTCTAGACAATCGGCACTTTATGTCAGCCGGGTTGTCAGCCCTGCGTGACGGCCGCCTTTACCCCCAGAACAAGCGTCTGGTACTCATTTCCGTTAGAGGCTGAGTCGACCCCAGGGCCATAGTGCCGCCAGAGGGTTTGGGTCAGTTTAAAAAGTTTTAACAATAATAATTATATTAATAATAAATATGTCTGAAGGTGCATGAACAGGAAGAATTCAACAGAAGAAGACGCTCAAAACAGAAGTTTGTAGGGGAATAAAACTACCATTGATTCAAGAAAAACTACTTTTGTGTAGAGGGGATGCTGTAGAAATGCATTTAAATAAAAAAAATGTTATATATTAATTATTGTTAGTATTATCATGTTTTCTAAAATATTTTGATAACGACAAATAGTTTTTTGTAAAAATAATGTGATTAAAAGATTTTTAATTTTAATGTTTTACTTTCCGGAAAGTTAGTTAGACTTAGGCCTATACGAATGTGTCTAAATGGCACAAAGAGTAGGGTGCGTGTAGGGAAACAGTTTTCAGACACTTTTGAAATCCAGAATTGGTTGAAGCAAGGAGATGCACTATCTCCTCTACTATTTAATTTTGTACTACAGCATGCCATTAAATCTTTAGAGGATGAGGAAGGCTTACAACTCAATGGTATTTATAAGCTGTTAGTTTATGCTGATGATGTAGTACTATTGGCCGATAGCGAGGAGATACTAAAGGCCAACACCCACACACTATTGAGTAACACTAAGAAATTGGGACTGGAAATAAATATAAATAAAACTAAATATATGGTCACACGTAGAAATGCATTATATAATGGAAATGGACAGCTAATGACAAATGAGGAAAATTTTGAGTAAGTGGCTGAATTCAAATACCTAGGAACAATAATCACAAATAGGAATGAGATGCACAAAGAAATTAAACATAGGCTCAATTCTCGAAATGCGTGTTATTATGCATTACAGAGACTCTTGATGTCCCAACTCCTTTAAAAAAAACGTTAAACTGAAAATATATAAAACTATTATTCTACCAGTTATATTATATGGATGCGAAACATGGACTCTTACTTTAAGGGAGGAAAGAAAATTACTAGTGTTTGAGAATAAAGTTCTTAGGAAAATTTTTGGACCAAAGAGAGATGAACAGACAGGGGAATGGAGAAGACTTCATAACAATGAACTACATGGTATTTATAGGAAGCCAGATATAATAAGAACAGTTAAGTCTCGTAGACTGCGATGGACAGGACATGTTGCACGTATGGGGAGTGAAAGACTTGCATGGAAGCTTCTTGTAGGAAAGCCAGAGGGAAAACCCCCAGTTGGTAGACCAAGAATGAGGTGGGAGAACAACATTAACTATGATTTGAGGGGAGTAGATTATGCTGGGAATGATTGGAAATCATTAACTCAGGATAGGGATGTATGAAGAGCTTATGTCCGCGCGGCCATGAACCTACCGGTTCGACAGTGCCAGTGAATAAGTAAGTAATGTTTTACTTTAAAATGTAAGTTTTCGTAATGGTGTTTTTTTTATCAGGTGGCTGTATAGTTGGACTAGTTTGCAGTTGAGGATGAAATTTGCAGGATATAAATTGAGGCCGCCTGTCAGAATGTGTGTCATGGCAATGAATTCGCACACACATTCAACTGTGCAAAATAAAACAAATATCACGTTCAGCTTAACCACTTCCAATTTCCACGTTATTATGTTGACTATTTAACTCATGCCCCAAATGGGATTCAATGACCAATCATATTTCAATGATTTTTTTAATTACAACCAATCACAGTCGTGTTTCACCTCGAATTTATCAAAGAAGTTTATCATAAGTAATGCCACGGGTGATTTCCAAATTATCGATAAATTCACGACTCACGAAGTGAGGAGTGAATTTATGTAGATAATTTGTAAATCAAGAGTGGCATTTGTTAGGACTATTTAACGAATAAAATTAAGCAGTTTACTCACAAATCATTATTTAACTATAGTTATTTTAAAATATTTATATGTTTAATGCAAACGGCGATGTTTGAAAACAAATGAGAAACGATAGGTACACTTCTACTGCTTCTTTTGTTTATCACTGCAACCAGATCATACTATTTATTGCCAAAGGAACGCAATATTGTAAGGAGGAGCTTTCTTTAATATGGTAATTATAACACTGATAAATATTTGGTGAAACACGACTCTGATTGGTTGTAAAACAGAAATCATTGAAACGTGATTGGTCATTGACTCCCATTTGGGGCATGAGTTAAATAGTCATATTAAAGAAATCTGCTCCTTTTTAACATTCTGAATAGGTCATAGCATTATTTTGCTGTGACTGACTCTCCAAGAAATAGGGCTACCAGATTGTTATATAGTGCACGAATGTCAGCTGATAGTGCTTGCGGGAGATAATATGAAAAACATTTGTAGCAATTGATTATACCAAAAAAAAAGAAAAAGAAAGAAACCACTGTTTGCACTTTCTTAAACGAATTATTTCCCAGGAAATAACGTTGCAGAAAAATATAATTGGCATATTTACATCATTGGACATCGGGCATTTATTAAAACCTATAATTATTTATATGCCTTATTGTTTGCAGTAATAATTGCAAATTCAGAAGATAATCTGCAGAAAGGTCTATATGAACTTAACATAATTACAGAAAAATATGGAATGAAGATATCTACAGACAAAACAAAAATTTTCGTCTCTAAACCCATTTATGCCAAGAAGATCGGGATGAGTAGATTCCGGACAACGCCGGGTAAACAGCACGGGGTATCTAAAAATAATTACGATATAAAAATTTCCTTCCACTTATTTAACTGAACATATAACATATTAATTTTCGTATTTCAGCTCATTTATGCCAAGAAGATCGGGATGAGTAGATTCCGGACAACGCCGGGTAAACAGCACGGGGTATCTAAAAATAATTACGATATAAAAATTTCCTTCCACTTATTTAACTGAACATAAAACACATTAATTTTCGTATTTCAGCTAATTTAAGTCAAGAAGATCGGGATAAGTGGGTTCCCGGGCAACGCCAGGCAATCAGCACGGGTTATCTAAAAATATTAATTTATAATTATTTTTCCTTCAACTTATTCAACTAAACATCCATCCATAGTAATTCTTCCCGAAGGCAGGTCCTTCCACTGCAATCATAGCATTTTCATGCTATGCTTGCAGCTTTACTAGGGAATTGTAAGTGTGGTAGCTTCCCGTTGCTTTCCACACCGGTGAAGGATGATGGCGATAAATGATAAGGATGATGATGATGACCATATGATTTCGGGGACCGTTTGGGCCTTAAAGTTTTCCTGGCATTTGTCTTACAAGTGAGGAAATACCTCGATGTAAACCTCACCCAGAAAAACTGCCTCGACTGGGGATCGAACCCAGGCCCGCTGCGTAACAAGGCAGCACGCTACCTCGAGACCACAGCGGTATACCAATTAAACATAAAATCACTTTAATTTTCATTTATTTGGGCGTAGCAGTGCACGCCGGGTATTGGCTAGTAAATAAATAAATAAATACACACCATATGGCGTAAACAAGAGCTACTGGTATAGCTTGCGTAATATGTGTTATAAATGATGATGGATTAGTGCAAGCAATGTCCTGATTTGCTTTCACAAATTTCGAAAGTACTTTCACATGCATTCGTGCAAGCAGTCCGATCTACCAGTCAATCGAATTATATGTTGTATATTGTCTTAGGCTTTCACGGCCGGAGTTACTATGATGATCTTGTAGAAGATTTCCGTGCTGTTGGCCGTGGTCTTGAGACAGAGATCTTTGTCTACTGCCTGCACTATTTATACATTTATCTGCACGTGTTCTCTGCGCGGTCCGTTACTTTGTAAATTGTATCTGCCTTCTGGTTGGTTAGCATTAGGGTCTTCCATTGCACCAATGAGGTTGCTGTCTGATGTTCTAGTAGATTGTTCATGTCCAGCGTTCCAAAGTCCAATTAAGGCCTCTGCACAGAGAAATGCAAATTTGCTAAAGTGTGCAAATTGCGGGGCGAATGGACATCCAGCATCCTATCGCGGCTGCCCTGTTTTTCAGGCGGCGCTGGAGAATTATAATAGGGCAGCCCAACCCAAGCCAAATATATCTCAACCTAGGACTTTCACTTCGGTGAAAGCCCAACCCAATGCATCCTTCTCTCAATCCTTAAAGAAAGGCATCTCTTCCCAAAACAAAACGGTGAACAGCAATGTTCAAGGTCAGGGCCAGCATTTGCCAACATTACAATTAGGGCAGCATGTTGAGGAATATCTCCAGGGTCTTCGGTCATTATTGGCTGAATTACCCTCTCCTATGGAGAGATTCCTCTTCTTGCATAGGATCTTTAACCTGTGTAATATAGGTTAAAGCTAAAGAGAACCAATAAATAGATTGTGCGAGGTGTTCGCATGGGGTGTGATAGCGAGTTGTACTAACTAGTGCGACTTGATATCAATATACTATGTGGATACATCCACAATCTATCACCCAGATACATAGACCAAAAAGAAACCATCTTATCATGATGACTAGGATTAAATAAACCAAAATCCTATAATGATAGCCACGAAGGAATTAACTGCCAGGATGCACCATGTGCATCAGTATGCAGAGCCTTGGACGGTGCCATGTCACCATCACACAATAGTAGTAGTAGTAGCGTTCCAAAGATACCTACAGTCCAGAGAACCTAGGCAATATCAGACCAGGCAGAAGATCACAGTCAAGCCTAGTCCAACAACTGAACCTAGTCCAACTACACCTACAAGAAACCCGGAATCCATTCCCACTCCAAGCATCCCATCTTCCCCAAATTCCTCTCTCCAACAAATCCTAACCCTTCTCACAACTATCCCAAATTCCTCCCTCCAATCAATCCTAACTCTTGTCACTACAATTCTACAAAACCCCGAACTTCTCCAAGACATACACACCCTCCTTTCCACAAATTAAATCAACCAAAACTTAAAAAAGTTGAATCGGGACACATTTTCAACTCCAACCTCACGACTACACAATAATGATAAAAATAAACATAAAAATGGGTCAAAACGCACCCAGGCGCTGGTACCAATAAATTACCAACATCAGAGCTGAAGTGCTTGTAGGGGTTTACATCTGGCTTTTTTAAGACTGGTATCCATGCTTTGTTGACTTTAACGAGTCTTCCTTTCTGTTGTAACTATTTTGATGTTTGAATATTTATATGTTGTATGTTTTATTATTACATCTTATTTTAGCCCATCTTGAGGCATTTGGGTAGCTATAATAAGTAGCGACTCTAGGTAGAGAAGACCAGTTATAACGGCTGGCGTCCTGAGATGCTGACCAGGTGTCACCCCTACACTGGCTCGATTATCGTCTATCTCTGTGATTAACACATGTGGATGTGAGGCAGGCAGCCGGATGGTAGGCCATGGCCTTCTAGGCTTGTTGCGCTTGGACTTTTTTACTTTAATAATATCAATCTGCAGGACACAGAGGCAGAGGAAGACCCAAAGAACGCTAGAAAAATCAAGAACGCTTCTAGAGTCAGGGTCAGACGTAAGTCTAACGTAAAACATTTCTAAATACTATTTACCTCACGCCCCGAATGTGAGTCAATGACCAACCACGTTTTAATGATTTTTGTTTTACAACCAATTACAGTCGTGTTTCACCTCAATATTTATCGACTTCTGTTTACTAAAATAAAGAAAGTTCCTCCTTTTTAATATTCTGAACAGGTCAGAGCATTATTTTGCAGTGACTGACTCTCCAACAAATACGTTGAATATAGCAAGTAATGAACAGATTCCTTCGAACTAGACATTTGATAATTGTGTGTTCAATAATTGTGTTTTTAAATACTGATTTTACTGAGTTGTTTACTAAAAAATAATTAATAACCTATAATGTTGGTTATAATATACAGTTTGATGGTCCACCGCTGTTGTCTCGAGGTAGCGCGCAGCAACCCGGGTTCGATCCCCGATCGAGACAGTTTTTCTGGGCGAGGTTTTTATCGGGGTTTTTCCTCGCCTTTAAGACAAATGTCAGGAAAACTTTAAGGCCCAAACGGTCCCCGAACATCATACGGCCATAGCAATCATCATCATTCATATTCATCTTAGATTAAGCTTAGGATTAGGGACTCTCCTGGCGCATCACCCATCATATCATCGGAGGAACGTAGCCCTGACTTCTAGGCGCCCCAACCTCAGAAGTGGGTACAAGTACGCCATGCCAGGAGAAAACTCCAGGAATGTCGAAAGACAGCTTAGGGCATTTGCAAAAAAAAAGCAGTTTGATGTGTTTCATTTTTTTCTCCACTAGGGTACGTCTTACAGTATTGCGATCCTATTTGGCAATAAAAATATGATCTAGTTGCAGTGTATGAACAAATTAAACTTAAGCAAACATGATGCAATGTAAATATCGTGTATAAACAACATTTTATACGACGACGATGATGATGATGATAATAATAATAATAATAATAATAATAATAATAATATTGTAATAATAAAATAATCTTGACTTAAGCAGAATCCAAACTACAGAAATGGAATTCTTACGTGGAATGGTACATAAAACAAGGAGAGATAGAATAAGGAATGACAAAATCAGGGAGACATTAAGTGTAAAAAAAATTGACAACAGACATAGAAAAAAGTAGACTAAAATAGTTTGGGCATTTTAAAAGAATGGGAAAGGAAAGACTACCACAAAGACTGTTAAATCTCAAGATACAAGGAAAACGACCACGAGGTAGACCAGGAGAATGATGGATTAACCAAGCGAAGAAAAGTCTAGAAGAGAGAGGATGCGACTAGGAAGAACTAAAAAGAAGCAAAACATGGGAAGAAAGAGATGGTTGGAGGCACGATAAGAGGATGATGATGGTTACTACGTATTACACTGGCCAACATGATTTTTGTCTCATGGGTACCAATAGTTGTACTTAATGCAGTTTTTTATCGTGTTTTCAAATATGTATTCGGAATTTCTCCATCACCACAGTTTTTTTATTTCAATTTCGATTAATGTATTTAAATAATTATTTTCTGCTTAACAAACATTAAAGGGATTACGTCAAAATCAACACATACAGTGGTGCACCCTGACTTGCAATCTGCAATGAGACCAGTTCCACACTGCGAAGAATTGCCCATACCAAAGCCTCCAGAACATGTGACATTAGATGAAGAGAGCTCAGATTCTGATGGAAGTAAGGAAGAAGAAGAAACAGATTTTGGTGATACAACTTTTGAACGAAGCTGTTCATCTGAGCCTCATTTATTGACTCAAGAAGATCTTAACGATCTCATACGAGATTTAAAGTTATCCAAAAACGAGTCTGAAATGCTTGGTTCCCGGCTAAAAGGATGGAAATCTTCTTCAAACATTGCGTGATGGGGAAAAACCGATATCATATTTGAATTCAGGCGAAAAAATACTATCAGAATCACATATTTTTTCTTTCTGAGTAAAAAAAAAGTTTATTTTTTGTTGTTCAATGTAATCAGTAGAGTCCGGATGTTAGGCACTTAAAAAGTTCAAAATAGGCAGCCAAAAAGGCACTAAAATCATTAATATAGGCACTAAAAGTCAAAATAGGCTCTTACAAAAAATGGACAACGTAAAATTTTACAGCCTTTCGTAAAGATTATAAACATATGCTATCAATAGCATATGAATATATCAGAGATGATTTTGGAACTTGTTTTGCCTTTTTACAAAGAACATACTTATGTTTTGCAATGTGTACGTGTTGCGAAACATGACACTTCTTCGCGCAATTCACTGAATTTTTATACACTTTGCAAAACAATGTCACTTGAGAATATTTCCGCACCAAATTCTTTCACGAAATTGGCCAGTTTGTCTTTTACTGTTTTACTCTTGTCCGTTCTTTAGGCATCGTGAAACAACTATTCTAAAGTTGGTCGCACAACTTTGTCTTTGAAGCACCTGTCTGTGAACGAGGACTACAGACTGAATTCAGTGTTATCAACATCAAAAATAATATTGTCAGTCACTTAAAGGTTTCTATGCAATGATATGTTTCGTGAAGTTTGTCCATTTCATTGGAATACTAAGTTAATTTCGAGAAAAAATGGCAAATAGGCATTTATAGGCATTGTAAGCTGAAATAGGAATTTATAGGCAAAATGAACTTCATGGAAAACAACTCTAGGGTCGTTGCTATGAACTTATATGAAGTCACTTTTACAATATCTATAATAAATAACTGTAGGCATTTTCCCTAACATCCGGTCCCTAGCATGTTAATTTTGGAAATAAACACTCTTAACTCTATTAGGAGTAAAGAACAAAGAAATGGAAGATGAATAAATTTAACCTCTATGTACAAACATGTCTCCATGTAAGTCTAAAACATACTTGGATGCATTTGCTTCAAAATAATAAAAGGCTTGTATTTGATGGTGAAGAAACCCCTTTTGTACCCTCATCCACAGCATCCGTTGGTGGTCATTCAATAAGAATCACGTGACCCTCATGCTATTGTGTCTCTGAGTATTTAGGCGGGGGCTGTACTGTCTGAGAAGAAACAACCCTCCAGACTGCTGCTGCTACTGATATAAGGGTGCTTGTCTGGCTTCATATCAAGGGGGAGGATTCAACTAACACCTACCACTTTGCTTTTGTCGTTGGCGTTTCTGCAAGTGGAGGACCTCTTCTGTCTTCCAGAATCTAATTATTATTATTATTATTATTATTATTATTATTATTATTATTATTATTATTATTATTTATTTTTTGAGGAATATTCCACAATACAGTGTTTCTCCTTCAACCCAAAGTGATTTGTCGCCAGAGGTTCCTGTCGAAAACATCTTCTTCCCACAAATCTCTAGCTTCAATACTTCTCTTCACTCCATACATCCATCGTTCTCTAGGTCTTCCTCTTCCACTTCTTCCATTAGCTTTCCAATTGAGGATTTTCTTTGGTATTCTCTCTTCTTCCATTCTTATGAGGTGTCCATACCATTTCAAACGTTTTTCTTCTATTTTTGCTAATATTTTTTTTCCAACTTGCATAATTTCCCTTATTGTGCTGTTTCTGACCTTATCTCTTCTTGAAATTCTTGTCGATCGCCTCCAAAAATTCTCGTAGACTGCACGAATGGGGAATGAAAGACGTACATGGAAGCTTCTTGTAGGATGACCAGGGGGGAAAACGCCCAGTTCGCACACCAAGAATGAGGTGGGAGAATAACATTAACCACGATTTGAGGGAAGTAGATTATACAGGGAATGATTGGAAAACATTACCTCGGGATAGGGATGTAATGAAAGGTTATGTCGGCGCGGTCATGAACCTACGGGCTCTATAGTGCCAGTGAGTTAGTTAGTTGATTAGAAATGAGTGCGATGAACACTTAACGGACGCTTAAGTTAAAGAACTGAAGTTAGCATTCCTCTGTCTGTGCTTTAAGTCTGTCTCAACAGATAAGTCTGTTTTTTATTCTTTATTTTTAAAACTAGTTTTGTGGCAAGTGAAAGCCAAGATGGCTGGCCCTCTTAATACATTACTCAAGTTGTTTCTTTGTCTGGTTGGTATTACATGTAACCATACTGCATGTTTGTTTTACCAAATCATTTGCTTCAATTTCAAAATTTGTACCTTACAAAACAGCTTTCCTCAATTATAATAGCTTCTGTTATAAACGTCATCCATCCATAGCAATTTTTATATATTAAGATATATATCCATGCCGCGACAGGCCTAGAAGGCTCTTGGCCTATCAGATAGCTGCTGGCCCCACATCCACATCTATACGATCATCTAGCCAGTTTGGGTGTGACACACATGGTCAGCATGTCGGGTCCCCCAGCCGTTATAACTGGTTTTCTCAATCTAGAGCCGATACAAATATTTAAAAACAGAAAGTAAAGTAATTTATAAAACATGTGGTGACATATGGTGCGGTTACAAGAGCAGATATTATCGCCTCATTATGATGCTTAACAAGCGGCTCGCTTTCTTTCCCCGCAGCTGTTATATGTTATTAAAATACATGAAATTATTCGCATCAGTGATCACCCCGATCGTCACCTACGGGATAGAACTGATATGGGAGAAACTATCGACCAGCGATTTGGAGAGGTTAGAAAAAGTAAAACCAAGATTCCACTATTGAGTAACACTAAGAAATTAGGACTGGAAGTAAATATCAGTAAAACTAAATATATGGTCACACGTAGAAATACATTATGTAATGGAAATGGACAGCTAATGACAAATGAGGGAAATTTTGAGGAATTGGCTGAATTCAAATACCTAGGAACAATAATCACAAATAGGAATGAGATGCACAAAGAAATTAAACATAGGCTCAATTCTGGAAATGCATGCTATTATGCATTGCAGAGACTTTTGATGTCCCAACTCCTTTCAAAAAACGTTAAGCTGAAAATATATAAAACTATTGTTCTACCAGTTATATTATATGGGTGCGAAACATGGACTCTTACTTTAAGGGAGGAAAGGAGATTACGGGTATTTGAGAATAAAGTTCTTAGGAAAATTTTTGGACCAAAGAGAGATGAACAGACAGATGAATGGAGAAGATTACTTAACAATGAACTACATGGTCTTTATAGGAAGCCAGATATAATAAGAACAGTTAAGTCTCGTAGACTGCAATGGGCAGGACATGTTGCGCGTATGGGGAATGAAAGACGTGCATGGAAACTTCTTGTAGGAAAGCCAGAAGGAAAACGCCCAGTTGGTAGACCAAGAATGAGGTGGGAGAACAACATTAACTATGATTTGAGGGAAGTAGATTATACAGGGAATGATTGGAAAGCATTAGCTCAGGATAGGGATGTATGGAGAGCGTATGTCCGCGCGGCCATGAACCTACGGGTTCGATAGTGCCAGTGAGTAAGTAAGTAAGTAAGTAAGTAAGTAAGTAAGTATTAAAATACAAAGATCTCAACTGCCGCGAGTATGACGATGCTGCCACATTGCTATTCTTCCCTCAGTTTCAATTAAAACTCAGAACGATGTGGAACATTCGATCCAGTTATAAAATTGTATACCGTAATTAATGGTATAATTATCAGTGATTTATTGTGATATGTAGCTAAAATAATAATAATAATAATAATTAATAATAATAATAATACAGTATCTACACATTGATATTAGTTTAATATATAAGCGATTTCAACATGTGGTGGCCATGAGAAAATATTTCAGACCGAACAGTTAATAATAATAATAATAATAATAATAATAATAATAATAATAATAATAATAATAATAATAAATATAATATTTTCAGCATGATTTTGTTTGGATATTAAATTTATGTAGAACTACAAGCAATATAATATTAGAATTAATTTATTAAATAAATAAATAGGTATATAATTTTAATTCTAAAACTTAATACCAAATAATAACATAAAAATTAAATAATAACATAAATAATCATTGTCTTCTCTCCTTGTGTAATAAACGCCCATAGCGCTAAGAGAAACGTGACAACACCGCATGTCAAGCATTGCCGCGTGGCACCCGCTTTTATATAAACTGTTAACCATCAGAGTGAGGCGATAATACTAGCCAAATGTAACAACTCATAAGAACAGCAGAAATGGATACTTTAAGAGCCACAGTAAACAAAACAAGGCTTGACATAGTCAGGAACCAGGATGTGAGGGAGAATTACAATATCATAGATCCATCCATATTACTTCTGCCCGGAGGCAGGTCCTTCACTGCAATCATAGCATTTTCATGCTATGCTTGCAGCTTTACTAGGGAATTGTGTAGGTGTGGTAGCTTCCCGTTGCTTTTCACACCGGTGAAGGATGATGATGATGATGATGATGATAATGATAATGGTAATGGTAAGGATGATAATGATAAGGATGATGGTCATATGATTTCGGGGACCGTTTGGGCCTTAAAGTTTTCCTGACATTTGTCTTACAGGGAGGAAAAACCCCGATAAAAACCTCACCCAGAAAAACTGCCCCGACCGGGCCCGCTGCGTGACAAGGCAGCACGCTACCTCGAGATCACAGCGGTGGACATAAACGTCATCATTCTATTAAAATAAAACATTGTCAATAATCCACAAAGAGAACAATAGACAAAGAATCAACATCATGGAAGAGATTGTAATTTATAAAGGAAGCAGAAAAGTGTATTGTATTGTATTGTAAGCCCATGTTTTCCCTTTACAGAGATTTAGGCGCTGTCCCCCTACACGGAAGAATTTGAATCAGAACATGAAGAAAATTTTGAATTGGAATAAGTGTACCAGAGGTAGCAAAAACTGAAAAGAAAACTAATTTAGTTACACTTGTTTTCGTATAGATGTCATTTTGAGTGGTATGTGGTCAGCGTTCCGCCTCATACTGACATCTAGGAAACCAAGGTTGTACTAGGACGGGTAAATTCGGTTAATTTTGCTTATAGGTCTTTTCATTCAGGCTTAAGGATTTTTTATGAGGCTGAACATCTTCGGACTCGGGACTCACGGCTTAAAGTCCCTCCCGGAGGACTTGCTCCTTGGATTTTTCCATCCTACAAAATTCATCGACCCCGGCCGTGTTTGAACCAGGTACCCTCGGGACCAGAGGCAAGATGCATAACCACTAGTCCACCGCGGCCGACTGAAGCAGAAAATACATATGCTAAATGAGAACACACCCAACAACCAAAGCCTTCTGTATGAAATGTACAAATTACACTGAGCAACAAAAAGTAAACTTTTTTTTTGTGTGTGTCAGAAGGAAAAATATGTGATTCTGATAGTATTTTTTCTCCTGAATTCAAATATGATATCGGTTTTTCTCCATCACGCAAGGTTTCCGAGAGACAGGAATTTATTATAATTTCAAACACTTTAATATTTTCTACATTCGTAACTACACAATATTCGAACATTCGGACTCACCTAGAAAGTAAGAAATGACAATTTTCTGCTATATTTCGCCTGTGGAGCATCCCTCTTGATGGTCCAACAATAATCGGCCAGCATATTAGGATTCCACTTGCCTTGATATCTCTTTTCCATAGCTGAAGTCTCCTGATGAAAGTGTTCCCCGTGCTGATGAGCGATGGCTCACTGCGCCAAGATTTTCCGGGAAGAAATCTAGGTTTATTAAAAATAATAATTATTTAAATCCGTTAATTGAAATTGAAATAAAAAAACCTGTGCCTCATCAATTCTTTTATTTGTAGTGATCTCAAAATCTATTACTGAAAGTTTATTCTCATTTTATAATTCAATAATTTCTAGAATAATCATATCGACCGTGATGGAGAAATTCCGAATACATATTTGAAAACACGATAAAAAACTGCATTAAGTACAACTATTGATACTCATGAGACAAAAATCATGTTGACCAGTGTAATTCACTAGCTCACAGGCACTATCGAACCCGTAGATTCATGGTCATGTGGACATAAGCTCTCCGTAGATCCCAATCCTGTGCTAATGTTTTCCAACATCTTCAGTATAACCTACTTCCCACAAATGATGGTTTTTGTTATTCTCCCATCTCGTTCTTGGACAAGTTTATTTCTTTTTTATTTTGTAATCTTGGAACGTATCCTGTATGTACCCGTACAAACTACCATTGCATATTCACGGTTTTTGAATTGGCGGCATATTTGCGGAACATATCCCCCCGCGGATAAGGAGCGTTTACCGTACAGTAGTAATTCTGTACAACCTACATGAATGGCGAGTGTAGAGAGATTTAAAAAAAAAGGTTGTAGGCGCTGTGACCCGGACCCAGGCAACGTAGTGGCGGTTATCTGTGGCCACGTGCATGTCTGCAGTCTGCAAATGTTAAATATAACGTACATGGAGCATGCGCTCTAAACTGCAACCCAAAATCGTAAAAATCGTTACAATGTAACCACGAGAACGTGGCTTTATTCGATGTGGCGCCATGTTTAGTGTCAACAGAGTATCATTTTACAGTGGGTATATACAATTTAATTGGGAGGAAGGAATAAACAACCCGTTTATTGGAGTAACTTTGCTAGCTATGTATCTTCTTGTATGAGCAGAGATGTGACAGAAAACAAACAACTTCATGTTCAAATTGAACTAACTCACTGGCACTATCAAACCCGTCGGTTCATGGCCATGCGGATATAAGCTCTCCATACATCCCTATCCTGAGCCAATGGTTTCCAATCATTCTCTGTATAATCTACTTCCCACAAATCATAGTTAATGTTATTCTCCCACCTCATTCTTTGTCTACCAACTGGGCGTTTTCCCTCTAGTTTTCCTACAGGAAGCTTCCATGCACGTCTTTCAATCCCCATTCGTGCCACATGTCCTGCCCATCGCAGTCTACGAGACTTAACTGTTCTCATTATATCTGGCTTCCTATAAAGACCGTGTAGTTCATTGTTATGTAGTCTTCTCGATTCACCTGTCTGTTCATCTATTTTTGCTCCAGAAATTTTCCTAAGAACTTTATTCTCAAATACTTGTAATCTCCTTTCCACCCTTAAAGTAAGAGTCCATGTTTCGCATCCATATAATATAACTGGTAGAATAATTGTTTTATATATTTTCAGCTTAACGTTTTTTGAAAGGAGTTGGGACATCAAGATTCTCTGCAATGCATAATGGCATGCATTTCCAGAATTGAGCCTATGTTTAATTTCCTTGTGCATCTCATTCCTATTTGTGATTATTGTTCCTAGGTATTTGAATTCAGCCACTTCCTCAAAATTTCCCTCATTTGTCATTAGCTGTCCGTTTCCATTATATAATGTATTTTTATGTGTCTACGAGACTTAACTGTTCTTATTATATCTAGCTTTCTATAAAGACCATGTGGTTCAGTGTTGAGTAGTCTTCTCCATTCACCTGTCAGTTCATCTCTCTTTGGTCCAAAAATTTTCCTAAGTACTTTATTCTCAAATACTTGTAATCTCCTTTCCTCCCTTAAAGTAAGAGTCCATGTTTCGCATCCATATAATATAACTGGTAGAATAATAGTTTTATATATTTTCAGTTTAACATTTTTTGAAAGGAGTTGGGAAGTCTGAAGTCTCTGTAATGCATTATAGCACGCATTTCCAGAATTGAGCCTATGTTTAATTTCCTTGTGCATCTCATTCCTATTTGTGATTATTGTTCCTAGGTATTTGAATTCAGCCACTTCCTCAAAATTTCCCTCATTTGTCATTAGCTGTCCGTTTCCATTATATAATGTATTTTTATGTGTCTACGAGACTTAACTGTTCTTATTATATCTAGCTTTCTATGAAGACCATGTGGTTCAGTGTTGAGTAGTCTTCTCCATTCACCTGTCTATTCATTTCTCTTTGGTCCAAAAATGTTCCTAAGAACTTTATTCTCAAATACTTGTAATCTCCTTTCCTCCCTTAAAGTAAGAGTCCATGTTTCGCACCCATATAATATAACTGGTAGAATAATAGTTTTATATATTTTCAGTTTAGCGTTTTCTTGCTAGACTCTGGAACGTAGCTTTGAATTAGTATAGAGGACTTTATCAGTGTTCTTTCTAACGGAATATCGCAGCAGTCATGTTTTAAAAATGTTTGTTCCTTTTTTGAAATGACTTGGTTCATATATTTTTGAAGAGGCGTAAACTCTGGGCTTGGTTGCACTGTTAAGGCCAGTAGGCGAGAAGTTCAGGAAGCACATGATCTGGACGGGAGTGTGAGGCAGGTCAGTTGGCAGACCTGTTCGCAACACTACCAACATTAGTCATCCTCTACTTATTTTTCTTTTTCAAACATCCTGATGGGCGTGTTCTATCTCCCACCATAACTAATGTGTGCAACATCCTGATGGGCGTGTTCTATCTCCCACCATAACTAATGTGTGCAACATCCTGATGGGCGTGTTCTATCTCCCACCATAACTAATGTGTGCAACATCCTGATGGGCGTGTTCTATCTCCCACCATAACTAATGTGTGCAACATCCTGATGGGCGTGTTCTATCTCCCACCATAACTAATGTGTGCAACATCCTGATGGGCGTGTTCTATCTCCCACCATAACTAATGTGTGCAACATCCTGATGGGCGTGTTCTATCTCCCACCATAACTAATGTGTGCAACATCCTGATGGGCGTGTTCTATCTCCCACCATAACTAATGTGTGCAACATCCTGATGGGCGTGTTCTATCTCCCACATAACTAATGTGTGCAACATCCTGATGGGCGTGTTCTATCTCCCACCATAACTAATGTGTGCAACATCCTGATGGGCGTGTTCTATCTCCCACCATAACTAATGTGTGCAACATCCTGATGGGCGTGTTCTATCTCCCACCATAACTAATGTGTGCAACATCCTGATGGGCGTGTTCTATCTCCCACCATAACTAATGTGTGCAACATCCTGATGGGCGTGTTCTATCTCCCACCATAACTAATGTGTGCAACATCCTGATGGGCGTGTTCTATCTCCCACCATAACTAATGTGTGCAACATCCTGATGGGCGTGTTCTATCTCCCACCATAACTAATGTGTGCAACATCCTGATGGGCGTGTTCTATCTCCCACCATAACTAATGTGTGCAACATCCTGATGGGCGTGTTCTATCTCCCACCATAACTAATGTGTGCAACATCCTGATGGGCGTGTTCTATCTCCCACCATAACTAATGTGTGCAACATCCTGATGGGCGTGTTCTATCTCCCACCATAACTAATGTGTGCAACATCCTGATGGGCGTGTTCTATCTCCCACCATAACTAATGTGTGCAACATCCTGATGGGCGTGTTCTATCTCCCACCATAACTAATGTGTGCAACATCCTGATGGGCGTGTTCTATCTCCCACCATAACTAATGTGTGCAACATCCTGATGGGCGTGTTCTATCTCCCACCATAACTAATGTGTGCAACATCCTGATGGGCGTGTTCTATCTCCCACCATAACTAATGTGTGCAACATCCTGATGGGCGTGTTCTATCTCCCACCATAACTAATGTGTGCAACATCCTGATGGGCGTGTTCTATCTCCCACCATAACTAATGTGTGCAACATCCTGATGGGCGTGTTCTATCTCCCACCATAACTAATGTGTGCAACATCCTGATGGGCGTGTTCTATCTCCCACCATAACTAATGTGTGCAACATCCTGATGGGCGTGTTCTATCTCCCACCATAACTAATGTGTGCAACATCCTGATGGGCGTGTTCTATCTCCCACCATAACTAATGTGTGCAACATCCTGATGGGCGTGTTCTATCTCCCACCATAACTAATGTGTGCAACATCCTGATGGGCGTGTTCTATCTCCCACCATAACTAATGTGTGCAACATCCTGATGGGCGTGTTCTATCTCCCACCATAACTAATGTGTGCAACATCCTGATGGGCGTGTTCTATCTCCCACCATAACTAATGTGTGCAACATCCTGATGGGCGTGTTCTATCTCCCACCATAACTAATGTGTGCAACATCCTGATGGGCGTGTTCTATCTCCCACCATAACTAATGTGTGCAACATCCTGATGGGCGTGTTCTATCTCCCACCATAACTAATGTGTGCAACATCCTGATGGGCGTGTTCTATCTCCCACCATAACTAATGTGTGCAACATCCTGATGGGCGTGTTCTATCTCCCACCATAACTAATGTGTGCAACATCCTGATGGGCGTGTTCTATCTCCCACCATAACTAATGTGTGCAACATCCTGATGGGCGTGTTCTATCTCCCACCATAACTAATGTGTGCAACATCCTGATGGGCGTGTTCTATCTCCCACCATAACTAATGTGTGCAACATCCTGATGGGCGTGTTCTATCTCCCACCATAACTAATGTGTGCAACATCCTGATGGGCGTGTTCTATCTCCCACCATAACTAATGTGTGCAACATCCTGATGGGCGTGTTCTATCTCCCACCATAACTAATGTGTGCAACATCCTGATGGGCGTGTTCTATCTCCCACCATAACTAATGTGTGCAACATCCTGATGGGCGTGTTCTATCTCCCACCATAACTAATGTGTGCAACATCCTGATGGGCGTGTTCTATCTCCCACCATAACTAATGTGTGCAACATCCTGATGGGCGTGTTCTAATCTCCCACCATAACTAATGTGTGCAACATCCTGATGGGCGTGTTCTATCTCCCACCATAACTAATGTGTGCAACATCCTGATGGGCGTGTTCTATCTCCCACCATAACTAATGTGTGCAACATCCTGATGGGCGTGTTCTATCTCCCACCATAACTAATGTGTGCAACATCCTGATGGGCGTGTTCTATCTCCCACCATAACTAATGTGTGCAACATCCTGATGGGCGTGTTCTATCTCCCACCATAACTAATGTGTGCAACATCCTGATGGGCGTGTTCTATCTCCCACCATAACTAATGTGTGCAACATCCTGATGGGCGTGTTCTATCTCCCACCATAACTAATGTGTGCAACATCCTGATGGGCGTGTTCTATCTCCCACCATAACTAATGTGTGCAACATCCTGATGGGCGTGTTCTATCTCCCACCATAACTAATGTGTGCAACATCCTGATGGGCGTGTTCTATCTCCCACCATAACTAATGTGTGCAACATCCTGATGGGCGTGTTCTATCTCCCACCATAACTAATGTGTGCAACATCCTGATGGGCGTGTTCTATCTCCCACCATAACTAATGTGTGCAACATCCTGATGGGCGTGTTCTATCTCCCACCATAACTAATGTGTGCAACATCCTGATGGGCGTGTTCTATCTCCCACCATAACTAATGTGTGCAACATCCTGATGGGCGTGTTCTATCTCCCACCATAACTAATGTGTGCAACATCCTGATGGGCGTGTTCTATCTCCCACCATAACTAATGTGTGCAACATCCTGATGGGCGTGTTCTATCTCCCACCATAACTAATGTGTGCAACATCCTGATGGGCGTGTTCTATCTCCCACCATAACTAATGTGTGCAACATCCTGATGGGCGTGTTCTATCTCCCACCATAACTAATGTGTGCAACATCCTGATGGGCGTGTTCTATCTCCCACCATAACTAATGTGTGCAACATCCTGATGGGCGTGTTCTATCTCCCACCATAACTAATGTGTGCAACATCCTGATGGGCGTGTTCTATCTCCCACCATAACTAATGTGTGCAACATCCTGATGGGCGTGTTCTATCTCCCACCATAACTAATGTGTGCAACATCCTGATGGGCGTGTTCTATCTCCCACCATAACTAATGTGTGCAACATCCTGATGGGCGTGTTCTATCTCCCACCATAACTAATGTGTGCAAATAATCAATTCAAGCGTCTTGCTTACCTTTTCAATGAAGAAGCTTACAAATCAATGTCATTAATAAGCTGTTAGTTTATGCTGATGATGTAGTACTATTGAGCGATAGCGAGGAGATACTCAAGGCTAAAACACACACACACACACTGTAGAGTAACGCTAACAAATTGGGTCTGGAAATAAACACCAGTAAAACTAAATATATGTTCACACATAGAAATGCGTTATATAATGGAAATGGACAGCTAATGACAAATGAGGGAAATTTTGAACAAGTGATTGATTTCAAATACCTACGTACAATAATCACAAATAGGAATGAGATGCACAAGGAAATTAAACATAGGCTCAATTCTGGAAATGCGTGCTATTATGCATTACAGAGACTCTTGACGTCCCAACCCTTTTCAAAAAAAAACTTTAAACAGAAAATATATAAAACAATTATTCTACCAGTTATATTATATGGATGCGAAACATGGACTCTTACTTTAAGGGAAGAAAGGAGATTACGAGTATTTGAGAATAAAGTTCTGAGGAAAATTTTTGGGTCAAAAAGAGATGAACAGACAGGTGAATGGAGAATACTACATAATAACGAGCTATATGACACTTGATGTCAGTCCTGCGTGACGGCCGCCTTTACCCCCAGAACAAGCGTATGGTACTCATTTCAGTTAGAGGCTGAGTCGACGTCAGGGCCATAGTTCCGCCAGAAGGCTTTGGTCAGTTTAAAAATCCTGACCCCACCGGGACTTGAATCCTCGACCTTCCGACTTGTAGCGCAGTGAATATCTATTATATTATGATCTATAATGCAACCAGTTAATGTCAGTTAAAATTAAGACTAAAACTAATAATAAAATGTATACAAGCAAGACATATTAAATTGTCCCTGTCTAATGTATATAAAAAAACAAAGAAAAATAATGAGATATAGAAAACTAATTTTACGATTATACAATATTTAAAACAAAAGAAATGAAAATATTTGTTAATCTTAATATTATTTTCATAAATAATTAAATTTATTAATTGTTAAAAGAATACTATCAGTGAGGTGTATAAGTTAGTTTGTTATTAAATAATTCTTTAGTTTGTTTTTGAAGGATGTTATAGTTTGACAGTCTCTGACATAGGGCGGAAGGGAATTCCATGTTTTGGTAAGTGAGACCGTAAAAGATAATGAATAATATACAGTGTGATGAGGAGGGATATAAAGGACAATGTGCTGATGGGATCGAGTCTCAAGATTATGTGTGTCGGATAGTCTGATGAAGCGGCGTGATAAATAATTAGGCGATGATGTGTGAAGGATTTTATAGAGAAGGGATAGGGAATGGACAGTTCTAGACGAAGCCACGATAATTGTTCCAGTGACGGTGTCACATGGCCAAATTTGCGAATACCACAAATAAAACGTGTTCAAGAATTATGAACACGTTGAAGTCTTTGAGTGAAAATAATATTTATGTGTGTAAAAAGAGTGTCACAATAATTAAAATGGGTTATAGATTTGCCGTAGATTTTCAGTTTTTATGGTTGTTATGGAAAGAATAAAAAATCAGAAAACCGCGTTTACTGGTTTAGAGTTCGGATGAGAAATCCACTGAAAGACTTCATTAAAATTCTTATCTTCAGATGTACCTGTTATTGGGACACAGCGATCAATCTTCTTTTATTAATACAGACTATGTTGCCATGGTAACTGGAACCTCATTTGTATGTCGATAACTTGTGACTATAAATTCAATAACATCCGCCTCTCGAGTCATATTATCAGACACAAAGTGATATCAGTTAATTTGTAAATAACATAGTCCGAGGATATAATAGAGTCTGGATCAGGGTTTCTCAACCTATGGGTTCCGACCCACTGGTAGACCCTATGTGGGAGGTTTGTACTTAATTGTAAGCCCATGTTTCCCTTAACAGAGATTTAGGCGCTCTCCCCCTACAGGGAAGAATTTGAACCATACTAATTTAGTTACACTTGTTTTCGTATAGATGCCATTTGAGTGGTCCGTGGTCAGCGTTCCGCCTCATACTGACATCTAGGAAACCAGGGTAGTACTAGGGAAAATTCAGTAAATTTTGCTTAGAGGCCTTTTCATTCAGGCTTAAGGATTTTTTACGAGCCTGAAAATCTTCAGACTCGGGACCCACGGCGTAAAGTCCCTCCCGGAGGACTTGCTCCTTGGATTTTTCCGTCCTAAAAAATCCATCGACCCCGGCCGGGTTTGAACCCGCGACCCTTAGGACCAGAGGCAATGAGCATAACCACCAGTCCACCGCGGCTTAATTTTATTCTTTAAATGCCACTCTTGGTATTCAAATCCTGTAGATAAATTGGAAATCACTGGTGGCATTACTTATGACAAATATATGAGTTGCCAAATGTATGCATAGGCCTATTTAGCATAAAAGAAAGAGAATGTCTGATAAAACATTAAGAGTTTCTCAACCAACACCATTTACTCGAAATAGCGTATTGATACTGGTAGAATAGCCACATCTGGAAGGGATGTCGTGATAACAAAAAAAAAATATATATAGGCTATATCGTTAAGAGCCGCAATGTTGTCTTTAGGAATTGGGGAGAGAGGGGAAGTAGACATTATTGCTAAGGAAACAGCGTTGACGGGGAATTGGATGTCAACTCAAGTGTGGAGTATGTAACATGGTACAGTGTGGCCAAAAACAATATTGTTCGCATTGTATCAACTCTATTTAATTCATGTGCGGAAATCATCATCATCATCAGAATCCATTCGTGAATTTAGGCCTTTTGTTGACATGTTTCGGCCTCAAGAGAAACACCATCCAAAAGTCTTTTGAGTGGACGTCCTGGTCTTCTTCCTGCAGGTTGATATCTTAACATTTGTTTGGGTATCCTGTGACCTTCCTTTCGATGAACATGTTGCATCCATCTTGACTTATAATCAGAAATTTTGTTTTCTAAAGGTTCCATGTGTAATTCTTCTAAGATGTCTTCATTTTTTTGTGATCTAGTAGTGTGTATCCTGCAGTCCACCGAAGGTATCTCATTTCTAAATGTTCCATGTGTAATTCTTCTAAGATGTCTTCATTTTTTTGTGATCTAGTAGTGTGTATCCTGCAGTCCACCGAAGGTATCTCATTTCTAAAGGTTCCATGTGTAATTCTTCTAAGATGTCTTCATTTTTTTGTGATCTAGTAGTGTGTATCCTGCAGCCCACCGAAGGTATCTCATTTGTAAAGGTTCCATGCGTAATTCTTCTAAGATGTCTTCATTTTTTTATGATCAAGTAGTGTGTATCCTGCAGTCCTCCGAAGATATCTCATTTCAGCAGATCTAAGTCTCTGTATATCCTTCTGTTTCAACGTCCATACTTCGCTACCATACAAAAGAGTTGGAAGAGCAAGTGTTTTATACACTTTTAGTCTTGAATGTTTTTGGACTAACTGTGGCTTGAAGATAGAATTTATTAACCCTAAATCCTTTAAAAAATTGACCATTTTTGCATTTACATCATTTTCTTCTTCATATGGAATATTGCATCCTAGATATGTCAAATTATTCACCTGCTCCAAAATTTTATTGTCAAGTACAGTTTTACTTCTGACAGGATCTACAGCTTGAAATGGCACCATTTTTGTTTTCTCTGATGATATCTTCAATTCACATTCTTCTGTATTTTTGTTAAGTTCATACAGACCTTTCTGCAGATTATGTTCTGAATTTGCAATCAATGTGGGAAAATAGAAATTGTAAATTTCAATAAAGAGGTTTTGAATGCTGGTACATTTTTCTTCTGTTTACCATTGTTATTTACATTATTTTATTTTTTTCCGACTTTTCTTTTTATTCTTCTTGTTCTACTCTATTCTTTTTTCCCTCTTTTTCTTCGCGAAGGAGAGAGGAAAAATAAACAATGCAATTGAGATATTTTGGACAAATGTTGAGAAATGTGGACAAATTAACAGAATAATGGAATTCAGATTACCGATCAAGATTCTGAATTGAATCCGACTGGAAGAAGGAAGTGGGGAAGACGAGAACTAACATGGACACAAAGAGTAGTCATAACTAGGGAACAAAGAAACTTGTAGGAAGAAGCGTGTAATAATAGAGGTGAATAGAGATTGGCGTAGAATCCTGAAATAAGCCTATTTGTAGGAAAATACTAAATTAGATTGTAAAAGCTGAGAATAAGAAGCGATAATAAAGGTAATAACTAACTCACTGGCAATTATGATCACGTAGGTTTATGGCCGCGCTAAAAAAGCTGTCCACGCATCTCTATCCTGAGCCAAAGTCCTCCAACCATCCCCCGTATAATATCACGGACAATATCAAGTCTGCATTCGATTTGGTGCCACGTTCTGTCCAACATGTCCATTGGTACTGTTGCAATTGTCTCAGGGATACGGGCTCGTAAATCATGAAGATCTTGTACTGGAGTCGCAAACACACACGCCTTTAACACACCCTCAGAGGGAGAAGTCCAGTGGAGTGATGTCTGGCGAACGTGTTTTATGTCATTATTGTCCAACATGCGACAGTTGAATTAACTGCAACAATCATCATCATCATCATCTGCATTCATGGATTAGGTCTGTTGACCCGTTCCGACTTCAGCCCATCTCTTTCTAGGTCTGCCCACATCTCGGGTGCCTTTAGGTTTGTATTTTGTTATTTGTTTTGGATATCTATCTTCATTCATTCTGTCTGTGTTGCTTCCATTTTTGTCTATATGTATCTATTTTATCAATTATTGCAAATATTTCAAGTTCCTGTCTTATTTCTGTGTTCTTGATCCTGTCTTCCTTAGTGCACCCTTTAACAGATCTCAAAAATTTCACTTCTGCCGCCGTTATCCTACTTAGATCTTGTTTTTTATGTATCCAGGCATCTGATCCATAGAGCAGTACCGGTACTGCCAACATTTTTTAAAATTTGAATTGGGTCTCTCTTGTTGTTTTGTTATTTAGTGATCGTTTTTCGTACCACATATTCCCTGGAATTTTGCTATTTTATTAGTTATATCATTATCATAATTAAATGAAATGTCACATCCTAGATAATTGAAATGGTTCACCTGTTTTATGATTTTGTTTCCTATTACTATTTTGGATCATGCAACAATGGAAACAAAAATTCTTTTGAGTTTCTCTTTCTTTTAATATCAACCTCATTTCATAATTCCGCATACTTTGAGAGTTATGATTAATTAAAATATGGGAGGTTTGAATGGAACACGATGTACTTTTGCAAAAGTGGAAATTTGTTTTTTTTTTGTCCCGCGCCGTAGCCGAGTGGTTAAGGTAGGAAGCCTTGGTGCAGAGCTACGGGACTTGCGCTGGTTCGAGTCTCCATGGGGGAAGAAATTTTCTCATGGTATTTCGGCCAGTATGGGGCCGGTGCCCACCCAGCATCGTGAGGCAATTGGGTAGCTACAATAAGTAGCGGCTCCAGGTTGAGGAACCAGCTATAACGGCTGGGGGACTCGACATGCTAACCACATGTCACCCCTACACTGGCTGTTGATCATCTACCTCTGTGATTGACACATGTGGATGTGAAGGGCCAGCAGCCGGCTGGTAAAAGGGCAACCGCTGAAAAGTGGAAAGACCCTCAATCAATCGGAAATTTGTTTTTAATCACTTAAATATCTCTCCATGATATATTTACCTTGTCGTGGTGGAGTGGCTTGCGTGCTTAAATGATCCTGAGAGCTATGCCGGCGGTAGCATTGCTGCCGATAGGGTTACCCATGCCGGACTGGTCGAAGGTGATAAGCCAGACGAAAAAAGTACCTTGGCCGAAAGAGTGACGATCTTTCACCGTAAAAATACAACCGTCAAGAAATGCGGACATGGGTTCATCTAGGGTAAAATTTTCCGGAGGTCAAATAGTCCCCCATTCGGTTCTCCGGGCGGGGAGTACTTCAGGGAACCCATGCCAAAGGCTCAAACACAGGGACATGTTCCTAAGAACATGGAATGTTAGGACTTTATACATGAAAGACGTGCATGGAAGCTTCTTGTAGGAAAGCCAGAGGGAAAACGCCCAGTTGGTAGACCAAGAATGAGGTGGGAGAACAACATTAACTATGATTTGAGGGAAGTAGATTATACAGGGAATGATTGGAAAGCATTAGCTCTAGATAGGGATGTATGGAGAGCTTACGTCCGCGCGGCCATGAACCTACGGGTTCGATAGTGCTAGTGAGTAAGGAAGTATCAGTTAAATATGGCGTAATCTCTCATCAAATGATGGGATATCACCCTGTGTATGTAATTAACCGTTGGAAGTTTGAAGTTATAGCATTTATCTTTTTACAGTTAGTTCATTGTTTTGTATTATCAGACATTGGTAACAATGATTACGCAAGTATTGCTAAGGTAATATTTAAATATAGATAAAGGTTTAGCTATCTGTGGACTTAACGTTTTTCTCGCCAACAATATATTGCCATTCATATCACGGCCTCCTCCTGTCCAGAATAGAAGGCCTAGGCTAACGAGGTTACGTTGTGAATTCATTGTGTACAGCGGGTGCTTTATATATCTGTCACCTGTGTCTATATTAATGAAACCCTATTTTTCCCTGTTCTAAATATAACACCTTACTTACTTACTTACTCACTGGCACTGTCGAACCCGTAGGTTCATGGCCGCGCGGACATAAGCTCTCCATACCTTCCTATCCTGAGCTAATGCTCTCCAATCATTTCCTGTATAATCTACTTCCCTCAAATCATAGTTAATGTTGTTCTCTGACCTCATTCTTGGTCTACCAACTGGGCGTTTTCCTTCTGGCTTTCCTAGAAGAAGCTTCCATGCACGTCTTTCATTCCCCATACGCGCAACATGTCCTGCCCATCGCAGTCTACGAGACTTGACTGTTCTTATTATATCTGTGAATATTTGATCGGCGAACAAGTGACTGCTAGTGTTATATTGAACAACGTGATAACACACGTTCCCGCTAGAGTTAATTGCCAACATGTTTACTCACATATAAGGGGATCCTATCCCAGGAATACACCTACATTAGTGAGCAAATTAGCGTGAGAAAATGGGTTAGAGTACACCAAGTTAGTTTAGCGTTCAGTTGTTAGCGTAATTTGTTATTATCGTATAAAATGTTGTTTGTACATGACATTTACATTGCTACATTTAATGTATCTTTAACTGTTTATAATTAGTGTAGTGTATATCTATATTTGTCAAATATTTATTTGTATTTGTGCTGGTTGAATGGAAGAGAAGCCCTTATGGCCTTAACTCTGCCAGACAAATAAAACATTATTATTATTATTATTATTATTATTATTATTATTATTATTATTATTATTATTATTATTATTATTATTATTGCGGATGAGCCCATGTGGGACTACGCAAAGTACTTAGAGGCGTTTCCTTTGAGCCCAAATTTTCATCTGTCCAAGTTGTTCCAGTTTTTTTCTTCGGTTTGTCCTCTTGGTCAACTTGCCACTTATTCACCTTAATTCTAAATATATCTCAGTTTGGGATTCTTCTTTAGTAATTCCTGCCAATTTTAAGTCCTTTTTGACTTCATTAATCCACTTCATAGTATCCACTGGAGCTTTACTTCTGTTTTCGTAGAATTCCATTATCTGTTTTGTAAGCCTATTTGAGTTCATTCGTTTGACATGGCCATACAATTTTGTTCTTTTAAAATTTTCTCCAATTCATGCAGTTTTCCTGCTCGCAAGAGGGAATTTATGTTTAACGTTCCGAAAAAGGTTTTGGTTTTTGAGCGAAATTGACCAGAGGTCTACGATACCCTCTGTTTGCGTGTTTGGCCAGACTCCCCAGAATCCGACAGCCTGGTTGTACTGTATTATTATTATTATTATTATTATTATTATTATTATTGTTATTGTTATTATTATTAGTATTATTAATTTTGTGATAAGTTGGCTACACTGCCAGAGCAATGCCTAATACATATTTTATATTATAAATATTGGCATGTACGACGGATGCAAAAATAAAGATTATGCAGAAAAAACATTGGAATGGTGTCCACTTGGAAAAAGTAACAAAGGAAGACCTCGAAACTCGTGGATGCAAGATATAAGAACTGGAATGAGAACAAGAGGACTGGAGGATCTGGAGTGGATGGATAGGGACAAGTGGAGGAGAAACATAAAACAGTAGGCATAGAAAGTTGTGTAAAGATTTAAAATCTGTGGACTAGTGGTTATGCTCCTTGCCTCTGGTCCCGAGGGTCGCAGGTTCAAACCCGGCCGGGGTCGATGTATTTTTTTAGGACGGAAAAATCCAAGGAGCAAGTCCTCCGGGAGGGACTTTAAGCCTTGGATCCCGAGTCTGAAGATTTTCAGGCTCGTAAAAAATCCTTAAGCCTGAATGAAAAGGCCTCTAAGCAAAATTTACCGGATTTAACCGTCCGAGTACTACCTTTGTTTCCTAGATGTCAGTATGAGGCGGAACGCTGACCACGGACCATTCAAAATGACATCTATACGAAAACAAGTGTAACTAAATTAGTATGGTTCAAATTCTTTCCTGTAGGCGGAGAGCGCCTAAATCTCTGTTAAGGGAAAACATGGGCTTACAAAAAAATATAAATAAATAAAATACGGTGATTTTAGGTTAATTTGAGCTCAACTTTTACTTCATTCTAAGACCTCTCTCACAATTTTTGAAAAAGAAAATCAGCGTGTATATATCATCATCATCTTCTTCAAGGTATGGACCTGTTGGCCCGTTCCGCTCCCCGGTGCACTATATTCTGCAGGTGCAGGTCATCTTTCCAACGACATTTTGGTCTTCCTACATTTCTTCGGCCTAGAGGCCTATAATGAAGCAGCTGTTTTGATAAACGATTATTTGGCATTCTTTCTCTTTTGATCTCTTAGAGATACACCTGCAACTGATCTGAGAAATCTCATTTATAATTTATCTCAGTTATTTATTCATATATTGCAATAGTAAAATATCTGCTTTTCCGTTTTTGTGTTTTAATTTATGTAGATGGTTCGGTGGCATAGAATCCCCGAATATTTTCTTGGTTTTATGGATTCATTTCACGAATATACAGAACAGAGTACACAGTAGTTAAAAATGGCCATGAGTATGTTTATCTTGCAACCGGATTGGCTTTGCCCAGCGGAAGTGGGACGAGGGGGGTTTATCGTGCGTTCTTGCATGTATTCATTTACTACTCGACGTGGCCTTCACGAATTCCCGGCCTCGCACAACCGTATTTTGCTTGAGTCTCTCTTCCCAGCGACACTGTACCATGCAAAAGATTCTAGCTCTCCCGTGGTAGGGAAATTGCTTATAAGCGTTGTAACGAATTCCGTAGGAATATAGCTTGGCGATTGTTTTTATCATAATATAATAAAAATAAAATTCCTCACCGATACTAGTTCTTCTTCTCCTTGTTCTTCTCCAGCTTTCCCCCACTTATATGTTTGCCGTCTTCAGTTTCAATTTATTTCTATCATCCATTACATTGAGCAACAAAAAAGAAACTTCTTTGTTTCAGAAAGAAAAATATGTGATTCTGATAGTATTTTTTCTCCTGAATTCAAATATGATATCGGTTTTTCTCCATCACGCAAGGTTTCCGAGAGACAGGCATTTATAATTTCGAACACTTTAATATTTTCTACATTCGTAACTACACAATATTCGAACATTCGGACTCACCTAGAAAGTAAGAAATGACGATTTTCTGCTATATTTCGCCTGTGGAGCATCCCTGTTGATGGTCCAACAATAATAGGCCAGCATATTAGGATTCCTTTTGTCTTGATATCACTTTTCTATAGCTGGAATCTCCTGAGTTAGCTCATTTGGTTTTATTTTACAATGGACGAAGAAACATTTATAAAAAATAATTATTTAAATCCATTAATTGAAATTGAAATAAAAAAACTGTGGATGATGGAGAAATTCCGAATACATATTTGAAAACACAATAAAAAACTGCATTAAGTACAACTATTGGTACTCATGAGACAAAAATCATATTGCCTAGTGTTATAGTACTGACGTAAGTTTTCCATTTCCATCTTGGTCTGCCACGTTTATTTCTTCCAGGGGGTCACCATTGGTGTATATTTTTTGGCCATCTTTTATTTTCCATTCTTTGTACATGGCCATACCATTTAAGAGTTTGATTTTCAAATCTCTTAACAACATATGTGGCGACATTCATTTTTCTGCATAGGAATTCATTTCTTATTTTATCCCGTCTTTTTTTTTTAGGCTTCTTCTACACTCTAATTCAACCCAGGAAGTTACTACAGACCTTATGGGCTATGCCAGTGTCCCCTACGCACAGCGGTAGATGTTGCCAAACTCATAATAACAGTATTTGTTTGCTTAGGGAGGGGAGGAGGGGAAAGGGTAGGAGTACTTTTTCTAAATCTATGTAGTATATATTTAAAAAACATAGTTTTTCTTTTACGGCATGCAAACTAGTTTTATAGTAACTATGAGAGTCGACACTTTCACACAGAATAGTACAGATCCGCACGAGCTCAGTGACAAGTGGTAACTGTTTTTTTTTCTTTAAGAGGGGGTGGCTTGGACGGCTACAACTTACGTCTCTGTACCTGCTGTGTTGCATATTTCAGTTTTATATAAGCATTTCTCTCAAGAAAATACTCTTAAAATGCAACCCAGTTCCCTATTCCAAACACACAGTAACTTCCTGGGTTGAATCTGACTATAAGATAATCAAATTCAACTGTTCTAATTTTATTCTTTTGTATTTCCGATGCTACTTACGTGCATATTTTATTGGCAGAACTTACGGCATGACTTGGGATTGAAAGAGGAGTACTAAAACTTCTTGTAGGAAAAACAGAGGGAAAACGCCCAGTTGGTAGACCAAGAATGAGGTGGGAGAAAAACATTAACCAAGATTTGAGGGAAATAGAGTCGGCCGTGGTGTACTAGTGGTTATGCCCCTTGCCTCTGGTTCCAAGGGTCGCGGGTTCAAACCCGGCCGAGGTCGATGGAAAAATCCAAGGAGTAAGTCCTCCGGGTGTGACTTCAAGCTGTGGTTTCCTAGTCTGAAGATTTTCAGGCTCGTAAAAGATCCTTAAGTCTGAATAAAAAGGCCTCTAAGCAAAATATACCGATTCAACATCCTAGCAATATCTTAGTTGCCTGCTAGATGTCTCTTGAGTCGATATGTTGACCGCATGCCATTGATGACATCTATGAAGCAAATCGAAAGCATTTATTGTCTACATTATTAAGATTAGAATGTATTGTACTTTCTCTTTATCTTATTATATTTGTTTATATAACGTCTTTTAATTATGAATTATATTTTAGAATAGTTTTTTTAACTTTTTCTGTAAGACATAAGGTAACTAAATTAATTTAGTCTAGCACCTCCTAACAAAGGAGATGATATGGTTCAACATTGTGTTATTCTCTTATAGATAGATACAGTTAGGTCAGTATAGCATTGGACAGCAGACGTGGGGTTTTTGCTGTGCGGTGACGAAGGTTCAGGCACGGGACTTGAAATGTGCGCAGACTCAGCAATATACAAGCACACCCCACGCATTCACGGTCGAAGTCAGATTGTGTGCTTCGAGTGGATAAGGTGCTCACTCGGTTTTCCTTGTGTAATGAATGACATATGTATAAGTTATTTGAATTTTAAAATTTGTATCTTATAAAACAGGGCGTCTATAAGTGTATACTGAATGACGTGTGTATAAGTGTAAACTGTATAATGGATAATAATTGTTCTACTGAACAACGTGTATTTATTTATGATCAATATTTGTTAACTCAGTCAGCCAGCCAAGTACGAAGACTTTTTGAAACACGATTCCCGGGTGTAAAAATTCCGTCACGTTCAACAGTCCATGACACTGAGCAACAAAAAGAAACTTTTTTTTGTCTCAAAAATAAAAATATGTGATTTTGATAGTATTTTTTCTCCTGAATTCAAATATCATATTGGTTCTTCTCCATCACGCAAGGTTTCCGACAGACAGTAATTTATAATTTCAAACACTTAGATATTTTCTACATTCGTAACTACACAATATTCGAACATTCGGACTCGCCTAGAAAGTAAGAAATAACGATTTTCTGCCATATTTTGCCTGTGGAGCATCCCTCTTGATGGTCCAACAATAATCGGCCAGCATATTAAGATTCATTTTCCTTGATATCTCTTTTCCACAGCTGAAATCTCCTGAGTTAGCTCATTTGTTTTTATTTTACAATGGACAAATCGACGAAAAAAGTTTATTAAAAATAATTATTTAAATCCATTAATTGAAATTGAAATAAAAAAAACTGTGGATGATGGAGAAATTCCGAACACATATTTGAAAAGACGATAAAAATCTGCATTGAATACAACTATTGGTACTCATGAGACAAAAATCATGTTGACCAGTGTAATCTGTACAACACATTTTATAAAGAGGGTCAAAAATGTTTGGAAAACGAAGTTGAACAATTCCAGCACCTGCTTCAATAAAGTTGTCAAGTATGAAAATTTGTAAAATAGTTTTTTATGTGTGGTTGCATCACCGCGATCCTACGCTGTCCGTTCCCCGCCGCGAGTGCGTTAGCAGTGTATAGTGAAATCCCCGCGTCTGCTGTCCAGTGCTATACTGATCGCACTGTAGATAGATAGAAACATAATTTGACATGTTGGCAAAAAGAGATAACTAGCGATGTGTTCAGCAACTGGTGGTCCGTGTGAAGATACATTCGGCCTCCGAATTGATAATTGCTAGTTCTACGGTCCCTCGTGATAATGTTAAGCCAAGTGAATATGTTTTGGACGACCCTTGATCGGAATTACTTGCTGCGCAAAAGTCTTTTATCTTTATTACTTGTAGAGAAAAGCTATAAAATACAACACAAGTCTCTTGCAGTAGCAATTTTAAGTGTTTCTCATTGTAACTGCAGTTTTGTGTTGCATGAACTACTGGCAGCACGTGTAATACATTTTGTAAATACATTGGACGTTTTTTCAAAGATAATAATAAACTTTATTATTTTAAGCAATTATTATTTTACCTGGATAAACAATAATCTATTTTATCTACAAATAAAGTGTACACATGGCAATAAATGTTGTTATAGGTATGTTTTGACATGCTTAATGTATGTGCTGCGATTGGACGTAATAACACATGCTTCCTTTTACTTTACCACCTCGTTTATAAATAAATTTTATCAAATTTCACTTTCAGATATATATATAGGCCTATATATATATATATATCCATATAATTCTACCCGAGGGCAGATCTTTCACTGCAATCATAGCATTTTTATGCTATGCTTTGCAGCTTTACTAGGGACTTGTAGTTGTGGTAGCTTCCTGTTGCTTTCCACACCGGTGAAGGATGATGATAATAATGATAAGGATGATGATGATGGCGGCGGCCGGATAATTTTCGGGGACCGTTGGGCCCTGACATTTATCTTTCAGGTGATGAAAGGCCCCGAAAAACCTCACCCAGGGCCTGTCCCGACCGGGGATCGAACCCGGGCCCGCTGCGTGACAAGGCAGCACGCTACCTCGAGACCACCGCGGTGAATATATATATACATACATACAGGGTGTCCCATCCAACTTCCCACTTTTTAATTAATCATAACTGAGAAAGTATGCGGAATTATGAAATGAGGCCGGTATTAAAGAAAACAGAAACTGAAAGAATTTTCGTTGCCACACACGAAAACACCTCTATATGTGCACCATTAGTAGCACGAACAATATCAAGTCTGTATTCGATTTCGTGCCACGTTCTGTCCAACATGCCCATTGGCACTGTTGCAATTGTGTCAAGGATACGGGTTCGTAAATCATGATGATCTTGTACTGGAGTCGAAAGCACATGGTCTTTTGCGTACCCCCTGAGGAAGAAGTCCAGTGGAGTAATGTCTGTGAACGTGGTGGCCAGCAAATTGGTCCGCCGCGTCCAATCCACCTCTGGGAAGGATTCTTTGAGTGAATTCCGAACATCCAGGCCCCATTGTGGTGGGGCTCCATCTTGCTGATAGATTGCTTGGGGTTGCAGATCAGCTACTTGGGGATACAAGAACAGTTACATCATGTCTTGGTATACCGGGCCAGTTGTTGACTTCTGATGCAAGAAAAAATCCCGCTCTAATTTCTTCAATATTTTCTTCTGAAACACGCGTACGAGCACCTCCTGATCTTTTTTTAACGCTTCCAGTCGCCAGAACTTCTCAAGCCATGCTTTAATGGTCTTCCCATCAGGTGCATTTCCTCCATATTCTCTCCGGTAATTTCTTTGCACTGTAATTATTGACTTCATGTCTCTGCATACTAGAAACGTTTGTGCTCGTTGCTGAGGAGTCGCCATTTTGTTTTATGTCATTATTGTCCAACATGCGACAGATGAATTAACTTCAACAATGAAAACAAAAATTCTTTGAGTTTCTCTTTATTTTCAGCTAAAGCATTCTCATCTATTTTATAGTCATAGCGACTTAAAGTTTTGTAAAACATTTTTTAAAATATGTATTAATATTTTCTAAGTAATTACTAAAAAAGTACTTCATATTTTATTTGAGTTATTGAATTATTTCAGAGACTTTTTTTTAGAAAAATCCATTCCATTAACATAGTTTAACCTCTCGCCTTACAGGTACAGTGAAACCTGTCTTAGCCGGAACCTTTATAAGAAGGACACCTGTAGAGACGGAAAAAATCTCAAGAACGATATGATTTTATATGTAAAATCATCCTGTATAAGCCGGAAACCCTCATAACGCGGAAACGGGATGGTTTTTTAAAGTACCTATACTTAATTTTACCTCAGTAAGATGGAAAATTATTCTTAAGCACGTTCTAATTACAGTATTAATTACCTCACCTGAAAATTCTGGATATGATGCTACTGCATTATATCGTTTTACCTTCTTGTGTTGCATTGTATTGCGGGAATACCCTTGCTTATGTGTGACAGCGGGGAATCCCTCGCTTTTCCTTGCCTGCTTACGTAACCTGCGAGGGAGTTGGGAAACTCTTCAGTCTTCCTGTAGTTGAGTTCCTTCTCGCTTTTGTGTAATAAAGTTGTTTTGTATTGCCGTGCAAACTGATCTGTGTTACATACACTATTTTGTCTGTATTTCAGTCAATACGTTATGTACATGCATGTAAAACCCTTAAACTGCGTGAGAAAATTCAAGCTTGTAATTTGGAAACCCTTTATAAGAAGGAAAACTGCCAAGACGGAAATATATTTAAGGAACCATCATGTTCCTTCGTAGACAGGTTGTACTGTATTATTATTATTGTTATTATTATTATTATCATCATCATCATCACTTCAGGGATTAGGCAATTGCCCGTTCCGACTTCATAATGCATCAGCCCAACGTCTTCTAGGTCTTCCAACATCACGTCTTCCTCTTGCTTGATAATTTCTTGCTAACAATGGATATCTCTCCTTACTCATTCCATCCATGTGATCAATCCATTTCTGTCTGTAATTCGTGACTTTATCCAATAAAGGCTGTACTTTCGATTCTTCTCTTATATCCTCATTTCTTATTCTATCAAGTCTTGTACATCCTTTTACTTGTCTTAGGAACCTCATCTCCGCCTTCTGTATTCTATCCTTCTGTTTTTTCACTGGAGCCCAAGTTTCACATCCATACAATATTGTGGGAACCGCCATAACATTATACATTTTTATCTTGGTTTCTTTTCTAATTTTATTTTTGAATGTTTTCTTCCACTCAAAAAGTTTGTATTTACAAGATTAATAATAATTATAACCTTATTATTATTATTAATATTATTATTATTAATATTATTATTATTATTATTATTATTTAATACAAGAATATAGTTTATGGGGTTTAAAGATCAATATGGATAAATCTAGATATATGACAATAGGGGATCTTCCTCAAGATTTAATACTAGAAGAAGATTTAGGGACAATTAAATACACTGAAGAATATAAGTATTTGGGAATTAAAATTACTAAAGATGGAAAACAAGAAACAGAGATAAGAAACAGGATCAATATAGGAAAGTATGCTATATCTGCCCTAAATGGAATAGTATGGGGCAAACATATCTTCAAAGAAACAAAAAAAACTATTTTTAATACAATAATCAGAAGCATTATTACCTATGGAGCTGATGTGTGGGCTTTAAATGCACAAATGAAAAAAAAAAAAATTGCTCGCCACTGAAATGGACTACTGGAGACGTGCTTCAAGAATATCCAGGAAGGATAAAATCAGAAATTCATATATAAAAGAAAAAATGCAGGTACAATATTCAATATTAGATTTTATAAAGAAGAAACAATTAAATTGGAACGGACACATTAGAAGAATGAAAGAAGGAAGACTACCTAAGATAATCATGGATTTAGAACCACAGGGAAGGAAAAGGAAGGGTAGACCAACTTTTACGTGGATTCAGGGAATCAATGAAACTAAGAGGGAATGGGAAATAGAAGAAGATATATGGATGAACAGACAAGAATGGAAAAATGTGTTGAAACAAATGTGTAGTTAACTGTGAACATGGGTACCGGAAAAATGTATATTCATTGTAAAAGCCGGAATAATAAAAAACATTATTATTATTATTATTATTGTCATTATTAAATGGTATTGCGGATTTATGTACAAGAAGATGATATTTTTATAAGAGAGTTTTCTTAAATAAATGGAACATTGTAATTAGCTACCTTACTCACTGGCACTATCGAACCCGTAGGTTCATGGCCGCCCTAACATTCCATGTTCCTAGGAACATGTCCCTGTGTTTGAGCCTTTGGCATGGGTTCCCTGAAGTAGTCCCCGCCCGGAGAACCGAATGGGGGACTATTTGACCTCCGGAAAATTTTACCCCAGTAGAACCCATGTCCGCATTTCTTGACGGTTGTATTTTTACGGTGAAAGATCGTCACTCTTTCGACCAAGGTACTTATTTCGTTTGGCTTATCACCTTCGACCAGTCCGGCATGGGTAACCCTATCGGCAGCAATGCTACCGCCGGCATAGTTCTCAGGATCATTTAAGCACGCAAGCCACTCCACCACGACATGGTAAATATACCATGGAGGGGTAATTAGCTACCGGTATACTTATTATGTATATGCAATAATGATTAAAATGTTTTCTCCTTTTTTAAATATATTATGATAGCTCAGCCACGAGATTCAAATAAATCTGTAAACTATGTATTTTACCGTAAATTGATTATGGTGCTCTCTCATAGAAAACAAATGTTAACAAAACAGCAGTAAATAATTTCGCAAGGACTGCAAATTTTCGTTACAATGTATTGACGTCACAGTGATTCTCATAATCCAAGGCCGCCTGTACCACGTGTTGGAATAATGTGAAATATTTTATTTAACGGCGCGTTTTACGATTCATTTTGTGTTGTTGTTGCTTTTCCCAGGTTCTTGTGAACCGTGTCCATAAGGTTATTGTTTCCAAGTCATTTTATTTCATCTGCAAGTTGATTCAGCTGTTAGGATATTACGTTGTGTTGATGTTTCTTTTGTGTTACACTTTCGACAGATTGGGAATGTCTTCTTGCCATATCAATCCATCCATAGTAAGTCTGCCCGAAGGCAGGTCTTTCACTGCAATCATAGCATTTTCATGCTATGCTTTGCAGCTTTACTAGGGAATTGTAGGTGTAGCTTCTCACCGGTGAAGGATGATGATGATGATGATGATGATGATGATGATGGCTATATGATTTCGGGGACCGTTTGGGCCTTACATTTTTCCTCACATTTGTCTTATAGGTGAGGAAAAACCCCGATGAAAACCTCACCCAGAAAACTGTCCCGTCCGGGGATCGAACCCGGAGCCACTGCGTGACAAGGCAGCACGCTACCTCGAGACCACAGCGGTGGACATATTTTGATGCGTTTGTTCTCTTCTTCTTCTTCTTCTTCTTCTTAAACTTAATTTGTAGGATTTTCATCCTGTTTATTTCCAAAATCACTCCTCGGAGGAAGACGTATTGGATGTACATTCACTGTCTATCCATCTCTTGGCTGGTCTTCCTCTTGTTCTTCTCCCGTCCTTTGGTCTATCTTCTTTAGCTCTTTTTGCAAGCCGGTTTTCTTCCAATCTTTCTACATGACCCTTCCAATATTTTCGTCTAACTATAATAAATTTGGTTATGTCTTGAATATGGCATTTGTCCCTAATTTCTGTGTTGTGTATTTTATCAAATAATGTTTTCCCCTGAATAGTTCTTAAGATTTTCATTTCGCATGTGCTTATTATTTGTTTAGTTTTTGTTGTATCAGCCCTAGTTTCTGCTCCATATACGATAACTGGTCGAACTATCGTTTTGTATATGCGGGTTTTGCTTTCTATTGACATATGTTTGTTGCGCGAAATTATATATTTCATATATCCTGATATTTGTGCTGCTTTATCAGCTTGTTCCTTCACTTCTTTTATTAAATATTTAGTGTTTGTTATTAATACACCTAAATAATTAAATTCTGACACTTGTTCTATAATTTTTGTTTCCACTTCTAATTTGCATCTTACTGGTTCTTTTGATATTGTTAAGCAGTTTGTCTTATTCGTGTTAATTTCCATATTGTATTTTCTGATGAGTTTGTTAAAGAATAATATTACAGGACAACAATGGAACAGAGATGTATTTTGAAGTTAATCCATGGAGAAGGCCATGAAATCCAGCAGAGAGAATAATTTATTGTTGTCAAATGTCACACTATTTACATGAAGTCACACTGATAACCGGTAAATGTATTGTGCCAAATTTATCAGTGTTTGTTTCTGTTTATCAAACAGGTTTTACCAAATTGCTAACTAATAAATTTTACACTGCTAAGTAGAACTTAGGTCAATACGTAGACTTAAAAAAAAAACGTACGATTCAATTAAGAGGGAGAAGTTATATAGTATCCTGCTGGAGTTCGGAATTCCTAAAAAGTTAGTTAGACTTATACGAATGTGTCTAAATGGACAAAGAGTAGGGTGCGTGTAGGCAAACAGTTTTCGAACACCTTTGAAATCCAGAATGGGTTGAAGCAAGGAGATGCACTATCTCCTCTACTATTTAATTTTGTGCTAGAGCATGCCATTAAATCTTTAGAGAATGAGGAAGGCTTACAACTCAATGGTATTAATAAGCTGTTAGTTTATGCTGATGATGTAGTATTATTGGGCGATAGCGAGGAGATACTAAAGGACAACACGCACACACTATTGAGTAACACTAAGAAATTAGGACTGGAAGTAAATATCAATAAAACTAAATATATGGTCACACGTAGAAATACATTTTATAATGGAAATGGACAGCTAATGACAAATGAGGAAAATTTTAAGGAAGTGGCTGAATTCAGATACCTAGGAACAATAATCACAAATAGGAATGAGATGCACAAAGAAATTAAACATAGGCTCAATTCTGGAAATGCGTGCTATTATGCATTGCAGAGACTCTTGATGTCCCAACTCCTTTCAAAAAACGTTAAACTGAAAATATATAAAACTATTATTCTACCAGTTATATTATATGGATGCGAAACATGAACTCTTACTTTAAGGGAGGAAAGGAGATTACAAGTATTTGAGAATAAAGTATTTAGGAAAATTTTTGGACCTAGGAAAATTTTTGGACCAAAGAGAGATGAACAGACAGGTGAATGGAGAAGACTACATAAGAATGAACTACATGGTCTTTATAGGAAAAAACTCCTGGCGCGACAGGCCTAGAAGGCCCTTAGCCTACCAGCCAGCTGCTGGCCTCACATCCACATGTGTCAATCACAGAGGTAGATGATCATCAGCCAGTGTTGGGGTGACATGTGGTCAGCATGCCGAGTCCCCCAGCCGTTATAGCTGGTTTTCTCAACCTGGAGCCGCTACTTATTGTAGCTACCCAAATGCCTCACGATGCTGGGTGGGCACCGGTCCCATACTGGCCGAAGTACCATGAGAAAATTTCTTCCCCCATGGAGACTCGAACCAGCGCAACTCCCGTAGCTCTGCACCAAGGCTTCCTGCCTTAACCACTCGGCTACGGCGCGGGACGGTCTTTATAGGAAGCCAGATATAATAAGAACAGTTAAGTCTCGTAGACTGCGATGGACAGGGCATGTTACGCGTATGGCGAATGAAACACGTGCATGAAAGCTTCTTGTAGGAAAGCCAGAGGGAAAACGCCCAGTTGGTAGACCAAGAATGAGGTGGGAGAACAACATTAACTATGATTTGCGGGAAGTGGATTATACAGGGAATGATTGGAAAGCATTAGCTGAGGATAGGGATGTATTGAGAGGTTATGTCCGCGCGGCCATGAGCCTACGGGTTCGATAGTGCCAGTGTGTAAGTAAGGAATCCATGGAGAAGGCCATGAAATCCAGCAGAGAGAAAATTTATTGTTGTCAAATGTTATATTCTTTACATGAAGTCATACTGATAACTGGTGAATGTATTGTGCCAAATTTATCAGCGTTTGTTTCAGTTTATCAAAGAGGTTTTACCAAATTGCTAACTAATAAATTTTACACTGCTGAGTATAACTTTGGCCACTGTACTCGCAGGCAGTTGAGAGAAGTTGTGAAGTTTGGGAAGGAAATGCAGGCAAGAGTAACCTACCCCAACACTATTTTTATTACGAGATGCAGGTGTTTGTATCTTTATGCCGGGACCACAAAACGGAGGGATCTTAAATTGACTCGTTCCTGTCTTAAGGCCAATAAAATTCTTGAATTCCATGTATACGTTCATCCCCTACAGGTGTGCGTTTCATTAGAATTCTAGACGATTACATTCCGTTCTCAGAAACGCAGTTTAACCTTTCGCCTTACAGGTATTTTTACATGCCATATTACACTCGGGCCATTCAGTGACACGGGGGAGGAATTTTAACCGTGGGTCTCACACATACCTTTTTGACGACTCAAAGACTTTGAGGATCTCTCGGAATATGTGATCAGCTCATTGCCAGGGCCGCCTCCTAGACAACACAACATTAGGTCGAAACAGGTCATTCACACACATTCATACTTCTTCTTCTTCACTTCACGGGCCAGGCAAAATGCCTGTTCCGCCTCACAGTTGTTCTGTCCATCTTTTCACTGGCCTTCTTACATTCCTTGAACCTTTTGGCTTGTAGTAAAATGCTGCTTTTGCTAATCTTGTTACGTTCATTCTTTCTACATGTCTACATCATTTTCTCTATATCCTTTGATATTATCATTTAATGAGTATATATTTCACTCTGTTCTTATATCTTCATTCTTTAATAGATCCAATCTTGTGCAGCCTTTTGTTCTTCTAAGGAAGTTCATTTCTGCGCTTTGTATTCTACTTTGTAATTTTTTGGTCATTACCCAAGTTTCACTCCCATAAAGTAATGCAGGAACTGCCAATGTTTTATAAAACTTCAATCTAGTATCTCTTCTTGTTTTATCCTTTAATGTTCCATGTATAGTTCCACATATCATTTGAAATCTTGACGGTTTCACATTTACGTCTCTTTCAGTTTTTGTGATAATCAGTTATTTAAAAATAAAACTTATGCGATATTTTTAATGAGACAAATAATTAGATTATGTTTTATGAAAAAATTGTATTTTAGTTGGAGAATGAGGTGGGAGAATAACATTAACCATGATTTGATGGAAGTAGATCATACAAGGAATGATTGGAAAACATTAGATCAAGGTAGGGGTGTGTGGAGAGCTTATGTCAGCACGGCCATGAACCTACGGGTTGGATACTGCCATTAACTTAGTTATAGTTACTGGTACATATACATATATAGTGTTCTGCTCAAGAACAGGTCTTTCACTGCAAACTCAGCATTCTCCACTCTTTCCTCAACTCAGCTTTCCTTTTTGTATCTGCATACAAACCATTTATTTTAATATTGTCTATCATCTGATGTCTTTTTCTGGCTCTAACTTTTTGGTTGATATTTCCTTCTAGGGCATCCGTCAGCAAGCAGTTTTTCCTTAGCCAGTGGCCAATCCAATTTCTTTTTCTCTTGTTTATGAATTCCACCATTGTTTTTCCTTCATCCACTCTGTTTAGCACATCTTTATTTTTTATTTTCTCTGTCCATTTTATACGTTCCATCCTTCTCCATATCCACATCTCAAAAACTTCCAGTCGCTTTTCCTCATTCCGTCGTAATGTCCAAGTCTCTGCACCATACAATGCTACACTCCACACAAAGCACTTCGCTAGCCTCTTCCGTAATTCTTTTGTCAAAGGTCTGCAGACAATTCTTCTCTTCTTGTTAAAAGCTTCTTTTGCCATTGCTATCCTCTGCTTTACTTCTTGACCGCAGTTCATGTTACTACTGATAGTACAACCCAAGTATTTGAAGCTCTCCACTTGCCCAATGGCCTCATCTTTAATCTTCGTGTTTATCTTCCTTTGTTTCCTTCCTATAATCATGGCCTTCGTCTTATTTATTAATTCTCATTAGGCAGAGAGCAAGGACATAACCTATTGGTAACAGAGATAGACTTCTAGAAATTCAGGAAGAGATAAAATTAGGAATATTAAAATCATAGAAATAATGGATGTTCAAAGATGTTCTACAAATTACTGTGCATTAATAACCAGCGATATCAACATCACCGATAACTCACTGCTAATAAGTATGGTTACTTTTTATACAATTACATCACTTTACGTCTGCTTTTAAATATTACATTAATTTAGAGTAGGTTAGAGTAATTGAATTAGGTAGGTTACCTTTTAGGTTCCTATACATGTAGGTTAGGATAGCTTTTAGTTTCATGTACATTTGTAACAGTTATCTTCAATAACAGTTGTCCTATAACAGTTCTTCTATTAGATTCCAAAATGATTAACGGTTAAAATGTAAGTTACATACATACTCACTGGCACTATCGAACCCGTAGGTTCATGGCCGCGCGGACCTAAGCTCTCCATACATCCCTATCCTGAGCTAATGTTTCCAATCATTCCCTGTAATCTACTTCCCTCAAATCATAGTTAATGTTATTCTCCCACCTCATTCTTGGTCTGCCAACTGGGCGTTTTCCCTCTCGCTTTCCAACAAGACTCTTCCATGCACGTCTTTCATTCCCCATTCGTGCAACATGTCCTGACCATCGCAGTCTACGAGACTTAACTGTTCTTATTATATCTGGCTTCCTATAAAGACAATGTAGTTCATTGTTATGTAGTCTTCTCCATTCACCTGTCTGTTCATCTCTCTTTGGTCCAAAAATTTTCCTAAGTACTTTATTCTCAAATACTCGTAATCTCCTTTCTTCCCTTAAAGTAAGAGTCCATGTTTCGCACCCATATAATATAACTGGTAGAATAATAGTTTTATATATTTTCAGCTTAACGTTTTTTGAAAGGAGTTGGGACATCAAGAGTCTCTGCAATGCATAATAGCACGCATTTCCAGAATTGAGCCTATGTTTAATTTCTTTGTGCATCTCATTCCTATTTGTGATTATTGTTCCTAGGTATTTGAATTCAGCCACTTCCTCAAAATTTCCTTCATTTGTCATTAGCTGTCCATTTCCATTATATAATGTATTTCTACGTGTGACAATATATTTAGTTTTATTAATATTTACTTCCAGTCCTAATTTCTTAGTGTTACTCAATAGTGTGTGCGTGTTGTCCTTCAGTATCTCCTCGCTATCGGCCAGTAGTACTACATCATCAGCATAAACTAACAGCTTATTAATACCATTGAGTTGTAATCCTTCCTCATTCTCTAAATATTTAATGGCATGCTCTAGTACAAAATTAAATAGTAGAGGAGATAGTGCATCTCCTTGCTTCAACCCATTCTGGATTTCAAAAGTGTCCGAAAACTGTTTGCCTACACGCACCCTACTCTTTTTGCCATTTAGACACATTCGTATATGTCTAACTAACTTTTTAGGAATTGCGAACTGCAGCAGGATACTATATAACTTCTCCCTCTTAATTGAATCATATGCTTTTTTGAAGTCTACTAATTTGTTTAATATAATGTTTATATGCTTTAATTACGCTTCTTTTCCAAATGTTCATTTCATTAAAACCATTACGTAATACGAATATTTGCATTAAAATTGTCATCAATCGCGTAATTAAAGATCGACTGTAATACACCCCAACCGCGGAAGGCAACCGAAGAAATGGGAGAACAAAAGATAGGTGGATTCAAGGAGTACATAAGAGTATAGTGTCGAAGGTATTAACAGAGAGTGATGCAAAGAATAAGGATGCAAGGAGGGGTAAAATTTACAATGGGTTGTAGGAAAACGACTGTTTTGTACAGAAATTCCTAATAAACTATATTATTAATCCCCACCTGAAAATATATAAAACTATTATTCTACCAGTTATATTATATGGATGTGAAACATGGACTCTTACTTTAAGGGAGGAAATGATATTACAAGTATTTGAGAATAAAGTACTTAGGAACATTTTTGGACCAAAGAGAGATGAACAGACAGGTGAATGGAGAAGACTACATAACAATGAACTACATGGTCTTTATAGGAAACCAGATATAATAAGAACAGTTAAGTCTCATAGACTGCGATGGGCAGAACATGTGGCACGTATGGGGAATGAAAGACTTGCATGGAAGCTTCTTGTAGGAAAGCCAGAGGAAAAACGCCCAGTTGGTAGACCAAGAATCAGGTGGGAGAATAACATTAACTATGATTTGAGGGAAGTAGATTATACAGGAAATGTTTGGAAAGCATTAGCTCAGGATTGGGATGTATGGAGAGCTTATGTCCGCGCGGCCATGAACCTACGGGTTCTATAGTGCCAGCGAGTAAGTATTAATCCCACTAGCAATATCCTAATTTAAACATAGTGATATTTTTGAGAGTGGGGTCTGGAATTACCTAATTGAATTGAGTAGTAAAGAAATCGGATTAAAATAAACGTTATTTAGAAGAATTGCGTCGCATGAACTTACTGCTTGTCATCTCCTGGCCAATCACAGAAAACACTTGTCAGCCTTGACTCATTAGTGATGCCATAACGTCTTATGTATTTTTATAAGAGGTATATTGATCAATAAATCAAAATGATTTTCAAATAATTTATTCTACCATGTGCAGCAAATGGCATTAGCTTTTGTGCCTTATCATGCTGTTTGTAATCGTTAAACAAATAATAATACAGTAACAGTTCCTTATTCGCGGGGCATATGTTCCGCAAATATTCCGCGAATACAGAAACCGTGAATATGTAATGGTAATTTGTTTGGGTATATAGGGGTACGTTCCAAGTATACAGAATAAAATGAAAATTATTATAAGTAATGCTACGAGTGATTTCCAATTTATCTAGAGAATTTGGAAATCAAGAGTGGCATTTGTTAGGACTATTTAACGAATAAAATTAAGCTGTTTACTCACAAATCATTATTTAACTATAGTTATTTTAAAATATTTATATATATAATGTAAACGGCGATGTTTGAAAACAAATGAGAAACGATTGGTACGCTTCATTTGCTTCTTTCGTTCATCACTGCAACCAGAACATATTATTTATTGCCAAAGGAACGTAATATTGTAAGAATGCACTCTAGTGGAGAAAAAATGAAACACATCAAACTGTATATTAATTCATTTCTGATGTCGTATGATGTAAATATGACAATTATATTTTTCTGGAATTTATTACCTGGGAAAAAAATATATTTAAGAATGTGCAAACATTGGTTTCTTTTTTTGGTGGTATAATCAATTGCTACAAATGTTTTTATATTAACTTCCGCATGCGCTATGTGTTGACATTCATGCACTATAAACAATCTAGTAGCCGTATTTCTTGGAAAGTCAGTCCCTGCAAAATAATGCTATGGCCTATTCAGAATGTTAAAAAGGAGGTGTGTTCGTTATTATGATAAACTTTAGTTGGTAAATTCTAGGCGAAACACGACTGTGATTGGTTGTAAATAAAAAATCATTGTAACGTGATTGGTCTTTGACTCCCATTTGGGGCATGAGTTAAATAGTCGTAAGTAATGTCAGGAGTGATTTCCAAATTGTCGATAAATTCACGAAGTGACGAAGTGAGGAGTGAATTTATCTAGAGAATTTGGAAATCAAGAGTGGCATTTGTTAGGACTATTTAACGAATAAAATTAAGCTGTTTACTCACAAATCATTATTTAAAGTTACCGGTATTTTAAAATATGTATATATTTAATGTAAACGGCGATGTTTAAGAGCATCGTACAGAAAGACTGTTATGTAATACAATTTATTTGTCTTCTTCTTCTTCTGCTTCATGAAATTAGGCCTTTTGACCTGTTTTCACATCAAGTGGGATTTAATGAATCTTCCCATCTAGTAAATGGGCGTCCAACATTTCTATGTCCTATTGGTTTGTACTTTAGTAACAGCTGAGGGATTCTATCTGCAGGCATTCTCTTGACATGTTCATACCAGTTGTTTCTCATGTTGTCAATTCTATTTGTTAAATTGAAAATATTTAAGTCATTCCTAATATCCTCACTTCTTTTCTGTCCAAAATTGTCACATCTGCTACTGAACGTACGAACTTCATTTCTGCAGTTTCTATTTTACTTCTGTCTGAACAGTCAAGAGTCCGATTCTCACATCCATATGTTAAGACAGGCACTGCCATTTAATTGTTACTGAGACATTTTTATTCAAAAAATAAACAACAATGAATTATTTAGATGTTTTTCTTCATTGAAGTTATATTTAAATATTAAAAGAATTTTAAAGTACAAAATTATTAACTGTAACTCCCATATTTATTATATTAAAATCCTGCTTTAACGTGAAGTGGTCGCCCGAAATGATGCGTAAACTGAAAATATACCACATTAACGCCATCTATCCGTCCAGTGCGGAACCCGAACCATGAAAAATTGTATTGGATGACATTAGAATACACATATTTAAAATATAGTGAAAAGTTAATGTTTCGTTTTAGACCAATATTGTAAAAATATTTGTCCAACATATAGTTAGGAATTTTTGACAACCCTGTAATAACCGCTTGTGAGGTTAAAAAACCAGCTTAGCAACCTGGTCCACCCTCTGTTATCTGACACACCTTCCGGCTCCAGGCACAGCGCTCTCAAAATATCATATCAATATTTCAAACACAAAACTCTCTCTCTCTCTCTCTCTCTCTCTCTCCTCTCTCTCTCTCTCTCTCTCTCTCTCTCTCTCTCTCTCTCTCTCTCTGTGTGTGTTAAAACTCATCATCATCCGGTATCATAGCAGCTGCCGCCGTCTTCCAGAAACCAAACGCCATTCCTCTCTGTTCATCCATTGATCTTCCTCCATTCCTCTGATATTCATAGCCACTTGTACATCTTCTAATTCAAGTTTTGTTCGGTCTTCCTCTCTTCCTCGTTTCCATTGGGATCCATTCCATAACAATTTTAGGCAATCTTTGTTCTGGCATTCTTTTGACATGGCCATACCACTGTAATCTTTTCTTTTTTATAATGTCTGTGATGTCCGGCTCCTCTTGTCCACCCATAATTTCCCTGATTTCTTTATTTCGTATTCTATCCATTCTAGATTTTCCAGCTGATCTTCTTAAAACATCCATTTCTGTACTTAAAATTCTTTTCATTTCCCTGGTAGGAATTTGCCAGACTTCAGCACCATATGTTAAAATGCTCTGAATTATGGTTTGATATATTTGTAATTTTCTACTTACTTAAAACTATAAATTCAATTAAATGTTATTGAAATCTTCAGATAGACCAGCCTCATGGAGTATGGTCAGCGTTACTGACTACTGTTCATGAGATACCGAATTCGATTCCCGGTCAAACCATAGGGATTTTTCCTTGAAGGGAATTATTCCTGTGGCTGCCCATGGTCTGGAATTTAGGGTAAGTTTAGGTTAAGAACTCTCCTGGCGCTTCATTATCATTTAACACTCATCATATCATCGGAATAATGTAACTCCGCCTTCCAGGCGCCCCAACCTAAGAAATGGATTACAATTCCGCCAATGCCAGGGGAGAAAGCCAGAAATGTTATAAAAGACAACCTGGTGGCATTAGACAAAAAAAATCTTCCATATATGGTTTATTGAACACGTAGGCTCATGCCCGCATGGACGTAAGCTCTCCATACATCCCTATCCTGAGCTAATGTCTTCCAATCATCCACTGTATAATTTATTTCTCGGTGGATATATATATATATATATATATATATATAATTTGCTTACCAACTGGACATAGGGACCAAGGAAGACCAAAACATCGGTGGAAAGATCAAGACCATCTTCGCTAGGTTTACCGTACAGGCCACATGGCCTAAAACGAATTTGTTCATGATGACGATGATGATAATTTGCTTACTTGTTATAGTCAGCTACTAGATGGCAGTGAAGACCGAGTTCTCGCGACATCTAGTAATAATGGAGAATATAATACATATATAAGGAAAAATAAGTGTTTGAATTGGATTCGCCTGGTGGTGTAATGGATATCACGCTGAGGTACAGACTCAGAGTTCCGGGTTCGAATCCCGTCCAGGCATTTATTTTCCTTATCATACCGTATTAATCTTGCATTGCTCAATGTTAAACATTTAATTATAACATCGATAATGCGTCACTGCTATAAAGTAAAAATATTCTCTTTAATTTGCTTACTTGTTATAGTCAGCTACTAGATGGCAGTGAAGACCGAGTTCTCGCGACATCTAGTAATAATGGAGAATATAATACATATATAAGGAAAAATAAGTGTTTGAATTGGATTCTCTGGTGGTGTAATGGATAACACGCTGAGGTACAGACTCAGAGTTCCGGGTTCGAATCCCGTCCAGGCATATATTTTTCTTATCATACTATATATATATACTATATATATATATATATATATATAATTACATGGAAACAATAGGTTAATTCCTTCGGAATTTGCTAAAAGGGATATAAATGGATTAGATGAGGAGGCCAGATATCTGGTTCTCAGACAGTGGCCATCGTAGCAAGCCTCTTCTTTCAGAAGCTATTCTAATGTTCATAAAATAGTGAAACAGGTTTAATCATATAGAGGGGAACTTTAATAAAAGAAAGGTCAGTGACCCCAACATATGGTTGAAAAGATCACATAAGAATTATAAATAATAGGGTCTCCATGAGACGTACTTAGACACTCTCTCGCCAGTATTTATGTTCATGATTTCATAGAATTCATATGCTACAGTGATTATCGGTAATAGAGTGTTGAACTGAAGACATTCTCTCAAAAAGAAATCTGTTTGTCCTCAGCGTCCTTCAGTTCCCTACATGTTTGCTAACATAACACAACTAATACTACAGTAAAACTTGCTTAATCCGGAACGTGAGTAATGCGGAAATCTGTCCAATGTAATCAAATAGCAAAATAATAGTAATTTTTCTTCTTCTTCTTCTTCTTCTTCACGGTTTAGGCTTATTTAATAGCCTGTTCCTGCTCCAAATTGCTGCTCTTTCCATCTTTTCTTTGGTCTTCCCAAACTTCTTCTTCCTCGTGGTGAATAGCTGTATGCTGCTTTTGGTATTCTATTCTCAGTCATCCTTGCCAAGTGTCCTTTCCAGTTTGTTCTGTATTTTTCTATTGTTGTGTTTAATTCCTCTACTTTTAGTTGTCTTATTTCTGTGTTATGTGTTTTGTCTTATCTTTGATATCCTGTCATTGGTCTGAGGAATCTCATTTCAGCAGCTTGTATTCTGGCTGATTGTTGTGTTGTCACTCTCCATGTTTCGGATCCATAAGTAATAATAGGCGCTACCATTGTCTTGTATAATAGTAATTTTACATGTATTTATTTTGTTTAAAACGAAATCTGTCCAAAGCGGAAAACGGAAGGATATTTCTACACAATTCATAAAAAACATGTTTATAAGGCGGAAATATTGAGAGAGAGAGAGAAATAAATTAGTATCCACTTCATTGAAATTCAGTTCGGTGAATTAACAAATAAGTGATAGATGACTGATGACTCCTGCCTCCGTGAGAAGTAGAGTTTCTACCTGTATCTGGAATTTTCTTTCGGCCTCACTGCACACCCGTTTTGCGAAATGCAAGTTCATTTAACAAATATTTGGCGTGTGACATCTGCCGTACAAATAACCAGTGCAATGTAAAACCTTAAATTTTTTTAAGATCTGAGACCGATTGCGTACGTATCTGTCACAGGTAGCGTTATGAATTTCCGGAATGAAGATGGCTAAATCGTATGTATCATTGTCATTAAACGAAAAGTGAATGTGATTGAAGATAAAGAACAAACTCTCAGTACGCGAAATAATGACATTTAAATTGTAAAACACAAAGAAAGAATAATGAATGAAATGGTCAAATTAATAGGGGGGGGGGAAATCCAGCGAGGTGTGGGAGTGTTTTACAAGTCCGCGATCAGAAATTCTCCAAATTTCCGGACCTAAGTTAGTGAGGGGAAACCGAAACTGCATAGTTTAATTTCAGGACACGCGCCTAAGAGACATTTTTAACGCTGACAAAACGGGACTGTTTTTTCACGCGTTGCCGTCGAAATCGCTCGTACATACTACGCTTCACTTTCCAACGGCAGCGGAACTACAATTAATCCAAGGTACGTAAAAATACATAAATCTAAAATTGGTTAATTTTTTGTTGTTTATAATGCGGAATGTTGTCTAATGTGGAAAAATAATTGGTATCATGTGATTCCGCTTTGAACAAGGTTTACTGTATAACAATGTTATATACTGACTGATACAGGGTTTTCTGAATCAAAGGATCCTATATCTGGAGCACATTCTGCAGAAATGAACTAGTCTTCGAATTAAAAATATATGCTTTATTATTGTTCTTCCATTATCTCTCCATGTCCTGAAAAAAAAAAGTCTAATCCACTTTCTTTATTTTGGTAAACAGAATACGATAGGTATCGAGGTGAAACACGATTGTGATTGGTTGTATAGTAAAATTCATTGAAACGTGATTGGTCATTGACTCCCATTTGGGGCATGAGTTAAATAGACGTAATTTAAATCTGGTCTTGAAATGATTTATAAATATCCTGAGAGGTCTGCTTTGTCAGGCTTGAGGTTCGGCACCAAGGCATGATGCAGTAAACCGCTCGGCTACGGCGGACAACAATATAATAATAATAATAATAATTGTTATAAGAGAAAAAATGAATATTTGTTATTCAATAGTAGATTATATACGGTATAAGCAATTAAATTGGTATGGGCACGTACGACGAATGCAAGAAGAAGGATTACCCAGGAAAACATTGGAATGGTGTCCACCTGGAAGAAGGAGGAGAGGAAGATCTCGGAACTCGTGGATGCAGGAAATAAGAACTGGAATGAGATCAAGAGGATTGGAGGACATGGATTGGATGGAGAGAGACGAGTGGAGAAGAAAAATGAAATTTTAGTCGCAGAAAGATGTGTAAACATTAAAATTCTGTATATAAATACAATAATAATAATAATAATAATAATAATAATAATAATAATAATAATAATAATAATAATAATAATAATGCGGTATCATGCCAGCTGCCGCCGTCTTTCAGAAACCAAACGCCATTCCTCTCTGTCCATCCATTGATCTTCCTCCAATCTTCTGATATTCATAGCCGCTTGTACCCCTTCTATCCAAGTTTTCTTCGGTCTTCCTCTCTTCCTTTTTTCCAGTGGGATCCATTCCATAACAATTTTAGGCAATCTTTGCTCTGGCATTCTTTTGACATGGCCATACCACTGCAATCTTTTCTTTTCTATAATGTCTATGATGTCCGGCTCCTCTTCTACCCCCATAATTTCCCTTATTTCTTTAATAATAATAGGAAGCCCATTTTTTCCCTTAACAGAGATTTAGGCGCTCTCCCCCTACAGGGAAGAATTTGAACCATACTAATTTAGTTACACTTGTTTTCGTATAGATGTCATTTTGAGTGGTCCGTGGTCAGCGTTCCGCCTCATACTGACATCTAGGAAACCGAGGTATTACTAGGACGGGAAAATTCGGTAAATTTTGCTTAGAGGCCTTTTCATTCAGGCTTAAGGATTTTTTACGGGCCTGAAAATCTTCAGACTGGGGACCCACGGCTTAAAGTCCCTCCCGAAGGACTTACTCCTTGAATTTTTGCATCCTAAAAAATCCATCGACCCTGGCCGGGTTTCAACCCGCGACCCGAGGCAAGGAGCTTAACCACTAGTCCACCGCGGTCGACCTTTAATAATAATAATAATAATAATAATAATAATAATAATAATAATAATAATAATACGAATAATAATGATGATGATAATGATAATATTGTTATTATTACTATTATTACAAATGACGCGATTTGTTTAATATCTCCTTGACACTGGGTGACGATAGAATAATAAAAGATGAAAGGCTGTCAGACGCCTGGAGTTGAATTGTGAAGAGCAAGATAATGCAATGCACTTTTGCCATTAAGCCAGATCCAAGATAGAAGTTTTAATGGATGAGGAAAAATGGTCATTCCTTCAAACATTAAAACGCAATATCGGACAGTTATGCTGGACTTATACATTTGTTTCAGGTTTATACAAATCTCACCGACAAGGAAACTGTCTACCATCACATGACGAAATCTGTCATTTAATTTCTTTCAGAGAAGCATTGCGATGTGTCATGAACGCTCTCAAAAAAAAAGTTAAACTGAAAATATATTAAAATTTATTCTCCCTCTTGTATTGCAGGAAAACTTGTTCAAAGCCTAATAGCATGGCACCAATTATTTTTTCTACATTAGACAACTTTCCGCATTATGAAAAACGAAAACAATCTTAGATTATGTCTTTTTACGTACCTTGGATTAATATTGTAGACCGCTGCCGTTGGTAAGTGAAGTATAGTAAGTACGAGGGACTTCGACGGTAACGCAGGAAAAAACAGTCCTGTTTTGTCAGCGTTAAAAATGTCTCTTAGGCGCGTGTCCTGAAATTAAAGTATGCAGTTTCGGCTTCCACTCACTAACTGCGGTCCGGAAATTTGGAGATTTTTTGATCGCGGACTTATAAAACACTCCCACACCTCTTCGGATTTTTTTCCCCTCTTCATTTGATCATTTCATTCATTATTGTTCCCTTGTGTTTTAAAATATATATTTAAATTTAAATTTTGTCATTATTTCGCGTACTGAGAGTTTGTTCTTCTATATCTTCAATCACTTTCACTTTTTCGTTTAATGGCAATGATACATACGATTTAGCCATCTTTATTCCGTAAATTCATAACGCTACCTGTGAAAGATACGGACACAATCCGTCTCAGATCTTAAAATAATTAATGTTTTTACAGAGCACTGGTTATTTGTAAAATTGATGTCACACGACAAATAATTCTTAAACGAACCTGAATTTCGCAAAACGGGATGTGCAGTGAGACCGAAAGAAAATTCCAGATACAGGTATAAACTCTACTTCACCAGGCGGCACCAATCATCACTTATTGTTAATTCAAAAAAGTAAAGTAATCCCACTACAGGCCTCAGGAGGCCCTTGGGGCAGTAGGAGGTTAAGGCTCCCACTATTTCTGGACAATCGGCACTTGATGTCAGCCGGGTTGTCAGCCCTGCGTGACGGCCGCCTTTACCCCCAGAACAAGCGTCTGGTACTCATTTCCATTAGAGGCTGAGTCGACCCCAGGGCCATAGTGCCGCCAGAAGGTTTGGGTCAGTTTAAAAATGCTGACCCCACCGGGACTTGAACCCTCGACCTTCCGGCTTGTAGCTCAGTGCGTTAACCACTACGCTACGGCGTGCCCCATTGTTAATTCACCTAACGGGAATTCAATGAAGTGGAATCTAATTTATTTCTTTCTCTCCGCCTTATAAACATTTTTTCATGAATTCTGCAGAAATATCCTTCCGTTTCCGCTTTGGACAGACCCCGTTTTATACAAAATAGATACATGTAAAATTACTATTATTTTGCCGGGACCAATAAATTTGTTCACATTGGACAGAACACTTGGCAAGGATGACTGAGAATAGAATACCAAAAGCAGCATACAACTATTCACCACGAGGAAGAAGAAGTTTAGGAAGACCAAGGAAAAGATGGAAAGAGCAGCAATTTGGAGCCGGAAGAGGCTAGTAAATAATCCTAAACCGTGAAGAAGAAGAAAAAGAAGAAGAAGAATATTGGACAGATTTCTGCATTATTCACGTTCAGGATTAAACAAGTTTTACTGTATATTTGTTTTAAGTTGTTTTCTACTTACTTACTTACTCACTGGCACTATCGAACCCGTAGGGTCATGGCCGCGCGGACATAAGCTCTCCATACATCCCTATCCTGAGCCAATGCTTTCCAATCATTCCCTGTATAATCTACTTCCCTCAAATCATAGTTAATGTTGTTCTCCCACCTCATTCTTGGTCTACCAACTGGGCGTTTTCCTTCTGGCTTTCCTACAAGAAGTTTCCAGGCACGTCTTTCATTCCCCCATACGTGCAACATGTCCTGCCCATCGCAGTCTACGAGACTTAACTGTTCTTATTATATCTGGCTTCCTATAAAGACCATGTAGTTCATTTTTATGTAGTCTTCTCCATTCACCTGTCTGTTCATCTCTCTTTGGTCTTTGGCATGGGTTCCCTGAAGTAGTCCCCGCCCGGAGAACCGAATGGGGGACTATTTGACCTCCGGAAAATTTTACCCCAGATGAACCCATGTCCACATTTCTTGACGGTTGTATTTTTACGGTGAAAGATCGTCACTCTTTCGCCCAAGGTACTTTTTTCGTCTGGCTTATCACCTTCGACCAGTCCGGCATGGGTAACCCTATCGGCAGCAATGCTACCGCCGGCATAGATCTCAGGATCAGTTAAGCACGCAAGCCACTCCACCACGACAAGGTAAAGATACCATGGAGGGGTTGTTTTCTACACCTGTATTAATTTGAACGAATAGTTTTGGAACATCCGGGCATTACAGTAGCACAGCTTGTCTTAGACTTTTCTTGTGGCCACGTAAAGCTTTACAGTGCAGTGTAATGTAATGTTTGTCCAATTTATTGATTACAAGGCTCACTAAAATGTGAGAGACCTTGAAACTGTTACTTTTAGAAGTAACTTACATAACAGTGCAGGTCATGCGTGTATCCCGCCTCTACTAATGCTTTGAGAAATCATTTTATTCAATGGATTATTTCATAAAAAATGTGTCACTGCCAATCATGATTGTTCGCACTGTTGCCAGACTTCTGCGCGCTACCTCTATATTTTAACATTTAAACTTAACCATAGATCTACTGTCAGCTGCGGTGGTCTAGTGGTTACGCTCCTAGCCCCGACTTGAAACGCTGACGATTGGTTTTTAGGATGCACAGCAACCCTGTGTAAGAAGGTCTTTGTACAAAATTTAACCGATCTTAATTCAAATTATAATTGATAAAGTCAAAATTTAAATATCCATCCATACATAGTAATTCTGATTACTGGAATCATGGCATTTTCATGCTATATTTTGCAGCTTTACTAGGGAATTATAGGCGTGGTAGCTTCCCCTTGCTTTCCACACCGGTGAAGGATGATGATGATAAGGATAATGATGATGCCCGGATGATTTCGAGAAACGTTGGGCCCTAAGCTTCCTGACATTTGTCTTACAGGTGAGGAAAACCCCGAAAAAAACTCACCCAGGAGCCTGTCCCGACCGGAATCGAAACTGGGCCTGCTGCGTTCGATTCTCTTCGGGACAGCGTATTTCATCACCTGTAAGACAAATCTCTGGAAGTTAGGACCCAACGTTCCTCGAAAATCATCCGGCCATTATCATCATTCATCGGTGTGGAAAGCAACGGGAAGCTACCACACCTATAATTCCCTAGTAATGCTGCAAAGGATAGCATGAAAATGCTATGATTGCAGTGAAGGACCTGCCCTCGGGCAGAATATATATAGTGAAAGTTTCTTATTCGTTATCCGTTATCTGTTATTCGCGGGTTAAAAAATTGCAACACAGTTCCTGTATTCGAGGCTAAATATGTATTTATTCGCGGATCCAGTCGGTATATTAGAAGGATTTGGTATCCTTTTTCAACGTATGGGCAACTTATTTTACGGCAGGCACTTATCAAAGTGGCTTTTACGAAAAGCGATTCAAACCAAATGGACAAATAAACATCAAAGTAAAACAATCTGTATTGTTACTAAACCTAAAGTTCATTGTTAAAAGCCACCGCCGCCGTATTTCACGTGCTGATATATCCTTTGATAAATGCCGCATCGACCGCGGTGGACTAGTGGTTATGCTCCTTGCTTCTGGTCCCGAGGGTCGCGGGTTCAAACCCGATAGGGGTCGATGGATTTTTTTAGGATGGAAAAATCCAAGGAGCAAGACCTCCGGGAGGGACTTAAAGCCGTGGGTCCCGAGTCTGAAGATATTCAGGCTCGTAAAAGACCCTTGGACCTGAATGAAAGGCATCTAAGCAAAATTTACCGAATTTTCCCGTCCTAGTACTACCTTGGTTTCCTAGATGTCAGTATGAGGCGGAACGCTGACAACGGACCACTCAAATTACATCTATACGAAAACAAGTGTAATTAAATTAGTATGGTCAAATTCTTCCCTATAGGGGGAGAGCGCCTAAATCTCTGTTAAGAGAAACATGGTCTGACAAGAAGATTGTTTTTGCTAAATGGTTATAAACTATAATTGTCATTGTTTCACAGACTGATTGTATATATATTTTTCTTTTTGTTCCAGGTGAGTTGAGATTTTTGCTGTTCTTTGGAAATTATATGAAGAACGGTAAGGTACACATTGCACATTGAGCACCAAGAAGTGTGAGTAAGAATATTGCCTACTGGTATATAGAGAGAGACACTTTTAGGGTCGTATCTATGAATGCATTAGACCGTTGAAGTCGTTCTCTGCTGAGAAAGTTGCATCCAAAGACGTTTTTGAATACTCAAAAATCTGTCCATGCGATAATAATTGTCGAAATCCCAAAGCTACCTGGCGAGGTGACTTTGCAGAGAACGAATCGTGAGCAATCCGATGGGAACCGATGGTAACCGATGTAGTTTGAAAACCTTGCCGCGTACCCTGCTGCTTTGTCCAAGATGTCGGACCTTGAAGACTTCGATCATGTTTTCAGTATACGCGGAGAAGAGGAATTTGATAGAGTCTACCAAAGAATTCGACTGGAAGAACAGGAGAATCGGCGTAATATCACGCGACGTAGACGTGGTATACGGTATTATTTGCGGGACGCAAGCGTAAATGCGTTCCTCTAGCAGACGAAAATAACGGAAGTGGTTTTATCGCTGAGAATTCTGGGTAATTTCTTGCCAATATTACGAAAATGACGACTTTCATGCATGACCAGTTAGTGGGTCGCTAATTCGATCTTTGCACTTGCTCACGGTGAGTCAGCTCACCGGTGATTGGAAGTAATTTGAGTAGAGACTAATGTATTTGCATGCGGTCCATATTGTGGCACGAGACCCCGCGCGCCTTGTACGCCTTCCTACGTATTCCTCGACTAACTTCATCGCGTATCCAGTTTCAATCAACTTTATTTGTAAACCACCATCTTATTTTATAAATACGCCATATTTTCCTGGAAACATTCTTAATCCTTAAATTGTCAAAAAAAATTCTCTGCCAGTTATTTAAATGGTCCGGACCGCAATGAAAACAAAATCGTGTAAAGTCAGTATTGTTGATTTTTTTTCAAATGGCCCAGGTTTGTCTTTCGACATTCCTGGTTTCTCTCCTGGCATGGCGTACTTTTAACCCTCTTCTGAGATTGGGGCGCCTGGAAGGCGGGGTTACGTTGCCCCGATGATACAATGGGTGATGATGATGATGATGATGATAATGGTGCGCCAGAGAGTCCCTAATCCTAAGCTTAACCTATGTTGAATATGAATAATGATTGCGATGGCCATATGATTTCGGGGACCGTTTGGGCCTTAAAGTTTTCCTGACATTTGTCTTACAGGTGAGGAAAAACCTCACCCAGAAAAACTGTCCCAACCGGGCCCGCTGCGTGACAAGGCCGCACGCTACCCCGAGACCACAGCGGTGGACTTAATGTTGAATATTATGGCGTAATTTGTCACAACTTTAAGTAATTTTACCCAATTGTTTTTCAGTTGTTTTATAAACAATATTAAATAAGTGAAATCAATGTATCTTATATAGTCTGTCCAGCCTAAGAAACACACTTGAGGAAAGTAAATGGACAGCAAATCCCCGAAGCACATGACTGCTGCAGTTACTGCGATTCGTGCGTGGTTAAAGCACAGCACAACAGTGCAAGAAAAAAACCTTGTGTTCGAATAATACATTTATGTATTTAAAGCTATTTATGTTAACTACAGTTCATCAGAATACAGTACACCTACATGTTTCTTCGATGGAAATTTGTATGTTTTTTTAATGGAATTTTTCAGGAAATTCAAATTTATAATCCAAATGATGCTATAAACTAATTCATTGCCACTGTCGAAACCGTGTGTTCATGTCCATACATCCGTATCCTGAGTGAATGTTTTCCAATCATCTCCTGTATAATCTACTTCCTTCAAATCACGGTTGATGTTATTCTCCCACCTCATTCTTGGCTACCTGCTGGATATACTATTTCTTCCATGCACCTCTTTCATTCCCCATTCCTGTCACATGTCCTGCCCATCGCAGTCTACTAACTATTCTTATTACATTTGGCTTCCTATACATGTAATTCACTGTTATGAAGTCTTCTCCATTCACCTGTCTCTTCGTCTCTCTTTCGTCCAACATAATATTATTTTTTGCGCGATAGTGCGTTTTGTCGTACTTACAGCAATGCCGACCATGATTGAAAGTTCAGCTTCCTACATTTCGGGGTTGCCAACCTAAATAGCTATACTGTAATATTACATATTACAAACATGTGCGGGAAGTAAAACCACTGCCCTCTATGTATACTATGTAGAATGTATATACAAAGAATATCCAAAAGGTAGCGTTAATATATATTATACGAAACAAATCAGTGCATTTTAAATGAACCTAATTTTATTTGAAACAATATAAAACAATGTAAGTATTGTTGCCATTTTATGACTAGATTGGTGTCACGGTCTCCTGTAATTTGACTAATAAACATTATTTAAAAAAAACATTAAACTGAAAATATATAAAACTATTATTCTACCAGTTATATTATATGGGTGTGAAACATGGACTCTTACTTTAAGGGAGGAAAGGAGATCACAAGTATTTGAGAATAAAGTACGTAGGAAAATTTTTGGACCAAAGAGAGATGAACAGACAGGTGAATGGAGAAGACTACATAACAATGAACTACATGGTCTTTATAGGAAGCCAGATATAATAAGAACAGTTGACTGCGATGGGCAGGACATGTTGCACGTATGGGGAATGAAAGACGTGCATGGAAGCTTCTTGTAGGAAAGCCAGAGGGAAGGCGCCCAGTTGGTAGACCAATAATGAGGTGAGAGAATAACATTAACTATGATTTGAGGGAAGTAGATTATACAGGGAATGATTGTAAATCATTAGCTCAGGATACGGATGTATGGAGAGCTTATGTCCGCGCGGCGATGAACCTAAGGGTTCCATAGTGCCAGTGAGTAAGTAACATTGGCCGCACTGTTAACGTTAGTCAGTTGTTTATAATGAACGCAAATATTTCCAACAAAGATGTTATTATTTACTATTTTCGAAACACCATCGCGCAAAAAATAATGTAGAACGCACGTTTGTGAAGTGTTTTAAAGAATCTGAGAAATTGAAAACCTTGGTATCAGTCGGTTTTTAAACGTTTTCCTCGATTCTGTAAAAACCAGTTCCCAACCTCGCATCGTAATCTACTATTAAGATCAGCCATGACTAATAATGTCGCCATCTTGTGTCTAATTTCGTTGCAATTGTCATATTTACGATCATGTGTGGTGTCATCAATGGATTGAGCTTAGAAATTTGTTAACCCTCAAATTGTCAATACAATATTTTCTCGTGCCAGTTATTTAAATGTTCCGGACCGCAAGGAAAATAAATTAATATAAAACTGTGTTATTATTATACATTATTGCGCAATTTGACATAAATTTAAGTAATTTTTACTCGTTTGTTTTTCTATTGATCTAAAAACTATATTAAATACATTAAATCAATGTATCCAAAAGGATACAATATTTTCTCGTGCCAGTTATTTAAATGTTCCGGACCGCAAGGAAAATAAATTAATATAAAACTGTGTTATTATTATACATTATTGCGCAATTTGACATAAATTTAAGTAATTTTTACTCGTTTGTTTTTCTATTGATCTAAAAACTATATTAAATACATTAAATCAATGTATCCAAAAGGATACAATATTTTCTCGTGCCAGTTATTTAAATGTTCCGGACCGCAAGGAAAATAAATTAATATAAAACTGTGTTATTATTATACATTATTGCGCAATTTGACATAAATTTAAGTAATTTTTACTCGTTTGTTTTTCTATGATCTAAAAACTATATTAAATACATTAAATCAATGTATCCAAAAGGATACAATATTTTCTCGTGCCAGTTATTTAAATGTTCCGGACCGCAAGGAAAATAAATTAATATAAAACTGTGTTATTATTATACATTATTGCGCAATTTGACATAAATTTAAGTAATTTTTACTCGTTTGTTTTTCTATTGATCTAAAACTATATTAAATACATTAAATCAATGTATCCAAAAGGATACAATATTTTCTCGTGCCAGTTATTTAAATGTTCCGGACCGCAAGGAAAAATAAATTAATATAAAACTGTGTTATTATTATACATTATTGCGCAATTTGACATAAATTTAAGTAATTTTTACTCGTTTGTTTTTCTATTGATCTAAAAACTATATTAAATACATTAAATCAATGTATCCAAAAGGATACAATATTTTCTCGTGCCAGTTATTTAAATGTTCCGGACCGCAAGGAAAATAAATTAATATAAACTGTGTTTATTATTATACATTATTGCGCAATTTGACATAAATTTAAGTAATTTTTACTCGTTTGTTTTTCTATTGATCTAAAAACTATATTAAATACATTAAATCAATGTATCCAAAAGGATACAATATTTTCTCGTGCCAGTTATTTAAATGTTCCGGACCGCAAGGAAAATAAATTAATATAAAACTGTGTTATTATTATACATTATTGCGCAATTTGACATAAATTTAAGTAATTTTACTCGTTTGTTTTTCTATTGATCTAAAAACTATATTAAATACATTAAATCAATGTATCCAAAAGGATACAATATTTTCTCGTGCCAGTTATTTAAATGTTCCGGACCGCAAGGAAAATAAATTAATATAAAACTGTGTTATTATTATACATTATTGCGCAATTTGACATAAATTTAAGTAATTTTTACTCGTTTGTTTTTCTATTGATCTAAAAACTATATTAAATACATTAAATCAATGTATCCAAAAGGATACAATATTTTCTCGTGCCAGTTATTTAAATGTTCCGGACCGCAAGGAAATAAATTAATATAAAACTGTGTTATTATACATTATTGCGCAATTTGACATAAATTTAAGTAATTTTACTCGTTTGTTTTTCTATTGATCTAAAACTATATTAAATACATTAAATCAATGTATCCAAAAGGATACAATATTTTCTCGTGCCAGTTATTTAAATGTTCCGGACCGCAAGGAAAATAAATTAATATAAAACTGTGTTATTATTATACATTATTGCGCAATTTGACATAAATTTTTTAAGTAATTTTTACTCGTTTGTTTTTCTATTGATCTAAAAACTATATTAAATACATTAAATCAATGTATCCAAAAGGATACAATATTTTCTCGTGCCAGTTATTTAAATGTTCCGGACCGCAAGGAAAATAAATTAATATAAAACTGTGTTATTATTATACATTATTGCGCAATTTGACATAAATTTAAGTAATTTTTACTCGTTGTTTTTCTATTGATCTAAAAACTATATTAAATACATTAAATCAATGTATCCAAAAGGATACAATATTTTCTCGTGCCAGTTATTTAAATGTTCCGGACCGCAAGGAAAATAAATTAATATAAAACTGTGTTATTATTATACATTATTGCGCAATTTGACATAAATTTAAGTAATTTTTACTCGTTTGTTTTTCTATTGATCTAAAAACTATATTAAATACATTAAATCAATGTATCCAAAAGGATACAATATTTTCTCGTGCCAGTTATTTAAATGTTCCGGACCGCAAGGAAAATAAATTAATATAAAACTGTGTTATTATTATACATTATTGCGCAATTTGACATAAATTTAAGTAATTTTTACTCGTTTGTTTTCTATTGATCTAAAAACTATATTAAATACATTAAATCAATGTATCCAAAAGGATACAATATTTTCTCGTGCCAGTTATTTAAATGTTCCGGACCGCAAGGAAAATAAATTAATATAAAACTGTGTTATTATTATACATTATTGCGCAATTTGACATAAATTTAAGTAATTTTTACTCGTTTGTTTTTCTATTGATCTAAAAACTATATTAAATACATTAAATCAATGTATCCAAAGGATACAATATTTTCTCGTGCCAGTTATTTAAATGTTCCGGACCGCAAGGAAAATAAATTAATATAAAACTGTGTTATTATTATACATTATTGCGCAATTTGACATAAATTTAAGTAATTTTTACTCGTTTGTTTTTCTATTGATCTAAAAACTATATTAAATACATTAAATCAATGTATCCAAAGGATACAATATTTTCTCGTGCCAGTTATTTAAATGTTCCGGACCGCAAGGAAAATAAATTAATATAAAACTGTGTTATTATTATACATTATTGCGCAATTTGACATAAATTTAAGTAATTTTTACTCGTTTGTTTTTCTATTGATCTAAAAACTATATTAAATACATTAAATCAATGTATCCAAAAGGATACAATATTTTCTCGTGCCAGTTATTTAAATGTTCCGGACCGCAAGGAAATAAATTAATATAAAACTGTGTTATTATTATACATTATTGCGCAATTTGACATAAATTTAAGTAATTTTTACTCGTTTGTTTTCTATTGATCTAAAAACTATATTAAATACATTAAATCAATGTATCCAAAAGGATACAATATTTTCTCGTGCCAGTTATTTAAATGTTCCGGACCGCAAGGAAAATAAATTAATATAAAACTGTGTTATTATTATACATTATTGCGCAATTGACATAAATTTAAGTAATTTTTACTCGTTTGTTTTTCTATTGATCTAAAAACTATATTAAATACATTAAATCAATGTATCCAAAAGGATACAATATTTTCTCGTGCCAGTTATTTAAATGTTCCGGACCGCAAGGAAAAATAAATTAATATAAAACTGTGTTATTATTATACATTATTGCGCAATTTGACATAAATTTAAGTAATTTTTTACTCGTTTGTTTTTCTATTGATCTAAAAAAACTATATTAAATACATTAAATCAATGTATCCAAAAGGATACAATATTTTCTCGTGCCAGTTATTTAAATGTTCCGGACCGCAAGGAAATAAATTAATATAAACTGTGTTATTATTATACATTATTGCGCAATTTGACATAAATTTAAGTAATTTTTACTCGTTTGTTTTTCTATTGATCTAAAAACTATATTAAATACATTAAATCAATGTATCCAAAAGGATACAATATTTTCTCGTGCCAGTTATTTAAATGTTCCGGACCGCAAGGAAAATAAATTAATATAAAACTGTGTTATTATTATACATTATTGCGCAATTTGACATAAATTTAAGTAATTTTTACTCGTTTGTTTTTCTATTGATCTAAAAACTATATTAAATACATTAAATCAATGTATCCAAAAGGATACAATATTTTCTCGTGCCAGTTATTTAAATGTTCCGGACCGCAAGGAAAATAAATTAATATAAAACTGTGTATTATTATACATTATTGCGCAATTTGACATAAATTTAAGTAATTTTTACTCGTTTGTTTTTCTATTGATCTAAAAACTATATTAAATACATTAAATCAATGTATCCAAAAGGATACAATATTTTCTCGTGCCAGTTATTTAAATGTTCCGGACCGCAAGAAAATAAATTAATATAAAACTGTGTTATTATTATACATTATTGCGCAATTTGACATAAATTTAAGTAATTTTACTCGTTTGTTTTTCTATTGATCTAAAAACTATATTAAATACATTAAATCAATGTATCCAAAAGGATACAATATTTTCTCGTGCCAGTTATTAAATGTTCCGGACCGCAAGGAAAATAAATTAATATAAAACTGTGTTATTATTATACATTATTGCGCAATTTGACATAAATTTAAGTAATTTTACTCGTTTGTTTTTCTATTGATCTAAAAACTATATTAAATACATTAAATCAATGTATCCAAAAGGATACAATATTTTCTCGTGCCAGTTATTTAAATGTTCCGGACCGCAAGGAAAATAAATTAATATAAAACTGTGTTATTATTATACATTATTGCGCAATTTGACATAAATTTAAGTAATTTTTACTCGTTTGTTTTTTCTATTGATCTAAAAACTATATTAAATACATTAAATCAATGTATCCAAAAGGATACAATATTTTCTCGTGCCAGTTATTTAAATGTTCCGGACCGCAAGGAAATAAATTAATATAAAACTGTGTTATTATTATACATTATTGCGCAATTTGACATAAATTAAGTAATTTTTACTCGTTTGTTTTTCTATTGATCTAAAAACTATATTAAATACATTAAATCAATGTATCCAAAAGGATACAATATTTTCTCGTGCCAGTTATTTAAATGTTCCGGACCGCAAGGAAAATAAATTAATATAAAACTGTGTTATTATTATACATTATTGCGCAATTTGACATAAATTTAAGTAATTTTTACTCGTTTGTTTTTCTATTGATCTAAAAACTATATTAAATACATTAAATCAATGTATCCAAAAGGATACAATATTTTCTCGTGCCAGTTATTTAAATGTTCCGGACCGCAAGGAAAATAAATTAATATAAAACTGTGTTATTATTATACATTATTGCGCAATTTGACATAAATTTAAGTAATTTTTACTCGTTTGTTTTTCTATTGATCTAAAAACTATATTAAATACATTAAATCAATGTATCCAAAAGGATACAATTTTAAATTAAGGGTTAAAGATGATTGAGAAATGATGCAGAATTTTCAGTGAATGAATCTGGGCTGATTGTACTAATGTTTCTCAGTGGATTTATGTTAATTTGTTTAGTTTCTTGAACTGTGATACTAATATGGCTGCAAGTTTGGATGATGACTGTACAGGGAGGGAAGGAGCATACCTAAGTTTCAAGTCATCCTTGGAGTGTTACTTTTTCCGTTGTATAATTTAGTGTTCTTGTGATCATGAAGGTCATGCTACCATACAGGTTTTTGATGTTGGTCTCAAGTAGTTCTCGAATAACCTTTTAAATTTAAAACTTCCAATTCGATACTTTTCTTCAAGTCACTGTGTTTTCCAGTTTATACCCTCCCACATCATCAAATATAACATAAAGAAATATGTCATAATGTCATACATAGGCCCACTTTCAAATAAAATATCTAAACACTTTAAAAAGTTGAACATTAATGTGGCATTTAAAACTAATAAAACTTTACAAAATATAATAAAAAACAATAAAACCAAAATAAAAAAATAAAAATTATCAGGTGTATATAAATTGAAGTGTGGCACATGTGACAATGTCTATATAGGACAAACTGGTAGACCTTTTTATCTCTCGGATAAAGGAACACATGAGAGCATATAACAGAAATTTATAATATTCAAAATATGCTAACCACCTATTCCAATTTAATCATTGTTTCGATCCAAATTTTGAAATTTTACATGTTTGTGATAAGGGTAAGAAGTTGGACCTTTTGGAGGCTGTAGAAATAAATAAATTGAAAAGTAGTAATAAATTGTTAAATTCTCAACTTGATTTGAATGAATCGCCTTTGTTGAATTAAAAAAAATAAATAAATTATTGCTATATTGTTGCTTAGATCAGTTGGAACACAATTCATAATTTGTTAACATGTCTGAAGAAGGTACAGTGTGTCGAAACAGCTGTCACTGAATTATATCTTAATAAATATGAAAACCAAATAAAAATAAGTTTTATTTTTATTTAATTAATAAATATATTTCTGATCTTATGTATCGTTTAATATTCCATACGAGTTTTATTTTCGTTTTACTTAATTCGTGTAATTTTTAATTTTAGTGAAAATAGCACAAGAGTAGTAATCGGGGTATATTAACATAAAAATAAAAATAATGATAAAAATTATCGATTGAACAAATCAATTTAGTATAAAGCATAAGGGGGTTAAAAATAAAGGGAAAAATTACTATTAACATTGTAAGGGGGTGAAATATTGATGGTCAAGATACGCCGGTTTCTTAAAAAGAATTGGGAAGAATAGGCTCTTCGAAATTAATGGAAAGAATTTATTATCGAATCGATCTGTAAGAAAGGAGATAAAACTGATTGCAACAACTACAGGGGCATCTCATTACTTTCAAATTCATACAAAATTCTAGCAAGTATATTGGTATCCATACTTATTCCCTATATTGATACATTGAAGAATTAATATGCGGTCGTCAATGTGGATTTGGAAGAAACAGGTCTACAGCAGATCAGATTTTTAGTTTAAGACATGTTTTAGAAAAAAAAAATGGAAATATGATAGCACGAACTATTTGTTGACGTCAAAAAGGATATAAGGTTCAATTAAGGGGTGGGTGATGGGTAAAATTTCTATTTTATACATTTTTTGAGCTAGAGACTTGATTGTTTGTGTAAACATTCACTGCATGATACATAATGATGTGTTTAAGTTTCATTCTTGTGAGGCATTTATTTTACAAGTTATTAAATATTATATTTAAAAAACTGCATATATTATAATTAAATGGGTTCCACAATTTTTTAGTAAAATGTCTGATTTTTTGTACAAGACCCCTAAAATATTTAGAAAAACATCATGCATTAGAATTCTTTAATGTGAATTCAAAAGGAGAAAAAAATGTACCTCATGCGTGGAATTACAAAAAAATTAATAATTGCGTACATTTTATTTTTTAAAATACTACTTCAATCATGAAACCCATGCACTACTTTGTTATCCATTGTTTTTAAGACATGCAGTAAAAATTTGAACCTTCTAGGACAAAATTTCTGAATTCCATTCAACTTTGAATGTACAAAACTGCACTGGAAATAAAAGTGTGGAAAAACAAGTTTAAAGATTGCATGCAGGTGGTATTTAACTGGCGCAGCCTTTTAACTCTGACGTAATTTAGGGCACTTAGAAGTGCCATAGGCCTCTGAAACTTTGCCAACATATACATTAGAGTACAGGCTATTTTTTAGTACAAAAAACAAAAAAAAAGCCAATTTTGATCTAAAATGGTCAATTTTTCACCCATCGCCCCCCTTAAGAGAGATAAATTATATAATATTCTGCTGGAGATCGGAATTCCTAAAATGTTTGACTTATTACAATGTGTCTAAATGTCACAAAGAGTAGGCAAACAATTTTCAGATACTTTTGAAATTCAGAATGGGTTAAAGCAAGGAGATGCACTGTCTCTTCTACTATTCAATTTTGTTACTAGAGCATGGGATGAAATTTTTTAGGAGGTATGAAGTAGGCAGACTCAATGGTATTAATACATTTATCATTTATGCTGGTAGTGTAGAATTACACTGGTCAACATGATTTTTGTCTCATGAGTACCAATAGTTGTACTTAATGCAGTATTTTATCGTGTTTTCAAATATGTATTCGGAATTTCACCATCCCACAGTTTTTTTATTTCATTTTCAATTAATGGATTTAAATAATTATTTTTAATATACTTTTTTTCGTCCATTTGTCCATTGCAAAATAAAAAGGGGAGCACTTTCATCGGGAGATTTCAGCTATTGAAAAGAGATATCAAGGCAAATCGAATCCCAATATGCTGGCCGATTATTGTTGGACCATCAACAGGGATGCTCCACAGGCGAGATATAGAAGAAAATCGTCATTTCTTACTTTCTAGGTGAGTCCGAATGTTCGAATATTGTGTAGTTACGAATGTAGAAAATATTAGTGTTTGAAATTATAAATGCCTGTCTGTCGGAAACTTTGCGTGATGGAGAAAAACCGATATCATATTTGAAAACAGGAGAAAAAATACTACTAGAATCACATATTTTTTCTTTCTGAGACAAAAAAAAAAAGGTTTATTTTTTGTTGCTCAGTGTTATTAGGCGATAGCGAGGAGATACTAAGTGCCAACTCGTACAATGTATTGAATAACACTAAGAAATTGGGGCTGGAAGTAAACATCACTAAAACTAAAATGTTCACACATTGGAATACATTATGCAATACAAAAGGATAGTTAATGACAAGTGAGCAAAATTTTGAAGAAGTGGATGAATTCAAATATCTACCAACAATAATTACAAACAGATATGAGGTGCACAGAGAAATTATAAATTATACATATACTTAAAAAACTATAATATAGTTACCTTGTAGGTCCGACTCCTCAACTTAAGTTCTTTTAAAACTCTGTAGGCCTTTCGGGACTAGTCCCATCATCAGCAGAATGCATTAGGTCCGTTCTTGTTGACCCTTGTTGAAGCACTGACTTGGTTGTGAGAATTTTGTACAGAGAATTGTGTGGATTAGATGTGTATTCATTGAGAATCAGGTTGCTGTTGATTTCTCTTAGGATTGCGATTTCCTCCAGTATATTTATTCTCGTTAATAGTAGATATATATGCTATTAGCCTACGCTTTACAGGGACTCTTGTCGTCCCAACTTCTCTAAAAAAATTAAACTGAAGATATATAATACTTAGGATATAGGCTACTTGCATCCATGGTAGTTCTGTCCGGTAGTTCTAGACCTTTCACTGCAGTCATAGCATTTCCACGCTACGCTTTGCAGCGTTACTAGCGTATTGTAGGTGTGGTAGTTTCCCGTTGCTTTCCACACCAGTGAAGGACGATGATGATGATGATAATAATGATAAGGATGATGATGATGTCCGGATGATTTTCGAGGATGGTTGGGCCCTAAGCTTCCTGACATATGTCTTACAGGTGAGGAAAAACCCCGAAAAAAACCTCACGCAGGAGCCTATCCCGACCGGGAATCGAACCTGGGCCCGCTGCTGACAAGGCAGCACGCTACCTCGAGGCCACAGCGGTGGACTACGATATACCTAGACCTAGTGAATATTAATATATGAAACTCGCATGACTTGGTCTCAAATTGAGATATGACAACATATTGTGTGAAGGTAAATGATATGGCACTGTGCATTATGCTTGGCACATAAATTACGTAGTGGATGCTAGTTTGAAAATGTATTTACAATAAATTGAAGACTGGTGTGTAAAGTAACACATTTTATTGTCCGATGCACAAGAAAGGTCATTATCATTCTAGTACTGCATCTTTCAAGTAGGCATACTATATGTGACCTGCATTAACTGCACAGTATTACTTGATAAGGTCATGTGCCATCTCGCAAGTTTTGAAAGTGTTTTTCTTATTTAATGATAATGTTATTTGTACCAAGTCATTCACTCAGCCTCCTTTGTATAGAGCAACTGAATAAATTGATAAATTCCAAATGCCAGTCAATAAAAATCATAAATAATCAGAAAGATCATAGAGAGAAGCAGTTGTCAGACTTAGGTCATGTATATACTTAAATTAATCAGGAAAGCGAGTAGAATACGATTATTTTTTTTATTTTTTTTATGTCCTGAAGATCCTGGGCAGGATCTTGGAAAAATTTTATGAAATTACTGTATTGTCATTGGTCCTTTACAAGTATACAAAGTTTCAAGTCGATCCAATGTTTTAAGTGGGTGAAAATCGTGTTGAAAAATTCCGTTACATAGATAGATAGATAGACAGATACAGGTCAAGCTAATATAAAGCGTGTAAAAAGATTATAGACCAAACAGTGCATCGTGGTCATACAACTGGCGCTTTCTAACGTTCATATTTATAATTACACAATAAAGAAAAAAACGAAAGTCGCCATTCATAAATACACTGACAAAGCATCATCCCAAAAGCGGGACATTTCAGCGTCCCTAAGAAAACTTTCGGGACAGTGGGACATTTTTAAAAAAAAATCAGGACTGTCCCGGGAAAAGCGGAACGAATGGACACCCTATACTAGATATAATAGATACTAAATTTTAATTTTTGTTTTATTTGGACTACATTATTCCAAAAATGTACAGGCACTTCTTGAGCAGACTATTAAATCCAGAGTCTGAAGGAATTACTTGTTCATATGAAACAGGTATTTAGTGTCAGACAAGTGGAATGTGGAATGGACGAGTATCTCGCTCTGTGACTTGCCTCCAAAAAGGGTTAACGTCCTTGGATTTTACGTAATTTTTAATAACGGTGTTTAATGTTTGACATCACATCTCTTTCAATATCAGGAGCGTTCAATCTGAAAGCAGAGGTATTTAATAACTGCCCTTTCACGCCTCGTCCAATATAATCACTAGACGCGAGGTGAGCTGGAAGTGTCGGATCCAGGTTGTCAACCAGACACAAACACATAAATAAAAATTTTGATTTTCGTTTGTTGAAAATCTTAAATCTCCGAAAGTTCTTCACCGCTTGCTTTGAAAGTTGGCACATATGTGTATTTTCCCATCGAGATGGTTTTTATGCTATATACAGAGTGTGCCTTTAAACCTCCCACATTTTAATTAATCATAACTAAAAAAGTATGTGGAATTATGAAATGAGCTCGGTATTAAACGAGACAGAAACTCAAAGAATTTTCATTGCCACACACTAAAACGCCTCTACCCTGCTCTAATTTCTTCAATATTTTCTTCTGAAACACGTGTACGAGCACCTCCTGATTCTTTTTTTTAACGCTTCCAGTCGCCAGAAACTTCTCAAGCCACGCCTTAATGGTCTTCCCATCAGGTGCATTTCCCCCATATTCTCTCGAGTAATTTCTTTGCACTGTAATTATTGATTTCGTCTCTGAATACCAGAAAACAGTTTGTGATCGTTGCTGAGGAGTCGCCATTTTGTTTTATGTCATTATTGTCCAACATGCGACAGATGAATTAACTGCAACAATGAAAACAAAAATATTTGTTAGACGATCATGTATTTCGCATAATGGGTGTGCAGTGAGACCGAAAGAAAATTTCAGGTACAGGTAGAAAATCTACTTCACCCGGCGGCAGAAATCATCCCTTATTGTTATATAAAATTTTTTTTCATGAATTGTGTAGAAATATCCTTCCGTTTCCGCGTTGGACAGATTCCGATTTATACAAAATATATGCACGTAAAATTATTATTATTTCGCCGGAAACAATAAATTTGTTCACATTGGACAGATTTCCGCATTATTCACGTTCCGGATTAAACAAGTTTTACTGTATATGGTTTGCTATAGCGATCATGTAGTTCACTGTTATGTAATCTTTTCCATTCGCCTGTCTGTTCACCTCCCTTTGGTCCAAAAAAAATTCCTGAATTATCTATATTTCAACTAGGCCTATGCAATATGTAACAAAAAAAATGATGGCTTAATGGAAGGTTATATATGGGGTTTCTTAGTAAGGGTGAATGATGACTACGGAATTTAGTGGGCGTCAGGAATTTTAAAGGATTCCTCTTTTAGTCGAGGACCTCGGGTAGCTCAGTGGGATGCGGTAGGATGAGATGCTCTTGGTCCTAGGATACACAAGGATTGGTTAATGTGCCCTTATAGGATAATCGAGAAGGTGTTATAAATTTGTTATTGCCGTCGGAGGTTGGGCCCTGTCCGTGCTGGCTTCACGTACAGTCGGGTCACAAGTTTGTAACTTAGGCCACTGGGTTTTTCCTAGGTCATTGATCTTTACTTCTAGTAGGCCCTAACGCTAGAGTTTTTTTCTTCCCACACTTTTTACTAGCGTTGTTTGTCCCAAGATGAAATCCCCGCTCGTAAATTCAGTTATTGTATTCTGACTGTCAATTCTTGCTTACTTACTGGCACTATCGAACCCGTAGGTTCATGGCCGCGCGGACATAAGCTCTATATATCCCTATCCTGAGCTAATGCTTTCCAATCATTCCCTGTATAATCTACTTCCCTCAAATCATAGTTAATGATATTCTCCCACCTCATTCTTGGTCTACCAACTAGGCGTTTTCCTTCTGGCTTTCCTACAAGAAGCTTCCATGCATTCCCCATACGTGCAACATGTCCTGCCACCGCAGTCTACGAGACTTAACTGTTCTTATTATATCTGCCTTCCTATAAAGACCATGTAGTTCATTGTTATGAAGTCTTCTCCATTCACCTGTCTGTTCATCTCTGTTTGGTCCAAAAATTTTCCTAAGTACTTTATTCTCAAATACTTGTAATCTCCTTTCCTCCCTTAAAGTAAGAGTCCATGTTTCGCACCCATATAATATAACTGGTGGAATAATAGTTTTATATATTTTCAGTTTAACGTTTTTTGAAAGGAGTTGGGACATCAAGAGTCTCTGCAATGCATAATAGCACGCATTTCCAAAATTGAGCCTATATTTAATTTCTTTGTGCATCTTATTCCTATTTGTGATTATTGTTCCTAGGTATTTGAATTCAGCCACTTCCTCAAAATTTCCCTCATTTGTCATTAGCTGTCCATTTCCATTATATAATGTATTTCTACGTGTGAGCATATATTTAGTTTTATTGATATTTACTTCTAGTCCTAATTTCTTAGTGTTCCTCAATAGTGTGTCCGTGTTGTCCTTTAGTATCTCCTCGCTATCGGCCAATAATACTACTGTCAATACAGAACTGTTAAATTCTGCCTCACAAGAGATTGCCAGCCAAATCCTGAGAATAAAGGATTTTGTCATTGTGTATGTGTCGGTCACTTCCGCCTTCACAAAAGAAAGGGTGCTTTACCTAAGATCTCTCCACCTTGTTAATGATTACTCATTTAGTTCCCTTTAATGCTAATTTAGTCGGATCATTTTATTTGCCATTTATGGTAATTTTTTTTGCAGATAACTCTAGTTTTATTCTATATGTATTGGAGGTGATTTTTTGTTGACCACTTTAATTTTATCCTAAGCGTGTTGGAAATTAAAATTATTTTTCATTTTTTTAGTTCGGTTTTCTAATAAAGCGTGTTGTTTTAGTTTTTTTGAACTATTATTTATTATTCTTGCGAAAGAAAAAAAAGTTCATTTTTGTCAATCAGTGTTATCAGATTTGATTATAATTTTGGATATATATTTTTTCTTCTTCCACTTTCCGGCCATGAAATTCACTTGTATTATTATTCTGAAGGTCGACTAAGTTATTATGAATGTATCCTTGTGAATTTGTGACAGCAATTTGGTCATGACTGTCCATTTTAAATAGATAATCCCATTTCTAAAAGCATCATGATAAAATTCCATGAACAGTTAACTAACTCACTGGCACTACCCAACCCGTAGGTTCATGGCCGCGCGGACATAAGCTCTTCGTACATCCCTATCCCGAGCTAATGTTTTCCAATCATTCCCTGTGTAATCTACTTCCATCAAAACATAATTAATGTTATTCTCTCACCTCATTCTTGGTCTATCAACTGGGCGTTTTCCCTCTGGCTTTCCTACAAGAAGCTTCCATGCACGTCTATCATTCCCAATTCGTGCCACATGACCTTCCCCGTCGCAATCTACGCGACTTAACTGTTCTTATTATATCTGGCTTCCCATAAAGACCATATAGTTCATTGTTATGTAGTCTTCTCAATTCACCTATCTGTTCATCTCTCTTTGGTCCAAATTTTTTCCTAAGTACTTTATTCTCAAATACTCGTAATCTCCTTTCCTCCCTTAAAGTAAGAGTCCATGTTTCGCACCCATATAATATAACTGGTAGAATAATAGTTTTATATATTTTCAGCTTAACGTTTTTTGAAAGGAGTTGGGACATCAAGAGTCTCTGTAATGCATAATAGCGCGCAATTCCAGAATTGAGCCTATGTTTAATTTCCTTGTGCATCTCATTCCTGTTTGTGATTATTGTTCCTAGGTATATGAATTCAGCCACTTCCTCAAAATTTCCCTCATTTGTCATTAGCTGTCCATTTCCAGTATATAATGTATTTCTATGTGTGACCATATATTTAATTTTATTCATATTTACTTCCAGTCCCAATTTCTTAGTATATGAATAGTTAACATTAAAACATATTAACGATAAATTATATTTTTATGATTTTTACGACATTATTAGCTGTCATCGAAGTCGCAAGAAGAAACATTTCCAGCCCGGCCTTAATGTTCTTATTCTTCATTCCAGTTTAACCTTTCACCATGTACGGCTTACTGCCCGTGTAAATAATATTGTAAATATCTTACTTTTTGTCTAATAAAGTCCTACTACTACTACTACTACTACTTGTGTCCACCGCTGTGGTCTCGATGTAGCGTGCTGCCTTTTCACGCAGCGGGCCCGGGTTCGATTCCAGGTCGGGATGAGGTTTTTATCGGGGTTTTTCTTCACCTGTAAGAGAGGATACATATATCATCATCATCACCATCATCCGGTATCATGGCAGCTGCCACCGTCTTCCGGAAACCAAACGTCATTGATCTTCCTCCAATCCTCTGTACCCCTTCTATCCAAGTTTTCTTCGGTCTTCCTCTCTTCCTCCTTTCCATTGGGATCCATTCCATAACAATTATAGGTAATCTTTGTTCTGACATTCTTTTGACATGGCCATACCACTGCAATCTTTTCTTTTCAATAATGGCTATGATGTCTGGCTCCTCTTGTACACCCATAATTTCCCTTATTTCTTTATTTCTTATTCTATCCATTCTAGATTTTCCAGCTGATCTTCTTAAAACATCCATTTCTGTACTTAAAATTCTTTCCATTTCCCTGGTAGGAATTTGCCAGACTTCAGCACCATATGTTAAAATGCTCTGAATTATGTTTTGATATGTTTGTAATTTTCTATTTTTTGAAATATTCTTGCTCCACTAAACAGAGTTTAAAGCATTTATTGCTTGTTTTGTTTGAACGATTATATATATATATATATATATATATATATATATATATATATGTATGTATGTATGTATCTTAATATATAAAAATTTCGTGTCACGTTGTTTGTCCGCGATGGAATCCTAAACTACTGAACCGATTTTAATAAAATTTTGCAGACTGTGTGCAGTTTGATCCAACTTGAGACTTAGGGTAGTTTATAACTAAGTTTATAGTCGCATTATTTTTATTGCAAATTATTTGTTTATTATTTAACAAAGAGTTATAATTATCTGTGAGTTCCATACGATTCTAACAGATGGCGGTGTAACGTAATTTGGTAAGGTAATTGGTTTATTATTTAACAAAGCGATCCAGATGGCTGTGCTTTTTGTTGCAACCACGAATTTAAATTGAATTACAAATATTGATTATTTTATAATTTAAGTGTGTTCAGTGTTTATTTTATTTTCAATATTATTAATTTCGTGTGTAAGTATTAGTTTTAAGTAATCTGGCTGAAAGACAGCAACTTAATTTAAATTTTTAACGTATACCTTAGCCACAGCAACGCGTCGCCGGGACTGCTAGTATATATTACTGTATTACTTTTAGCTCGATAAATTCTCGTTGTTTCAGAGAAAAATTGTACTCGTGTTTTATAAGAAATAAACACGTTGCTGAGATCATCATTATTTGCGAACTTGTAAATGCAACTTCAAAGCTCAGTGATTCATGGAGTGGACACGCAGCGTTTCGTAAATTTTTGAAACTAGAAAATGTGTTGCCAGTTTATCACGATAAACGTTACATTAATGTAATTTACTGACAACAAAATAATTACATAAACATGTGAAAATCGACTGTACTTCCCCATAAAATCATATAAAAACATATATATAACATATAACATCTGGACATGAAAAGCACTTTTCCTTGAAAAGTAATAACAACAAAGAAATTTTAAGAGAAAAATCTGTAAATTTATTGACCATGTTTCATACTTGACACAACGTAAATTATGCTGACGTCATTCATAATCTGCAATGCATTCAAAATGAGTAATATATTTCATTCTGCGATGTTTTTCAAATTCCTAGAATCTAGATGAACTCATAATTGTATTGTACAGGTTAAGAGCCATCGCAACGATACTGTTTTTTGACAGAGATTGAAATCACCATCATCGCTTCAAGGTTTAGATCCGGCTGCAAGATTACTACGTTCATCGAGTGTTTGAACAAAACCAATTTTTTTTTCATAATATTGTGAATTACTGAATACATTTTTGCCGAGTTCCCTATTAAAATTCGGCAGCCAGTATGTTTAATTAAACTTACTTACTTACTTACTTACTCACTGGCACTATCGAACCCGTAGGTTCATGGCCGCGCGGACATAAGCTCTCCATACGTCCATATCCTGAGCTAATGCTTTCCAATCATTCCCTGTATAATCTACTTCCCTCAAATCATAGTTAATGTTGTTCTCCCACCTCATTCTTGGTCTACCAACTGGGCGTTTTCCTTCTGGCTTTCCTACAAGAAGTTTCCATGCACGTCTTTCATTCCCCATACGCGCAACATGTCCTGCCCATCGCAGTCTACGAGACTTAACTGTTCTTATTATATCTGGCTTCCTATAAAGACCATGTAGTTCATTGTTATGTAGTCTTCTCCATTCACCTGTCTGTTCATCTCTCTTTGGTCCAAAAATTTTCCTAAGTACTTTATTCTCAAATACTTGTAATCTCCTTTCCTCCCTTAAAGTAAGAGTCCATGTTTCGCACCCATATAATATAACTGGTAGAATAATAGTTTTATATATTTTCAGCTTAACGTTTTTTGAAAGGAGTTGGGACATCAAGAGTCTCTGCAATGCATAATAGCACGCATTTCCAGAATTGAGCCTATGTTTAATTTCTTTGTGCATCTCATTCCTATTTGTGATTATTGTTCCTAGGTATTTGAATTCAATATAATTTATTTATTTATTCGAAATAATTTGATTCACTTGTCATTAAAATAAATTATAATCCAGTTCGCAGAAATCGCTGTATAGAGCTTGAAAAGTTCTTCTTCTTCCTTCCAATATTAGGCCAAGGCCTGTTACGATCCTATATAAAATTTTCCCTCCAGCGTTTCATAGGACGGCCCAGAGATCTTCGTCCTCTTGGTATATAATTATAAACAGTTTTGGGGGATCCGATTTGAACTCATTCTTTCAAGATGGTGTTTCCAATTTAGTTGGTACTGTTTAATATATTCCAACATTGGCGTAGTCTTCAATTCCTTAAGATATCGGTGTAGCTTGAAAAGTTTTGGTTGCCATTGCACACTTGGCCGTAAACCTTCTCGCGGCTACAGCAGGCTGTGACACTAATCAGTAATAAAATTACGGTAACTACGTATTTATTGTTTTATATTGTTCCCTCGCAGCGGAAGTAAAACCACTGCCTTTTATGTATACTACGTACAATGTAGTCTATATACAAAAATATATCCAAAAGGTAGTGTTAATATACATTATACGAAACAAATCACAGCATTTTGAATGAACTGAACTTTATTTGAAACAATATAAAACAATAAATACGTACGTACCGCCATTTTAATTACTGATTGGTGTCACAGCCTGTTGTAGCCGCGAGGAAGTTTACGGCGGAAAAATTCGGTAAATTTTGCTTAGAGGCCTTTTCATTCAGGCTTAAGGATTTTACGAGCCTGAAAATATTCAGACTCGGGACCCACGGCTTAAAATCCCTCCCAGAGGACTTGCTCCTTGGATTTTTCCATTCTAAAAAATTCATCGATCCCGGCCGGGTTTGAACCCGCGACCCTCGGGACCAGAGGCAAGGAGCATAACCACTAGTCCACCGCGGCACATGGCTAAAAAGCTTGGATTAGAGGAAAGAGTATATTTTTGAGTTTTCATACGTACCTTACAGGTGGTCCATATGCCCACCTTGGCATACATGGATCCTATAACCCAGCTCCTGCTATACACGTACCAATATCTCGCGGTCAATACCAGTGACTGCATGCTCAGTACTTCTGGATGATATTTCTATTAAGGCTGAAGCAGGTCAAAAATTACCTAAATTCGTGAAAGGACCACGATCGTCTCTATGATGATAATCATCATCATCATCATCATCACTCCAGGGATTAGGCAATTGCCCGGTCCGACTTCATAATGCATCAGCCCAACGTCTTCTAGGTCTTCCAACATCACGTCTTCCTCGCTTGATAATTTCTTGCTAACAATGGATATCTCTCCTTACTGATTCCATCCATGTGATCAATCCATTTCTGTCTGTAATTCGTGACTTTATCCAATAAAGACTGTACTTTCAATTCTTCTCTTATATCCTCATTTCTTATTCTATCAAGTCTTGTACATCCTTTTACTTGTCTTAGGAACCTCATCTCCGCCGTCTGTATTCTATCCTTCTGTTTTTTCACTGGAGCCCAAGTTTCACATCCATACAATATTGTGGGAACCGCCATAACATTACACATTTTATCTTTCTTTCTTTTCTAATTTTATTTTTGAATGTTCTCTGTATTGTTCCACACACCGTCTGAAATTTATTTATTTTGGAGTCAATATCTCTTTCCACATTGTAGCCAACATCACAACCCAAATATTTGAAACTAGACACCTGTTCTATACTTTGATTTTCTAAAATAATTTTGGATCTCACTGGATGTCTTCCTCTAAAAGCCATGGTCTTCGTTTTCCTTACAGAAATCTTTAGATCATATAATTTACATATTTCATTTAATGCATGCATTGATTTCTGTAAGTCGTCTTCATTTTTCTGTATTATGATTACATCGTCAACAAATAGAATATTATTTATGCATAAATAATCGTCTTTATGATGCGAATCTTATAGCTTTAAACGCGGTGCTTCTGCGTTACACAAATGTTTGTATTTAGAAGAAAAACATGTGAAGAATGTTAGAAAGTAGAAACCTGTTGAATTAAAGTGCTAATTGTTGTACATTTGTCCACAACGTGTAACATTAGTCGATCATAAGAGCAGATAATATAAATGTGGCCACTTGGAAAGCAGCACAGGTTGAGAATTCAATAAAATCTTATAGACTTGAGTTTCCGGTTGCAAGGAATCAAATTAAATTATGCGATATTTTAATAACTTAAAATGTTTTTAACCTAAAATTTTACTAATTGGCTTTTAATTCACTAACTGTTACGTGGCTTGAATCAAAGAATAGTTTCCCTCTTATGTACAGAGTGTCCCAAATTGATGTATACACTCTTTGAAACGTTATTTCTCAGCAACGGAATGAGACAGAAATACAATTTTTGTTGTGTTTGATCCACAAGGCACTGGAAAAGCATAGCAACACGTTCATCGATCTTCACGTCTTTATAAACAACAATGGCGGCGAGATTATCATTCGATGAACGTAAGTGGATACTGAAGTGTTATTGGAAAGTGGAGAATGTTGTTGAAGTGCAACGGCGTTGGATGGTTGAATTAGGGACACCACCACCAACAAGGGTAACAATAACAAGAATCCGAGACAAGTTTGAAGACGATGCAACAGTGCTCTCGTTATCGGTCTAACGTCTCTTTCTTCCGCACCGACATTACAGAAAAGTTTTGGTGAACCCCCTGGGGGTTCGCGAACCACATGTTGGTAAACAATGAACTATGCCCTTAGAAGTCTGTAATACTTATTCTGAAACACAAGACACACTACATCAGCCCATTGTGTTTCGACCTTCAAACTTATTTAACATCGAAATGGTACATTTCCGGACATAAGTCCATTATCAAAACTTCTTCTTCTTCTTCTTCCTTCCAGGTATTAGGTCAAGCCGTATTACGATCCTATAGAACATTTTTCCCTCTAGCGTTTCATAGGACTGCCCACAGATCTTCCGGGAAATTATTGTATAAGACTTGAAAGCATAATGATAGTCCCTTCGATTGGTTGTTGGCCAAAGGAAGGCAAGACCAGTGTTGGGGCTGCCATCTTATAGCCTCTGACCAACCTCATGGGCTAGTGGACAGCGTTCCTCACTACTGTTTATGAGGTGGCGGGTTCGATTCCCGGTTAAACCATAGGAATTTTTCCCTAAAGGGAATCATTCCTGTTGTTGCCCATGGTCTGGAATTTCGGTTAAGTTAAGAACTCTCCTGGCGCTTCATTATCATTTATCACACATCATATCATCGGGGTAACGTAACTCCGCCTTCCAGGCGCCCCAACTTCAGAAGTGGGTTACAATAAAGCCAATGCCAGGTGAGAACACCAGAAATGTCGAAATGACAACCTGGGACATTGGGGGAAAAAAAGAAAAAAAAAAGCTTTTCTGGAGAAGAAAACAAAATAAAGGAAAGAAGAAATGGAAGAATGGAAACACTCCCAAGTCCTCGGATGCCCTAATAGCGTCGGGGCCGAAAAAACAAGAGTTAACGAAGAGAGGTTACATAGTAAAGTTAAAAGAGTCTGGTAAAGTAAGTGGAAGAAATACCAGATGGGCTAAAGATAAAAGTAAGGAGCAAAACACAAGTAAGTGGAAGCAATGTTTTGCTCAGCTTGGGCACCTTGTGGTCGCCATCCACATATCCCCCAGATGGGGACCCCTGAGGGTCAAAACTCTACAACCCCTAGAAACACTTATTCTGAAACACTGTGTAGAGAGGCTACTAAGAGAGTGCATAGAAAGCTTTATATGAGAATCTAAGAAGAATAAAAAGTATTAAGGCTACACTTAAGATGGATTGATGGGGCGGAGAGTAATTTAGGAAGTGAGAGAGAGAGAGAGTTAAGAAATGGAGAAAGGGAGCAGAGGACAGGGAGATAACTGGAAAGGCATATGTTTTGAGGCGACCAAGGTTGTACTGGTATATTATCTACAAGAGCGGCAGAGTGTATAAGCGTCTCTATTGATTACATAAGCTGTTCCAAAATTATTTTAAGTAAAAAGAAAATACATTATACAGCGTGTCCACAAATATAGTATCATACTTTAAACTACTACGGGGTGAATCATAAATATGGCTATACGTTTGATCGCGTTGTGTGATGAAAATATTACCATTACAGGAAATATGAAATTGCCGTTGGAAAGGCAATTATTCAAATTACAACAATGGAATAAAACAAAACAGTGTAGAACTTACGTCATTAGTCAAAATGGCGTTGAATATGCAACTTACAATTGCTGCATGAGCAATAACGTATGCTAATGATCGCGAGGCCGCAAAGACTTGAGTTTAACGTAGCATTGCAGCCGTCGACTGTGGGGAAGTGGAGAAAACGACTGCTGGAAACGAGAAGGATGCAGAAAATCAAACCTCCTGGAAGGCCTCGCATTAACACGGATGCAGAAACAACGAAGAGAATTGTGGAGGCGTTCGACGCTAGCCCACAAAAATCAACCCGCCAAGCTGCACGTGAGCAGTGATTTGTTTTGTTTTGTTTTGTTCTATTGTTGTAATTTGAAGGATTCCCTTTCCAGTCATAACGTCATATTTCCTTTAATAATACTATTTTCGTCACAAAATGGGATAAAACGTATAGCCATATTTGTGAATCACTCTACGTCGCTTTGGATTACACTGGTCAACATGATTTTGCCTCATGAGTACCAATAGTTGTACTTAATGCAGTTTTTTATGGTGTTTTCAAATATGTATTCGGAATTTTTCCATCACCCACAGTTTTTTTATTTCAATTTCAATTAATGGATTTAAATAATTATTTTTTTAATAAACGTATTTTCGTCCATTTGTCCATTTTAAATAAAACGGGGGAAAACTTTCATCAGGAGATTTCAGCTATGGAAACGAGATATCAAAGCAAATGGAATCCTAATATGCTGGCCGATTATTGTTGGACTATCAAGAGGGATGCTCCACAGGCGAAATATAGCAGAAAATCGTCATTTCTTACTTTCTAGGTGTGTCCGAATGTTCGAATATTGTGTAGTTACGAAAGTAGAAAATATTAAAGTGTTTGAAAGTATAAATGCCTGTCTCTCGGAGACCTTGCTTGATGGAGAAAAACCGATATCATAATTGAATTCAGGAGAAAAAATAATATCAGAATCAACATATTTTTCTTTCTGAGACAAAAAAAAGTTTATTTTTTGTTGCTCAATGTAATCGTATCTAAACTAAATTGGTGACAGTCAAAAGAGAAACTAAAGTTTTGTGCATGTTAAAAATGACAACAATGGAGAATAATGGACAACAATACAGAAACCAAACTAAATTTAATCATTTTTTTTTTTTGGTCCATATGGGTTCATTGTTGGCTATTTAGCAGACAGAGATATCTGTAGCGTCACTCGTGTGGGCCACATTTAATGTCTATGAGGTACAGCAAAAACTTTTTGAGTTTCTCTTTTGATTGTCATAAATTTAATTTAGATACTATTATCCAAAGCCAGGTAGTAATAGTTTAAAGTATGATACCATATTTGTGGACACGTTGTACAATGGAAATGGACAGCTAATGACAAATGAGGGAAATTTTGAGGAAGTGGCTGAATTCAAATACCTAGGAACAATAATCACAAATAGGAATGAGATGCACAAAGAAATTAAACATAGGCTCAATTCTGGAAATGCGTGCTATTATGCATTGCAGATACTCTTGATGTCCCAACTCCTTTCAAAAAACGTTAAACTGAAAATATATAAAACTATTATTCTACCAGTTATATTATATGGGTGCGAAACATGGACTCTTACTTTAAGGGAGGAAAGGAGATTACGAGTATTTGAGAATAAATTTCTTAGGAGAATGTTTGTACCAAAGAGATATGAACAGACAGGTGAATGGAGAAGACTACATAACATTGAACTACATTGCCTTTATAGGAAATCAGATATAAGACCAGTTAAATCTCGTAGACTGCGATGGGCAGGGCATGTGGCATGAATGTGGAATGAAAAACGTGCGTGAAAACTTCTTGGGAAAACCAGAGAGAAAACGTCCAGTTGGTAGACCAAGAATGAGGTGGGAGAATAACATTAACCATGATTTGAGGGAAGATGCTTATACACGGGATGATTGGAGAACATTGGTTTTGGATGGGATGTATGGAGAGCTTATGTCGGTGAGACCATGAACCTATGGGTTCGTTAGTGCCAGTGAGTTAGATATTATTTGTAATGTTCTCTCTTTTTTCTTACAGTCCGTTGCAAATGGTAATAATATGTAAGCATATAAGGTAAAGGCCCCAAATAAGAGATACCTTTTGAAAAATCGCTTCTGTATCAGAATGGTAACTGATTTATAACATTAAAAAATGTTAATACATGTTTCATATTCTTTATTTTGATATTCCATAAAATAAAACCTCGTTACTTAATAAGTATTTTAAAAAACTCTAAGAACAATAAGAATTGTAAAAATTGAAAATTTCGAAGAGGGTTCCAAATAAGAGATACCTACATTTGCTTCTATATCTTTAGCAAAAAACATTCAAATAATCCAGTTTATTCAAAACAAAAACACTTTATCACACACAAACTAATAATTAATTTCACTATACATGTTAATAGTGTCTTTTCAGAGTAGATAATTAATTTTGCTTCTTTGAGCAAATAAGCAGACGAATGGTTCCTCATCAGCCCCGCAATCTTCATGAGCCCAGCGATGACAGTCAATGCACCTGAGCTCATTTTTCTCCTCTTGTGTCCTCTGAATACAATCCAGTGCAAAATAAAACACTCAGCATCAGCATCATCAGCACCAAACTCTGAATCATCATCGCCTGAATCAATTATCTCCATTTCTGTGTCTGGTTCTTCTTTCTTTCTTCGCTTGAAGAACTCAGTTGGCGTTTTCTTGACCGAGACTTTTTAGATTTTAACTGAATTTGTTTTTGTGAAAAAGTTACTTCATTTTAGTGTATTGGTTCTATTCAAACTGTCCTTTAGTTCTTGGCGATACGGACTGCCTGTCAGAAGGGCTGCTTTTCCGGTTCTGCCTTTCCTTTTTTCCGGTTCTCGACTTGTTGATGGTTGTTGGATCTGAGGGAGTGGTGACCCATCAGTAAGACCCACGAGAGTTCCTGAATCAGGAACTACGATTGCATCACTCTTATCTCCGGTGTGGATGGCAAAATCGCTATCAGAAAAAATGTTCCTGTTGCACGGAACAAGCCCTGTCTTTCGAAATGCATTGATCGAAATTTGTAGAGTAGCAGCCGGGGTGACAGACCGGTTGATTCCTCGGTCCGTGTTTCTAGAAAGACAGAAAGAAACCTTAACCTTCTGCTATCTAAATGACCTCTCAGGGCCTATAATGTGACCACTTTATTTTTATAAAGTTAAATCACGTAGTTATCAAACGAGATGAATTGTGTTTAAGAAAATGTAGCGCACTTGTATACAGGAGAATCTGCATATGTCAGTGAAACAACTTCTGGTTTCCTAATAAGAGACACTATCTCTTATTTGGAACCACAAGTATCTCTTATTAGGGAACGGCACGGTCGCCAATTCCGTGGCTGGTCAGACTGTAATAAATTGTGTCACTAATAATCACTCTAGTTTATAATAGTCTGCATTTCATGAGCTTTTCGGGAAAATAAGTAAAATTAATATCAGAACTCACCTTCACAGTTATCCACAACTTTGAATAGCGTCACTACAAAAATTCAATTGTCGCGAAAACAAACACAACCTTCTCTGCTTAGTTTCAATAAACCAAGTGACACCAAACAAAGGCCACGATGCTATAATAGTACAAAGCTCAGATATTTGTTACAAACATCAGATGACAGCTGTTCAGGGACTAGATAATAAGGTATCTCTTATTAGGAGACTATCTCTTATTTGGCGACTTTACCTTATAAGGTCTGTTTGCGATTCGAAAATTTTATTCTAAAGTGAAGTAAAGTACAGGCCCTTGGGGTAGTAGGAGGTTAAGGCTCCAACTTTTTCTGGACAATCGGCACTTGATGTCAGCCCTGCGTGACGGTCGTCTTTACCCCCAGAACAAGCGTCTGGTACTCATTTCCGTTAGAGGCGGATTCGACCCCAGGGCCATAGTGCCGCCAGATGGTTTGGGTCAGTTTAAAAATCCTGACCCCACCGGGACCTGAACCCTCGACCTTCCGGCTTGTAGCGCAGTGCCTTAACCACTACGCTACTCTCATAAATATTGATTTGTTTTTAAATTTGTAAAACGTCTGATTTAGCGACAAGAGGATATGGAAGTAGTTTTGACTGCAACTTCTTTTTGTTTTCCCCCCACCTTGTTAGTTTATGGCTTCCTTTACATTACTTATGTCCGGTGATACCACGTGACAATTCACTGGACATTTTTGTTGTAATACATTCGTCCTTCAGTTCTTTGAATTCTCTTGATATTTAAGTTTAAATTTTCCCTTACAAGGGCACTGTCAACAATTGCATGCCGAAAAACTTACCTTGAAATTTCTCCCCAGAGACCCGATGTGATGTACAAAGGACGTGTCCAAAAAATCTCCCATTTTAACTGCAAGGCACAATAATCGAAGGCAGAATCCAGCTATGTCAACACATCGTATGGAGCAGATGGTCTCCTTGCCTGAGCAAGAACGGAGTGAACTGAAGCGGGACGTGGCACTGAAGACAAGTAGTGAGGGATATGCAATCTACCAATTCAGTTATATTTCTACCGTATAGTTAAAATGAGAGATTTGGCGCTGGATGTTACTGCCTTGGATTTAAAAACGGCAGATATTTTTATGGACACGTACATTTGTACAACAGAACACTTCTCTGGAAGTAATTCCAAATTAGCGTTCAGCATTCGATGGGTGACAGTTTCGTTGTTAGAATTTTGTTTAATCCAGTTTTACGTAATTTAAAAATACATTAAAAAATTTTATAAAGTATTAGCTGTCCCTACAATATTGTATGGCTCAGAAATATGGGCTCTGAATAAACAGACAATTAAAGGAATAGAAGCAGCAATTTCTTCTTCTTCTTCGTTTCCAGGATTAGGTCAAAGCGACCTGTTCCGGTCTCAAGTCCATCGTTTCCTTGGCCGTCCCAAATATCTTTTTCCATGTGGTTTGTAGGTGTTGATCGTTTTGGGTAATCTTGTATTGTTCATTCTGTCTAAATGTTCTTTCCATTGGTATTTGTGCTTGTCTAGTTTATCGAGTATTGAAAATATCTCCAGTTCATTTCTTATTGATTCATTGTGTAATCTACAATTTGTGGCAGGATATATATTTTAATGCATAAAAAACGAAGTGAATATATTCGTAAAGAACTACAAATATTCAGTTTGACAGATAAAATAGAAGAGTACAGGAGAAAATGGTATGAACATGTCTGCAGAATGGATACCAACAGATTGCCTACGATAACAGTAAACTATCAACCAAGAGGAGGAAAAAGAGATCGGGGACGCCCAAGAAAGAGATGAACACAGCAGCTATAATAGTTGGAGCCGAACGAACCAAAAGGGTTTGATCCTTGCAAGAAGAAGAAGAAGAAGAATAAGGCAATCTAAATGCCTTATCATAAAACCAACTAACTCATTGCCTCTATCCAACCTTTAAGATCATGGTAGCTGACATAAACTCTCCATACATCCGTTTCCTGAGCATTTTTTCCGATCATCCCCTGTACAATTTGCTTACCTCAAATCATGGTTAATGTCAGTATCCCACCTGATTCTTGGCCTTTCTTTTGGGCGCTTTCTCTCAGGTTTTATAACAGCAGAAAGGTACCGTAAACCGAGGGACTACTTTGACAGAATTGGGGCTTCTTTGACATTTTAAATTTCTTGCGTGTTTTGGGCTATTTTGACCACAATGCAATGGTGTAGACATTTCCTTGAAGGCGCACGAATAATTAAGTTGTTTTAAAAGAGGATGTTAATTGTTGGAGACACATCTGTGTCACTTTCAACAACAATGAATTGCCAGCAAGGATAAAATTGTGATTTTCGGTTTTACAGGGGTAAGGACTGGATTTGTTGTGTAAGATGCAAGCTCTGGGTCTGTGGTATGTGTAATAGAGGATCGAACAATTCTCAATATGAATGTGAAATATGTGAAGATGAGATGTGAAAAATCTGTCTTTTTTTTCACTGTTGGTTCAAGAATTCATGTTTTCTAATGAATTCCTGATTGTCTAACTACAATAATTATATAATTTTTGTGTTCTGTTGCGTGTCAGAATTGATAAAGAAGTTTATTTTGTCAAATTACAGTTATAAAAACATTTGTAGTAAGGTTGTTTACAATAAAAATATTTATAAAAAGATAAATTGGTGTCAAAGTAGTACCTACAGTGGGTCTACTTTGAATTATAGTGACTATTTAACTCACTATGAAACGCTGGAGGGAAAATTTTCTATAGGATCGTAACAGGCCTTGGCCTAATACTTGGAAGGAAGAAGGAGAAGATTTAACTCACGCCACAAATGCTAGTGAATGACCAATCACGTTTGAATGAATGTTCTTTTACAGCCAATGACAGTCGTGTTTCACTTCGCTCTTTATCGATTTCTCTTTATCAGCTCCTGCTTTTGTGATAAAGAAAGGTCCTCCTTTTTAATGTTCTGAACAGATCAAAGCATTATTTTTCTCCAACAAATACATTGAATATAGCAAATAATGAAAGTATTCCTTGATTTTACTGAGTTGTTTACTAAAAAAAAATGAATAACCCGTAATGTTGATTATGATATATAGTTTGATGTGTTTCATTATTTCTCCACTTGGGTGCACTCTTACAATATTGCGATCTTATTTGGCAATAAATAATATGATCAAGCAGCAGTGAATGAACATAACCTCACATTTCTGATTTGTTTTCAAACATCGCCGTTTACATTAAATATATAAATATTTTAAAATAACTATAGTTAAACAATGATTTGTGAGTAAACAGCTTAATTTTATTCGTTAAATAGTCCTAACAAATGCCACTCTTGATTTCCAAATTCTCTAGATAAATTGACTCCTCACTTCGTGAGTCGTGAATTTATCGATAATTTGGAAATCACTCGTGGCATTACTTATGAAAACAAATATGATGTCAAAGTAGCCCCAGCACATGGGCAAAACAGACCTAAACAAAACTCATTGTTGTTTGAGGAGAACAGTACCAAATGGGATTTGTAGTCTAAGGTTCAATGGGTACAATAAATCATACATTCAATTTTGTCGCATAAATCATACGAGTTAGACCTTGAAAACCTTCAAAAATATGTCAAAGTAGCCCCGTTTTACGGTACCAAATGGCGGGTTATAGTTTCTCCTCGCCGCCACGGCCTAATCCAAAAATGCCGGTGTGGATTATGACTCATGAGAGAAGGACATCATGTGGTGGACCCGGAAGATGTCTACAACTTGCATAAATCTTTAGAGTTTATTTGATGCCATTCACCCATATTACATTGGCATAGATCATATGCAAGTCGCGGTGCCCAGGGCAGCCTGTCCGCCCAGTCCGAATGAAGAAGTGAGTTAAGAACTGACCACTTAATTACACACTTAGTAAGTGACTTCACAAGGTTACTCAAGAAAAAATGTAATTATTGAGCTATGTAATCGGGCGTGGACGCTAAGTGACTTTAGAGTGACGTTGTTTTGACATTGATAAGCGATTACAGACAGGGACATAAACATTAGTTAGAGGATAAAGTCAAACCAATATCTAAAGTCAGAAAAAATACAAGACGCTTAACATGTTTATCATAAGTAATGCCACGAGTGATTTCCAAAGTATCGATAAATTCACGACTCACGAAGTGAGATCATACTATTTATTGCCAAAGGAACGCAATATTGTAAGGAGGAGCTTTCTTTAATATGGTAATTATAACACTGATAAATATTTGGTGAAACACGACTCTGATTGGTTGTAAAACAGAAATCATTGAAACGTGATTGGTCATTGACTCCCATTTGGGGCATGAGTTAAATAGTCATATTTACATCATACGACATCAGAAATGAATTAATATATAGTTTGATGTGTTTCATTTTTTCTCCACTAGAGAGCATTCTTACAATATTGCGTTCCTTTGGCAATAAATAGTATGATCTCACTTCGTGAGTCGTGAATTTATCGATACTTTGGAAATCACTCGTGGCATTACTTATGACTATTTAACTCATGCCCCAAATGGGAGTCAATGACCAATCACGTTTCAATGATTTCTGTTTTACAACCAATCAGAGTCGTGTTTCACCAAATATTTATCAGTGTTATAATTACCATATTAAAGAAAGCTCCTCCTTACAATATTGCGTTCCTTTGGCAATAAATAGTATGATCTGGTTGCAGCGATAAACAAATGAAGCAGTAGAAGCGTACCTATCGTTTCTCATTTGTTTCAAACATCACCGTTTACATTAAATATATAAATATTTTAAAATAACTATAGTTAAATAATGATTTGTGAGTAAACAGCTTAATTTTATTCGTTAAATAGTCCTAACAAATGCCACTCTTGATTTCCAAATTCTCTAGATAAATTCACTCCTCACTTCGTGAGTCGTGAATTTATCGATAATTTGGAAATCACTCGTGGCATTACTTATGACAATTATATCTTTCTGGATTGTTACCTGGGAAAAAATACATTTAAGAAAGTGCAAACAGTACTTTCTTTTTTTTTGGTGGTATAATAAATTGCTACAAATGTTTTTATATTAACTCCTGCAAGCGCTATGTGTTGACATCTATGCACTATATATACAATTTGGTAGCCGTATTTCTTATACGCTCAGTCACTGCAAAGTAGTGGTCAGACCTGTTCAGAATATTAAAAAGGAGGAGCTTTCTTTAATATGGTAATTATAACACTGATAAATATTTCGCGAAACACGACTCTGATTGGTTGTAAAACAGAAATCATTGAAACGTGATCGGTTATTGACTCCCATTTGGGGCATGAGTTAAATAGTCATAATAGTATAATACGATGCAAGGTTTTTACGGAAGCGAGGATATTCCGAGATTCTCTAAAACACTTCACAAATCTGCGTTGTACATTACACTGGTCAACATGATTTTTGTCTCATGAGTACCAGTAGTTGTACTTACTGCAGTTTTTATCGTGTTTTCAAATATGTATTCGGAATTTCTCCATCATCCACAGTATTTTATTTCAATTTCAATTAATGGATTTAAATAATTATTTTTTTAATAAACGTTTTTTCGTCAATTTGTCAATTGTAAAATAAAACCAAATGAACTAACTCAGGAGATTTCAGCTATGGAAATGAGATATCAACGCAAATGGAATCCTAATATGCTGGCCGATTATTGTTGGACCATCAAATGGGATGTTCCACAGGCGAAATATAGCAGAAAATCATCATTTCTTACTTTCTAGGTGAGTCCGAATGTTCAAATATTGTGTAGTTACGAATGTAGAAAATATTAAAGTGTTTGAAATTATAAATGTCTGTCTCTCGGAAACCTTGCGTGATGGAGAAAAACCGAAATTATATTTGAATTCAGGAGAAACAATACTGTCACAATCACATTTTTTTCTTTCTGAGACAAAAAAAAAGTTTCTTTTTTGTTGCTCAGTGTAATAGAACCATATTGATAATAGTTAAGATTAAGACTAAAACTAATAATAAAATGTATTCAAGCAAGATAAATTAAATTGTTGGTAGACTGTCCCTGTCTAATGTAGGGGCCTGCTCTAAAGCAGGCTGACAGGGAGTGCTCTCCTGGATGGGGGACCAGACTATTATTTATTAAAGTGTAACTAACCAACTCACTGGCACGCCGTAGCGTAGTGGTTAAGGCACTGAGCTACAAGCCGGAGGGTCGAGGTTCAAGGGTCAGAATTTTTAAACTGACCCAAACCCTCTGGCGGCACTATGGCCCTGGGGTCGACTCAGCCTCTAACTGAAATGATTTCCAGACGCTTGTTCTGGGGTAAAGGCGGCCGTCACGCAGGGCTGACAACCCGGCTGACATAAAGTGCCGATTGTCTAGATAAAGTGGGAGCCTTAACGTCCTACTACCCCAAGGGCCTCCTGAGGCCTGTAGTGGGATCACTTTACTTTACTTACTACCCAACTCACTGGCACTATCGAACCCGTAGCCTAATGGCCGCGCTGACATACGCTCTACACATTTCCATATCCTTTGGTAGTTTTCCAAAAAAACCCTGTATAATCTACTTTCCTCATCATGGTTAATGGTATTCTCCCACATCATTCTTGGTCTTCCAACCGGCCGTTTTCCCTCCGGTTTTCCTACAACAAGCTTCCGTGTCACTCTATCATTCCCCATTCATGCCACATGTTGTGCCTATCGCAATCTACGAGACTTAAATGATCGTATTATATTTCATTTTTTTCTTCTTCTTCTTCTTCTTCTTCTTGCAACGATTAAACCTTTTTGGTTCGTTCCAGCTCCAAGCATTGTAGCTGTTGTATCAATCTCTTTCTTGGGCGTCCCTGAACTCTTTTTCCTCCTCTTGGTTGATAGTTCAGACTTTTCCTAGGCAATCTGTTGGTATCCATTCTGCAGACATGTTCATACCATTTCCTCGTGTACTCTTCTATTTTATCTGTCAAACTGAATATTTGAGGTTCTTTACGGATATCTTCACTCCGTGTCTTATTATATTCTAAATATTTATTTATTTATATACAGAATTTTAATGTTCACACATATTTCTGTGCCTAAAGTTTTATTTTTCTTCTCCACTCGTCTCTCTCCATCCAATCCACGTCCTCCAGTCCTCTTGCTCTCATTCCAGTTCTTATTTCCTGCATCCACGAGTTTCGAAGTCAAATTACACTGGTCAACATGATTTTTGTCTCATGAGTACCAATAGTTGTATTTAATGCAGTTTTTTTATCGTGTTTTCAAATATGTATTCGGAATTTCTCCATCACCCACCGTTTTTTTTATTTCAATTTAAATTAATGGATTTTAATAATTATTTTTAATAAACGTTTTTTCGTCCATTTGTCCATTGTAAAATAAAACCAAATGAGCTAACTCAGGAGATTTCAGCTATGGAAAAGAGATATCAAGGCAAATGGAATCCTAATATGCTGGCCGATTATTGTTGGTCCATCAAGAGGGATGCTCCACAGGGGAAACATAGCAGAAATTCGTCATTTCTTACTTTCTAGGTGAGTCCGAATGATCGAATATTGTGTAGTTACGAATGTAGAACATATTAAAGTGTTTGTAATTATAAATTCCTGTCTCTTGGAAACCTTGCGTGATGGAGAAAAACCGGTATCATATTTGAATTCAGGAGAAAAAATACTATCAGAATCACATATATTTCTTTCTGAGACAAAAAAAAATTGTGGACCATAAGTATTTAGTTGGATGTGCTTTTGTGGTATTTGGTAATGAAGTTGAGATCTTTCACCAAGGATACAAGCTTGCTTCCAAATGTACGGTTTTTCAAGCAGAGCTGTTAGCTTTACTGCAAGCTGTGGAACGGGTTATAACCACCAACAAGTGTTCTTGTATCTATAGTGACTCCCAGGCAGCACTTTCCGCTATCAATGACAGATTCAACCATCACCCGATTGCAAACTCCATGAGAACAAAATTAAACCAACATCTTGGACATATTTGCCTAGGCTGGATTAAAGGACATGCTGGAACTACAGGAAATGAACGTGCAGATTTTCTTGCCAAATCAGCTGCTAATTCAAACATGGATTACTTTTACTCCTTCTGTCCTTTATCATACATTAAAGAAGTGTTAAAAAAAATGATCTCTTACAAATTTTGAATGCTGAGTGGTTAAACAGTATTAATGGTGCTTTGACAAGAACATTATTTTTCCCAACTGTTTTTGACCGAATAAAGTGCAAATACGTAGAACCAAATTTTGTATTAACACAATTTATGAGTGGACTAGGTAAATTTGGACATTATTTGGAACGTTTTAAAATAGGTACCTGTATTTGCAAAACTCCAGCCAGACTATCTCTCACCTGTTATTTGAGTGCCCCGCATTTGATTCCAAAATACATGAATTTATTAAAAAATTAAGTAATTGCCATAATGTATTTCAACTGTCTTTGTCAAATATTTTATGTAAGAAGTGTTGCTATAGAAAGCTGTGTGACTTTATCCATCATATTTTTAAGAGACTGTGAGTTAGTTTTTTCTTGGATTTGTTAATTTATTTATTTATTTGTTCATATTACATTATTATTTAACGCTAGAAATTAACCATACTCTAAATTACTGTAAATAATTAATTGTACTGTAACTAAAACCCTAACATACCGGAGATGAAATAGGGTTCATATTATTGGAGATTCAATAAAAAAAAAAATAAAATCTCTTATGTATAGTTTCGCGGTGGCACTGAATATTAACCCTTAAATTAAAAATGTATCTTATTGGATACATTTATTTCATTTATTTAATATTGATTTAGAACAATAGAAAGGCAAACGAGTAAAAATTACTTAAATTTATGTCAAATTACGCAATAATGTATAATAATAACACAGTTTTACATGAATTCATTTTCCTTGCGGTCCGGAACATTTAAATAACTGGCACGAGAAAATATTGTATTGACAATTTAAGGGTTAAATGAAATATTTATTTTTGTTTAAAATAATTTGCAGTAATTAAATGACAGGCGTGTGAATTCCATGTATGAGCGGTATTACAGGTCATTGCTCTTTTGCAAAATAGTTCAGAATCCTGTTTTGTGTACCAACTCAGTACTGCATGTGTCTTATATCTGTTCCTTGTGGTTGCAAAATTTCTTTTATAATTATCGTTTGAATCGATCGTGTTTTTTATGTCGCAAAACCAGTTTATTTCAAGTTCGTGAATTTGGCGTGGATCAAAGTTTGATATTCCTGTTTACCGTAATTTAATAACCACCAAATTCCTTGAATTTCCTTTTTTTTTTTTTAATCCATTACCAACGTTAATGCTAACTACCTCATTATTTCGCTTCGAGGTAATTGGATTTTAAATACTTTTAGTGTTTTTATTTTTGTTACGGTGGTCATCTTAATAACCGTGGAATTTGTGTGTAGGATTTTTCTTTCTTTTTGCCACTAGCGGTCCTGGCGGGCGACAACTAAAAGTTCCCACAAAAACATTCCAAATATATTTAGGATGGAAGCAGGAGCAGTGACTTTGTGAAATAAGTAGTGGGGAGGGTCACAGTTATTGAAGTAAAACAATCATATAAGACATAAAAGCAGTATATAGGCCACCAGGAAAATCAAAAACCTTCTCAGATCGATTAAGGATCAACCTCATCCTCATCATTCAGCAGGCATATACAGGATCCCGTGCAGTTGCGGCCAAGTGTATATAGGCACCACTAAACGCAGCATCACAACCAGACTTAAAGAACACGAAATGTACAGCCGTCTTAAACAAGTGGAAAAGTCGGCCGTAGCAGAACACTCTCTACTTGAAGGCCATACAGTACAATACAACAACACAGATATATTATCTAACTGCACACACTATTTTACCCGTCTGCAACGAAAAGCCATTGAAATATTCAAACATCAAAATAGTTACAATAGATAGAAAGAATCGTTAAAAGTCAACAAAGCATGGATACCAGTCTTAAAAAAAGGCCAAATGTAAACCACTACAAGAACAATCTACTAGAACATCAGACAGCAACCTCATTGGTGCAATAGAAGACCCTAATGCTAACCAACCAGAAGGCAGATACAATTTCCGAAGTAACGGACCGCGCAGAGAACACGTTGCGGATAAATGAATAAATAGGGTAGGTAGTCGACAAAATTGCCAGTCTCAAGACAACCCTTGAGGATGCCGGACGCAGTCTCTGGCGAAACGTCGGGGAACTACAAGCCTCAAGACCACGGCCAACAGCCCGGAAATCTTCCACATGATCATCATAATAACTCCGGCCGCGAAAGCCTAAGTCAGAATCGTAGAATCGTAACGAATAACTACACAGTGTTCCAAAATGTTGGACGGGGTTTTAAGTAGTTGGTATAGCTTTACAAATGAAATTGGATGCGTGATTATTTGTTATAGACCTAATGAAAGAAAAAATGTAAACGTTCCATATCTTGTGTGCAGTAATTTGTTTATTGTTATTATTACGTCACAGAATTCTATTTTTGAAAATGGGGACTCCTGTACAGAAGTCATTCTGTGTGTTGTAATTTGCTAGGTCTGGTACAGGGAACGAAATGGCAGATTTGCTGGCCAAGAAAGGAACTCACATTCTTCAGACAGCACCGAACATTATATCTTACCCTAGAGCAGCCATGAACTTCCGCTTCAGAGTGAGAGAAGCCTTCAGAACCTTCCTAGAGCTCCAAATGTCTGACAAACCTTGGAAAGCATCCATCCAAACTACACTGCCAGATTGGTCCAGAGGAGTAGCCGTTGCAACAGGACACGACTCCCTGGTAAACACCTTCTTTTCCTCGGTCTTCTACCAACTCAACATTGTATCCTCTGCAACACTATGGAAGATATGGATGCTGATCACATCCGAATTTGCCCAACCCTAACATCCAGCAGTTTCGTGGTCAGTTACTGGGAAGTCAGGGAACAGATGATGAACATTTTGTAATCTTTCTTGTTATTGTTTGTTTTTTCTCAGTCATTTTTGGCTAATGAAAAATTTCAAAAGCCACTGCATTTAAATAAATAAATAGATGGTTCCATTATTGAAGTGCAGCGAGCTTACCGACGGCAATTTGCAGTTGATCCTCCCTCCGGCAGATAAGAGTATCCATCGGTGGTATAAACAGAAATAACTGGATGCATCTGCAAAAGAGGAAGTGCGACAGTGGTTGAACGATAATGTTCCCCGACAATAGATAAGAATCGCCGGTCCGGATGACATGGTTTATTCCCGATGGCCTCCACGGTCTCCCGATCTCAGACCTTGTGATTTCTTCCTGTGGAAGTTCGTGAAGGACCATGTGTTCGTACCACCACTAGCCGTCGACCTTCCAGACTTGAGAAGAAGGATTGTTGCTGCTGTTGAATCCATTACTCCAAATATGCTGATCAAGGTTTGGGAGGAATTCGACTATCGGCTAGATGTGTAGTGTAACGAAAGGTGCTCACATCGAACACTTATATAAAGTATATTATGAAAACTCGATGAGTTTATCTTTAATCCCATGTAGTTTTTGTTCTTATGTGCCATCATGCATGCATCATTTCAGCACGTATTACGAATGAATGAACAGCGCATACCAAGAAGTATGTATAATTATAAAGTAAAAGGGAGAAGATTGTTGGGAAGACCATTGAAGAGATACTTATTTACTCACTGGCACTATCGAACCCGTAGGTTCATGGCCGCACGGACACAAGCTCTCCATACATCCCTATCCTGAGCTAATGCTTTCCAATCATTCCCTGTATAATCTACTTCCCTCAAATCATAGTTAATGTTCTCCCACCTCATTCTTGGTCTACCAACTGGGCGTTTTCCCTCTGGTTCCTAGGAACATGTCCCTGTGTTCGAGCCTTTGGCATGGGTTCCCAGAAGTAGTCCCCGCCCGGAGAACCGAATGGGGGAATATTTGACCTCCGGAAAATTTTACCCCAGTTGAGCCCATGTCCTCATTTCTTGACGGTTTGTATTTTTACGTTGAAAGATCGTTACTCCTTCGACCAAGGTACTTTTTTCGTCTCGCTTATGACCTTCAACCAGTGCGGCATGGGTAACCCTATCGGCAGCAATGCTACCGCCGGCATAGCTCTCGGGATCGTTTAAGCACGCAAGCCACTCCACCACGACAAGGTAAAGATACCATGGAGAGCCATTGAAGAGATGGAAGGACCAATTCGACCTATACTGAGATCGGAACAGGCCATTGGGCTTAATCCTTGTTGTTCATGATGGTGATATGTATCTTATAAGGGAAATTAACTTCGAAACCCGGTCCATCATTTTGGAACACGGTGTATATACAGTATACATAGTCCAGGGCCGAGTGGTTAAAGCAAGATGCCTTGGGGCAGAGCTACGGGACTTGCGCTGGTTCGAGTCTCCATGGGGTAAGAAATTTTCTCGTGGAATTTCGGCCAGTATGGGACCGGTGCCCATCCAGCATCGTGAGGGTACTTGGATAGCTGCAATAAGTAGCGACTTCAGGTTGAGGAACCAGCTATAACGGCTGGGGAGTAGTCGACATGTCACCCCTACACTGGCTGCATGATCGTCTATCTCACATATGGATGTGAGACCAGCAGTCGGCTGGTAGGCCAAGGGCCTTATAAGCTTGTCACGCCAATCCATAGTAATTCTGCCCGAGGGCAGGTATTTCACTGCAATCATAGCATTTTCATGTTATGCTTTGTAGCTTTATTAGGGAATTATAGGTGTGGTAGCTTCCCGTTGCTTTCCACACCGGCGAAGGATGGTGGATTTTCGGGGACCGTAGGGCCCTAAGCTTCCTGACATTTGTGTTACAGGTGAGGAAAAACCCCGAAAATAACTTCACCCAGGAGCCTGTCCCGACCGAGAATCGAAACCGGACCGCTGTGTGACAAGGCAGCACGCTACCTCGAGACCACAGCGGTGGACATATATATATATCCATCCATAGTAATTCTGCCCGAGGGCAGGTCTTTCACTGCAATCATAACATTTTCATGCTATGCTTGCAGCTTTACTAGGGAATTGTAGGTGTGGTAGCTTCCCGTTGCTTTCCACACCGGCGAAGGATGATTATAATAATGATAAGGATGATGATGATGGCCGGATGATTTTCGGCTACCGTTGGGTTCCAAGCTTCCTGACATTTGTTTTACAGGTGAGGAAAAACCCCGAAAATAACTTCACCCAGGAGCCTGTCCCGACCGGGAATCGAAACCGGGCCAGCTGCGTGACAAGGCAGCACGCTACCTCGAGACCACAGCGGTATATATATATCATCATCTGCATTCATGGATTGGGTCTGTTGACCCGTTCCGACTTCAGCCCATCTCTTTCTAGGTCTGCCCACATCTCGGGTGCCTTTAGGTTTGTATTTTGTTATTTGTTTTAGATATCTATCTTCATTCATTCTGTCTATGTGTTGCTTCCATTTTTGTCTATATGTAACTATTTTATCAGTTATTGCAAATATTTCAAGTTCCTGTCTTATTTCTGTGTCGGTATATATATATATATATATATATATATATATTATAAATATATTTTTGACATTTGGCAATGAAGGCAAATATGATATGAAAAGAAAAAAATCAATGCTTGAGTCGGGATTTGAACTCGAGTCTCTAAAGTCTGTAACTTTAGCGCTCTAACCAACTGAGCTACCCAAGAATTCCAACACAAACATACAACATACAAACAAAATTGTATGTTTGTGTTGGAATTCTTGGGTAGCTCAGTTGGTTAGAGCGCTAATGTTGTATGTTTGTGTTGGAATTCTTGGGTAGCTCAGTTGGTTAGAGCGCTAAAGGTACAGACTTTAGAGACTCGAGTTCAATTCCCGACTCAAGCATTCATTTTTTCTTTTCATATCATATATATATATATATATATATAATATAAAATAATACATACCTGCTAAAGTAATGTTTGTAACGTATACCAGGTGTATTCTCCGTCATTTCATTGTCCAGATGATTTTTTTTAGAAAATACGTTTCATTACTTTTACAGATAGATGTTTCAAATCTGCCCCACTAGTCTTTTTCCACAATGAATCGTCACCCCCAAGCAGAACAACAAAAAAATTGTTTAACATTTTAACAATAATGTTTTTGCAGTGAAAAAGAACAAATGCAATACTTGGTTCACTATTGCTCTGAAAAATTACAGATATTTTGAACTCAAATTCACATAAAACTAGGATTTTCAATTTTTGGACTTGGTCCACTTTTGCTCTGAACCCCTCAAATTTGACTAAGTGAAGTATTTGGATAGTTACGTAGTTCCTGCGTGAAGGAACTTTTTACTTAATTATAATTTCTTAGTTCTTCTTTATTAATTCCTTGGAGAATCTGTCTCTAGAGATACAGACATTATGGCAAGTGGAGTGGGCGTATAATATCCATTATATTGTATCAAATTATCTTTATCAAAGACTGCTAGGAGATTGCCAACTCTCATTCTACTTTTCACAAGGGAAATGCCATCAGACGTCAGATTTTCTCTCATCGAATGCAATTTTTTTAGGCATATGACCTTGTGCATGACAATAAAGTTTAATTGAAGAAATGGAATCATCAAAGGCCCACTTCGAATAAAAACTGAAAACGATCGTGGCAAATGTATATACATCTTCTTCTTCTTCTTCCTTCCAAGTATTAGGCCAAGGCCTGTTACGATCCTATAGAAAATTTTCCCTCCAGCTTCTTCTGGAAAATTCTCGTATAAGACTTGAAAGCATAATAATAGTCCCTTCGATTGGTTGCTGGCCAAAGGAAGGCAAGACCAGTGATGGGGCTGCCATCTTATAGCCTCTGGTCAGGCTTTTCTGGAGAAGAAAAGAAAATAATGGAAAGAAGAAATGGAAGACTCCCTAGCCCTCGGATGCCCTAATAGCGTCGGGGTCGAAAAAACAAGAGTTAACCAAGAGAGGTTAGATAGTAAAGTTAAAAGAGTGCAAAACACAAGTAAGTGGAAGAAATGTTTTGCTCGGCTTGGGCACCTTGTGGTCGCCATCCACATATCCCCTAGATGACGACCCCTGAGGGGTATATATATATGTTATAAAATGTTATAATTAAATGTTTAACATTGAGCAATGTAAGCTTAATATGGTATGATAAGAAAAATAAATGCCTGGATGGGATTCGAACCCGGATCTCTGAGTCTGTACCTCAGCGTGATATCCATTACACTACCAGGCGAATCCAATTCAAACACTTATTTTTCTTATATATATGTATTATACTCTCCATTATTGCTAGATGTCGCGAGAACTCGGTCTTCACCGCCATCTAGCAGCCGACTATAACAAGTAAGCAAATTAAAGAGAATATTTTTTACCTTATGGCAGTGACGCTTTATAGATGTTATAATTAAATGTTTAACATTGAGCAATGTAAGCTTAATATGGTACGCTGAGGTACAGACTCAGAGATCCGGGTTCGAATCCCGTCCAGGCATTTATTTTTCTTATCATTCCATATTAAGCTTACATTGCTCAATGTTAAACATTTAATTATAACATCGATAAAGCGTCACTGCTATAAAGTAAAAATATTCTCTTTAATTTGCTTACTTGTTATAGTCAGCTACTAGATGGCGGGGAAGACCGAGTTCTCGCGACATCTAGTAATAATGGAGAGTATAATACATACATAAGAAAAATAAGTGTTTGAATTGGATTCGCCTGGTAGTGTAATGGATATCACGCTGAGGTACAGACTCAGAGATCCGGGTTCGAATCCCGTCCAGGCATTTATTTTTCTTATCATACCATATTAAGCTTACATTGCTCAATGTTAAACATTTAATTATAACATCTATAAAGCGTCACTGCTATAAAGTAAAAATATTCATAAGTAATGCCACGAGTGATTTCCAAATTATCGATAAATTCACGACTCACGAAGTGAGGAGTGAATTTATCTAGAGAATTTGGAAATCAAGAGTGGCATTTGTTAGGACTATTTAACGAATAAAATAAAGCTGTTTACTCACAAATCATTATTTAACTACAGTTATTTAAAAATATTTTTATATTTAAAGTAAACGGTGATGTTTGAAAACTAATGAGAAACGATAGGTAGCCTACGCTTCTACTGCTTCTTTTGTTTATCACTGCAACCAGATCATACTATTTATTGCCAAAGGAACGCAATATTGTAAGAATGCTCTCTAGTGGAGAAAAAATGAAACACATCAATCTGTATATTAATTCATTTTTGATGTCGTATACATTTAAGAAAGTGCAAACAGTGGTTTCTTTTTTTGGTGGTATAATCAATTGCTACAAATGTTGACATGTAAGCACTATTATATACAATCTGGTAGCCGTATTTGTTATAGGCTCAGTCACTGCGCAAAATACGGTCAGACCTGTTCAGAATATTAAAAGGAGGAGCTTTGCTTAATATATGATAATCCTAACGTTGATAATTATTTCGTGAAACACGTCTCTGATTGGTTGTAATACAGAAATCATTGAAACGTGATTGGTCATTGACTCCCATTTGGGGCATGAGTTAAATAGTCTCTTTAATTTGCTTACTTGTTATAGTCAGCTACTAGATGGCGGGGAAGACCGAGTTCTCGCGACATCTAGTAATAATGGAGAGTATAATACATACATAAGAAAAATAAGTGTTTGAATTGGATTCGCCTGGTAGTGTAATGGATATCACGCTGAGGTACATACTCAGAGATCCGGGTTCGAATCCCGTCCAGGCATTTATTTTTCTTATCATACCATATTAAGCTTACATTGTTCAATGTTAAACATTTAATTATAACATCTATAAAGCGTCACTGCTATAAAGTAAAAATATTCTCTTTAATTTGCTTACTTGTTATAATCAGCTACTAGATGGCGGTGAAGACCGAGTTCTCGCGACATCTAGTAATAATGGAGAGTATAATACATACATAAGAAAAATAAGTGTTTGAATTGGATTCGCCTGGTAGTGTAATGGATATCACGCTGAGGTACAGACTCAGAGATCCGGGTTCGAATCCCGTCCAGGCATTTATTTTTCTTATCATACCATATTAAGCTTACATTGCTCAATGTTAAACATTTAATTATAACATCTATAAAGCGTCACTGCTATAAAGTAAAAATATTCTCTTTAATTTGCTTACTTGTTATAGTCAGCTACTAGATGGCGGGGAAGACCGAGTTCTCGCGACATCTAGTAATAATGGAGAGTATAATACATACATAAGAAAAAATAAGTGTTTGAATTGGATTCGCCTGGTAGTGTAATGGATATCCGGCTGAGGTACAGACTCAGAGATCCGGGTTCGAATCCCGTCCAGGGCATTTATTGTTCTTATCAGACCATATTAAGCTTACATTGCTCAATGTTAAACATTTAATTATAACATCTATAAAGCGTCACTGCTATAAAGTAAAAATATTCTCTTTAATTTGCTTACTTGTTATAGTCAGCTACTAGATGGCGGTGAAGACCGAGTTCTCGCGACATCTAGTAATAATGGAGAGTATAATACATACATAAGAAAAATAAGTGTTTGAATTGGATTCGCCTGGTAGTGTAATGGATATCACGCTGAGGTACAGACTCAGAGATCCGGGTTCGAATCCCGTCCAGGCATTTATTTTTCTTATCATACCATATTAAGCTTACATTGCTCAATGTTAAACATTTAATATAACATCTATAAAGCGTCACTGCTATAAAGTAAAAATATTCTCTTTAATTTGCTTACTTGTTATAGTCAGCTACTAGATGGCGGGGAAGACCGAGTTCTCGCGACATCTAGTAATAATGGAGAGTATAATACATACATAAGAAAAATAAGTGTTTGAATTGGATTCGCCTGGTAGTGTAATGGATATCACGCTGAGGTACAGACTCAGAGATCCGGGTTCGAATCCCGTCCAGGCATTTATTTTTCTTATCATACCCATATTAAGCTTACATTGCTCAATGTTAAACATTTAATTATAACATCTATAAAGCGTCACTGCTATAAAGTAAAAATATTCTCTTTAATTTGCTTACTTGTTATAGTCAGCTACTAGATGGCGGTGAAGACCGAGTTCTCGCGACATCTAGTAATAATGGAGAGTATAATACATACATAAGAAAAATAAGTGTTTGAATTGGATTCGCCTGGTAGTGTAATGGATATCACGCTGAGGTACAGACTCAGAGATCCGGGTTCGAATCCCGTCCAGGCATTTATTTTTCTTATCATACCATATTAAGCTTACATTGCTCAATGTTAAACATTTAATTATAACATCGATAAAGCGTCACTGCTATAAAGTAAAAATATTCTCTTTAATTTGCTTACTTGTTATAATCAGCTACTAGATGGCGGTGAAGACCGAGTTCTCGCGACATCTAGTAATAATGGAGAGTATAATACATACATAAGAAAAATAAGTGTTTGAATTGGATTCGCCTGGTAGTGTAATGGATATCACGCTGAGGTACAGACTCAGAGATCCGGGTTCGAATCCCGTCCAGGCATTTATTTTTCTTATCATACCATATTAAGCTTACATTGCTCAATGTTAAACATTTAATTATAACATCGATAAAGCGTCACTGCTATAAAGTAAAAATATTCTCTTTAATTTGCTTACTTGTTATAATCAGCTACTAGATGGCGGTGAAGACCGAGTTCTCGCGACATCTAGTAATAATGGAGAGTATAATACATACATAAGAAAAATAAGTGTTTGAATTGGATTCGCCTGGTAGTGTAATGGATATCACGCTGAGGTACAGACTCAGAGATCCGGGTTCGAATCCCGTCCAGGCATTTATTTTTCTTATCATACCATATTAAGCTTACATTGCTCAATGTTAAACATTTAATTATAACATCTATAAAGCGTCACTGCTATAAAGTAAAAATATTCTCTTTAATTTGCTTACTTGTTATAGTCAGCTACTAGATGGCGGGGAAGACCGAGTTCTCGCGACATCTAGTAATAATGGAGAGTATAATACATACATAAGAAAAATAAGTGTTTGAATTGGATTCGCCTGGTAGTGTAATGGATATCACGCTGAGGTACAGACTCAGAGATCCGGGTTCGAATCCCGTCCAGGCATTTATTTTTCTTATCATACCATATTAAGCTTACATTGCTCAATGTTAAACATTTAATTATAACATCTATAAAGCGTCACTGCTATAAAGTAAAAATATTCTCTTTAATTTGCTTACTTGTTATAGTCAGCTACTAGATGGCGGGGAAGACCGAGTTCTCGCGACATCTAGTAATAATGGAGAGTATAATACATACATAAGAAAAATAAGTGTTTGAATTGGATTCGCCTAGTAGTGTAATGGATATCACGCTGAGGTACAGACTCAGAGATCCGGGTTCGAATCCCGTCCAGGCATTTATTTTTCTTATCATACCATATTAAGCTTACATTGCTCAATGTTAAACATTTAATTATAACATCTAAAGCGTCACTGCTATAAAGTAAAAATATTCTCTTTAATTTGCTTACTTGTTATAGTCAGCTACTAGATGGCGGTGAGACCGAGTTCTCGCGACATCTAGTAATAATGGAGAGTATAATACATACATAAGAAAAATAAGTGTTTGAATTGGATTCGCCTGGTAGTGTAATGGATATCACGCTGAGGTACAGACTCAGAGATCCGGGTTCGAATCCCGTCCAGGCATTTATTTTTCTTATCATACCATATTAAGCTTACATTGCTCAATGTTAAACATTTAATTATAACATCTATAAAGCGTCACTGCTATAAAGTAAAAATATTCTCTTTAATTTGCTTACTTGTTATAGTCAGCTACTAGATGGCGGTGAAGACCGAGTTCTCGCGACATCTAGTAATAATGGAGAGTATAATACATACATAAGAAAAATAAGTGTTTGAATTGGATTCGCCTGGTAGTGTAATGGATATCACGCTGAGGTACAGACTCAGAGATCCGGGTTCGAATCCCGTCCAGGCATTTATTTTTCTTATCATACCATATTAAGCTTACATTGCTCAATGTTAAACATTTAATTATAACATCTATAAAGCGTCACTGCTATAAAGTAAAAATATTCTCTTTAATTTGCTTACTTGTTATAGTCAGCTACTAGATGGCGGTGAAGACCGAGTTCTCGCGACATCTAGTAATAATGGAGAGTATAATACATACATAAGAAAAATAAGTGTTTGAATTGGATTCGCCTGGTAGTGTAATGGATATCACGCTGAGGTACAGACTCAGAGATCCGGGTTCGAATCCCGTCCAGGCATTTATTTTTCTTATCATACCATATATATATATATATATACTAGTTGGCCCGGCGAACGTCGTATCGCCTTTAAATATTTTTACTTAATTTTTCCGATGTTTTAATAGTCATCTGCTATTCGGGGCGGAAACAAATCCAACAAATCAAAGATCATAAAAATCGGTCCAGCCGTTCTTGAGTTATAAATAGTGTAACCAATCCGACTTTGTTATATATATATATATAGAAGTCCCGGCCACGCGTTGCTGTGGCTAAGGTATACGTTAAATTATGTTGTAGTAAACCAAGTGAGAAATCTAAATCAGAAAGTTTTTGTTTTACACAATTTTTTTTAGTTCTGGTACATTAACTACACCCGGTTTAAATATGGGTGGTGGTTTATGTGGAAGTGGTTTTGTTGATTGAGATGAATTTATGTTGTCTGCATTCTCAGTATCATCCATAAGTGTATCATAAGGATTATATACATTTATTAATGGAATATTTTGAGGAGGCTTGCTGATTTCATTATACTTTCGTTTTTTTCTACGAACTTGTTGGCAGTTTGGATTCTCATCATCATCATCAAGTAGTCTCTGTATAGTAATATCATCTTGTGATATATTAAAATCATCTTGTTTTTCATTTAATTGAGACATGGAGATTGTTTCTGTAATATTAGGCATATTATTATAACTAACATACTTACTTACAGTTCTGTTATTCCGTTCCTTAGGACCTTCATATGTTTTTAAATTGACATTCTTCTTAAATGTAAGATTTATGTCACATAGGCCTATACCAATTTGCGGAAATTCACTTGATATCTTATCATTCATGGTCTGTAGAACTCTTCTCGGTCCAGTTAAATTTAAATTAAGTTGCTGTCTTTCAGCCAGATTACTTAAAACTAATACTTACACACGAAATTAATATAATTAATAAAATATATTCAAAATAAAATAAACGCAAACACACTTAAGTTATGAAATAATCAATATTTGTAATTCAATTGAAATTCGCGGTTGCAACAAAAAGCACAGCCACCTGGTTAAATAATAAACCAATTACCTTACACTGCCATCTCTTAGAATCGTATGGAACTCACGGTTAATTATAACTCTTTGTTAAATAATAAACAAATAATTTGCAATAAAAAATAATGCGACTATAAATTTAGTTATAAACTACCCTGAGTCTCAAGTTGGATCAAACTGCACACAGTGTGCAAAATTTTTATTAAAATCGGCTCAGCAGTTTAGGATTCCATCGCGGACAAACAACGTGACACGAAATTTTTATATATTAAGATATATATCCATGCCGCGACAGGCCTAGAAGGCTCTTGGCCTATCAGATAGCTGCTGTCCCCACATCCACATCTATACGATCATCTAGCTAGTTTGGATGTGACACACATGGTCAGCATGTCGGGTCCCCAGTCGTTATAGCTGGTTTTCTCAATCTGGAGCCGATACAAATATTTAAAAACAGAAAGTAAAGTAATTTATAAAACATGTGGTGACATATGGTGCGGATACAAGAGCCAAATGTAACAACTCATAAGAACAGCAGAAAATGGATACTTTAAGAGCCACAGTAAACAAAACAAGGCTTGACATAGTCAGGAACCAGGATATGAGGGAGAAATACAATATCATAGATGTTGAGACATTTATTACAGCAAGGAACAGGGAATGGAATGTTCACGTGGACAGAGGTGACGATACGAGGCGAAAAAACATTTTTGATCATTCTTTGTTATCGCTAGGATCTTTCTTCTTCTTCTTCTTCTTCTTCCTTTCATGTGATAGACCTAGTTGTCTGTTACGGTCTCAATTCAACGTTTGAAGGGTCTGCCCAAAAGATGTCTTGCCTGGTGGCTGGTAATTTAAGATCTGACGTGGTATTCTTGTTCTGCTCATTCTTCTTACGTGAGATTTCCAGTTGTTTCTGTATTTTTGTACATATTCCATGAATGATTCTGTTTGTAATTCTTTGAGAATGCCAGAATTCCTTTTATGGTCTGCCCTTGAATAGCCCGCAGTACGTCTCATAAATTTCATTTCTGCCGCAGTTAGTCTTTGTTCATCAACACTGCGAATTGTGCAGGCCTCACTGCCGTAACATAATATGGGTCTGGCCAGTGTTTTATAAATTCTAGTTCGTGTGTGTTACTGTACTGTGTTTGGCTTGAAAATATTATTTATAATCCCTGTTACCACCGAAATATGCACAAAAATGCTGTTATAACTTAAAATTTACAAAAAATATGCTTTGTGACATAAAAATATGACTAATAATATTATAATTATATATAATTTCAGTTGTAAAATTAAGTAGTAAATCAATTATTGACAATCTACTATTTATTTAAGAATAAAATGCAAATGAGAAGAAAACTAAAGTATTGAATTTAATATTGCAGCATGTTTTTTATTTTATTACAATTATCAGTAGGTACCTGCTTGTCGCGAGACAATACATTATCAGTAGGTACCTGCTTGTCGCGAGACAATACATTATTATTTGGTCACGCATATACTTAACCTTTTCACTGCTACGAACGGGTATATCCGTTGGCAAAGAAAATGCTTGCCGTGCTATGGGTGTGTATATCCATTCTCAACTTCAAACGCCTGCTAGTTATATAATACGTATTGCATTGCTTTCAAACTAAGCAGGCATATACTGCCATCTCCTAGGAACCTAAATAAACTTTTTCCATATTTCTCCCTGCATTGAGCAAGGAGGGGTTTAAAGGCTGGAAATATCTCAGCAGTGAAAAGGTTAAGGGAAAAGTCCATACTGTGAATTGAAACTAAATGGAAGAGGAAGATGGATTTTACAAGAAACAAAGTTCTGAGAAATTTAACAACTCAAATGAACATAGAAGAAATACATTGAATGATGAAAGTTCTTTACTTGTTAAAAGAGTGAAAATATGACGAATATGACCAATAAATTGGTATAATATTCTCAGATATAAGGCCAAATATGCATAAATATGACTAAAGAAATTACTTTAATACAATTAGTTTTTGTATAAATAATAATAGCCTACCTAAAGAAAGATATCAATACTAGTAAAATTCATATCAAAATCCGTTGAGGTGAAGTCATATGATGAAAGTTAAAAATTAAATTGTACCTGTTGGTAGATGCCGTCGTCCTCAACTTTGTTAAAATATTGTATATAAAATTAACTGGGGCGCTTTCGGAAGACCTCGAAATTATAAAGGAAACAAACAACGCCTCACTTCTTAATGAGAACGCACCCCAGTCAAACCCATTATACGAGATCATCAAAAACAAGTCAGTTGCTGCTACAAACAGTTGGAGTATAATGAATTGAGTTGGTGTTTACTTGATGAAAATCCATATTTATTAATTAAATAAAAATAAAACTTAGTTTTATTTGATTTTCATATTTATTATATAATTCAATGACAGCTGTTTCGGTACACTGTACCTTCTTCAGACATGTTAACAAATTATGAAAACATAAAGAAATATGTCATAATGTCATACATAGGCCCACTTTCAAATAAAATATCTAAACACTTTAAAAAGTTGAACATTAATGTGGCATTTAAAACTGATAAAACTCTACAAAATATAATAAAAAACAATAAAACCAAAACAAAAAAAGAAAAATTATCAGGTGTATATAAATTGAAGTGTGGCACATGTGACAATGTCTATATAGGACAAACTGGTAGACCTTTTATCTCTCGGATAAAGGAACACATGAGAGCATATAACAGAAATTTAGAAAATTCAAAATATGCTAAACACTTATTCCAATTTAATCATTGTTCCTATCCAAATTTTGAAATTTTACATATTTGTGATAAGGGTGTCCCGCGCCGTAGCCGAGCGGTTAAGGTAGGAAGCCTTGGCGCAGAGCTACGGGACTTGCGCTGGTTCGAGTCTCCATGTGGGAAGAAATTTTCTCATGGTATTTCGGCCAGTATGGGACCGGTGTCCACCCAGCATCGTGAGGCAATTGGGTAGCTACAATAAGTAGCGGCTCCAGGTTGAGGAACCAGCTATAACGGCTGGGGGACTCGACATGCTAACTACATGTCACCCCTACACTGGCTGTTGATCATCTACCTCTGTGATTGACACATGTGGATGTGAAGGGCCGGCAGCCGGCTGGTAAAAGGGCAACCGCTGAAAAAGTGGAAAGACCCTCAATCGAATCGGTGATAAGGGTAAGAAGTTAGATCTTTTGGAGGCTGTAGAAATTAATAAATTTAAAAGTAGTAAAAAACTGTTAAATTCTCAACTTGATTTGAATGAATCCCCTTTGTTAAATTAAAAACATTAAATAAATATTGTTGTATTGTTGCTTAGATCAGTTGAAACACAATTCATAATTTGTTAACATGTCTGAAGAAGGTACAGTGTACCGAAACAGCTGTCACTGAATTATATCTTAATAAATATGAAAATCAAGTTGGAGGATATATCACCGTACACAACAACGACATGTAGAGGAAACTCAACCTGCAGAAGATGGAAGATAACTTCCGAAAGCGCTCCAGTTAATTTTATATACAATAAAGTTGTGGACGACGGCACCTACCAACAGGTACAATTTAATTTTTAATTTTAGTCAAAAGGAATATATATTCCGTATAAAGGAAAATCAGACGAATGATTGGACTTTCTGAGGATTTCGTTTAGTTTCCCAGTTCCTTACACAGAAGTTTGAACTGTGTTTTGAGGTAAGTGCCATTTATAGTTTTTTATTGAAGCAGTTGGAAATTTGATTCCACTAGGAATATTAGCATATGGTTAGCAGCTAACATGTTGGCAGGTCTCCTGTAATTAGCTCTTTTAGGTAAAACTGGTCATTCATTATCTACACTGTGCTTTCTATTCTCATATCTTATTTGTGATATAGTCCCCCAAAATTTAATTGAATACGCCATTACTTCTTATGTCAGTTATTTTAAGAGCGTTTCGCGTGTTTGAACATCTGATGTATTTCTAACAGTCTTTCTATTTCTGTTATTCTACGTATTTATGTCCGAGGGGAGGTCTTTCACTGCAATCATAGCATTTTCATGCTATGCTTTGCAGCTTTACTAGGGAGTTGTAGGTGTGGTATAGTCCGTGAGGGCTAAAGTGTCTATAATATTTTAGAAAGAGAAAGAGAGTACTCACCATCTTCTTTCTCACTCATACACATATCTCTTCACGGTGACAGCGGTAGGGCAGACACTCCCTGCAGTGGTGGCATTCCCTTCTTCTAAAGACTAATTTTACACTAATATAATATCTCACAAACTACAAACGAACTCTGAAACAGTCGCCACTGACAAAAATTACGTGAACAAAAGTGACTGGGCTAAAGTGGGGGGTGGAGTTTTTCTAGCATTCCTAAGTAATTTTACAAGGGTAGCCCATTATAGTACACATGTCACTCAGATGTCTAGCGAAGGGTGGAAGAACAATTCTCTAGACAAGGATAGCAGAAATCATGCCAACTTACAACTTTTACACTATACCTTCCTGTTGCTTTCCACACCGGTGAAGGATGATGATGATGATAGTGGCCATATGATTTCGGGGACCGTTTGGGCCTTAAAGTTTTCCTGACATTTGCCTTACAGGTGAGGAAAAACCCCGATAAAAACCTCACCCAGAAAAACTGTCCCGACCGGAGTGTCTTACGGTCGCCTCCCCGCTATGTTTAGATACTTACTTACTTACTTACTCACTGGCACTATCGAACCCGTAGGTTCATGGCCGCACGGATATACGCTCTCCATACATCCCTATCCTGAGCTAATGCTTTCCAATAATTCTCTGTATAATCTACTTTCTCCAAAGCGTTTTTTGAAAGGAGTTGGGGCATCAAGAGTCTCTGCAATGCATAATAGCACGTATTTCCAGAATTGAGCCTATGTCCTTACCTTCATTATTTCCCATAATTTCCTTATTATCACCTTAACGAAGGCTTTTTCAAGAACTGAGAGGTGCCTCTGCTATAAAATAACGTTTTATTGGTACTATCCACATTAAGGCTTGTTAACTTCTGCAATAAGAGCAAGATTATGCTGTCATCTTCATGTGTTGGTCATTTCACGGTAGGACGAGAGCAAGTGTTGAGATGGCTGCGCGAGATTTCATTACTTGGATTGAAGTCAAATTTTCCGTGTCAAGATGGCGCATCATGGAGGCAGGTCAGGTCGCTAAATGGCGGCAATCTGACCTAGTATTGACCCGTCCCGGTTGAGCTAGGTTAGGTCCAGGCAAACTCTCTCGCTAAAATGCTATCGATGTTGGTCCCGGACCTTCCCGCTAGACGCAATGCAGTGAGGCAGGCCGAGGTCGTTCACCCACGGTTCCCCTCCCCCCACACACTCACACACCTTCCCCCTTTCATTCACTATCTCTTTCAGACTTTTCCAAGGTTGCCAAATTCTCTACATCTGGATTTTTTATTTAATATTTGTGTATAGATACTATACAGACAGAAGAAAAATAGATACGCACTCACTATTGAGTAACACTAAGAAATTAGGACTGGAAGTAAATATCAATAAAACTAAATATATGGTCACACGTAGAAATACATTATATTATGGAAATGGGCAGCTAATGACAAATGAGGGAAATTTTGAGGAAGTGGCTGAATTCAAATACCTAGGAACAATAATCACAAATAGGAATGAGATGCACAAAGAAATTAAACATAGGCTCAATTCTGGAAATGCGTGCTATTATGCATTGCAGAGACTCTTGATGTCCCAACTCCTTTCAAAAAACGTTAAACTGAAAATATATAAAACTATTATTCCATCAGTTATATTATATGGGTGCGAAACATGGACTCTTACTTTAAGAGAGGAAAGGAGATTACAAGTATTTGAGAATAAAGTACTTAGGAAAATTTTTGGACCAACGCGAGATGAACAGACAGGTGAATGGAGAAGGCTACATAACAATGAACTACATGGTATTTATGGGAAGCCAGATATATTAAGAACAGTTAAGTCTCATAGACTGCGATGTGCAGGATTTGTTTCACGTATGGGGAATGAAAGACTTGCATGGAAGCTTCTTGTAGGAAAGCCAGAGCGAAAACGCCCAGTTGGTCGACCAAGAATGAGGTGGGAGAATAACTATAACTATGATTTGAGGGAAGTAGATTATACAGGAATGATTGGAAAGCATTAGCTCAGGATATATTATCTCCGCACGGCCATGAACCTATGGGTTCGATAGTGACAGTGAGTAAGTAAGTAAGAAATGAAGTTCTTACGTTCAATAGCAGGTTTGACAATTTAGGACAGAAAAATAACGAATATATTAGAAAAGACATATATTTTTAATTTAACAAATAGAATTGACAACATTGGAAACAACAGGTATTAATATGGACATGTTAAAAGAATGCTTACAGATAGAATCCCTCAGCTGTTGTTAAAGTACAAACCAATAGGACGCCCATTTACTAGATGGGAAGATTCATTAAATCCCACTTGATGTGAAAGCGATTAATTCATTTTGTGAATTTTCCTCGTCGTTGAGGGTTTTCTCCAACCAATCATAGTAATTATCATCATCATCATCATCATCATCATCATAGTACATTCACGAATTTAGGCCATTTGTTGACCTGTTTCGGTCTCAAGAGAAACACCATCCAGAAGTCTTTTGAGTGGACGTCCTGGTCTTATTCTTCCTTAACATGAATTAAATAAAAACAATAGACTATCAGTTTGTAATAAACATTAACAAATTTCCCTTAATTAAAGTTCTCCATCGTTCTCTGTCCTCTGTGTCTTCATCTGTTACACCAAATTTCCTCATTGAATTTTGAATGTTGTTCTTGCAGGTTCTTGGTCTTCGTTTTCTGTTCCTTCTTTCAATATTTCTAATTTATTCCAAACGGGATTTTCTGGCAGCTCTTTTCCAAAAATCCATTTCAACTGAAGTTATTCTGTTGGCATGTTGTTGTGTCATTGTCCAAACTTCCGATCCATATATCATTATACTTCCAAGTATGGATTTATAAATTAGTTGTTTTGTTCTGTAATTATGTTTTTACTCCATAGCATACAAAACAATAAACTACATGACCTTTATAGGAAACCAGATATAATAACAGTCCCGCGCCGTAGCCGAGTGGTTAAGGCAAGAAGCCTTGGCGCAGAGCTACGGGACTTGCGCTGTTTCGAGTCTCCATGGAGGACAAAAAAATGCTCATGGTATTTCGGCCAGTATGGGACCGGTGCCCACCCAGCATCGTGAGGCATTTGGGTAGCTACAGTAAGTGGCGGATCCAGGTTGAAAAAAACAGATATAACGACTGGGGGACTCGACATGCTGACCACATGCCCCCCTACACTTTCTAGATGATCATCTACCTATGTGATCGACACATGTGGATGTGATGCCAGCAGCTCTTACCCGTTTAAGGAGTAAGCGCAGTTGCTGACGGAGGGCACTGCAGTCGTGTTTTTGCAGGAATAGACCACGTGGCACTGCTATCTATGAGTGCAAAGGGGAATGGGACGTGGGACGCTGACAGTTCACACTGCCTTATATGACGTCACATGTACCAACAAACAGAGCTTCCTGATTCTTCCGCCTGCAGAGATACTTTGAATGAGTAATAGCTGGTAGGCTAAGGGCCTTTTAGGCCTATCGCGCCATGAGATTATTATTATTATTATTATTATTATTATTATCATCATCATTATCAAAAAGCCCAAGCAAAAGTGAGAAGAATGGTTACTAACACAGAAATGAGATTTGGGATAAGAAATGTACAGAAATACAAACATATTTAGGAAGCACGAAGAGTTCTGAATCATGGAAATTTATAAAAAATATACGTTCATCGAATAGAAATAAGAATCTTCTCAACCCAATAGGGACACATGACTGGGAAGAATATTACAAAAGAAAAAAAACACTTTTAGTAGAGGACCGAAAAGAATTTTTGGGAGAAGATGACGATTTATCAGAGATGGAAACAGGAAACATAATCGAAGTTGATGTAAATACTGTAAAAAAGGAAATTACGAGAATGAAAAATGGTAGTAAAGCCGGCCCCGGAAATATTGCTATAGAATTGATTAAAAGTGGCAGTCAGAAGTTATTGGAAATGATCACTATACTGTTTAATAAAATAATAAATGGCGAAGAAATGCCAGAAGAGTGGAAAGTCGCTATTATAACATCGATACATAAGAAGGGAGACAAGAGAAAGTGTGAAAATTATAGAGGCATATCAGAACAAGTTCATTAAGTAGAATATATTCACTTATACTAAGTAAAATTATTGATTTAGAATGCCGGGATAAAGAAATGGAAGAACAATCTGGTTTTAGAAGTGGTAGGTCATGCACAGATAATATATTTTGCATAACACAAATGATTAAAAAAAAAAGAGCTACTAACAGAGATATACATTTGTTTTTTGTCGATTTAACCAAAGCATATGATAGTATTCCCCAAAAAATGTTATGGGAAACTTTAGACGATTCTAACATTACCAAAAAAATTGATAGAAGCTATAAAAGCATTATACAAAGGATCTATTTAGAAAATAAAAATTGGAAATAATATAACAGAGGGATTTACTATTACAAAAGGTTTAAGGCAGGGTTGCAGTTTATCTCCAACTCTATTCAAAATTTATCTCGAAAGAGTACCAAGACACTGGAGGAAAAATGTCAAAAAATGGGCATACCAATCCTAAATACACATGTATATTCACTAAATTTTGCAGATGACCAGGTATTAATAGTACAAGACCATGATGACATAGAATATATGGCTAAAAAACTGAAAGAAGAATATGAAAAATGGGGACATTATACAAATAATGACAAAACTAAATATCTGTGTATAGGAGGAAATGGAAAATACAAATTTCAACAATGGAGAAGAACTAAAACCTAGTATTGAATGCACTTATTTAGGAACAAAATTAGACCATTTAGGCGATAACACAGTGGAAATTAAAAATAGAATCGCACAAACAAAACAAGCAATAAATGATTTAAACTCTGTTTGGTGGAACAAAAATATTACAAAAAATAGAAAATTACAAATATATCAAACCATAATTCAGAGCATTTTAACATATGGTGCTGAAGTCTGGCAAATTCCTGCCAGGGAAACAACAAGGTAGGCCAACTCCAAATTTACCGGATCTAAAAAGAAATACACCGCATTTTAATATCATACTATTTGTAAACCGAATAATTTGGAATAAAAGTTTTCATGACCTCTAAGTCACATTTTCGTCACACAGCTGTGGTAATTGCTCTGACTACTTAACTCATGCCCCAAATGGGAGTCAATGACCAATCACATTTCAATGATTTTTTATTTGCAACCAATCACAGTCGTGTTTCGCCTAGAATTTACCAACTAACGTTCATCATAATAAAGAAAGCACCTCCTTTTTAACATTCTGAATAGGTCATAGCATTATTTTGCAGTGACTGACTCTCTAAGAAATACGGCTACCAGATTGTATATATAGTGCATGAATGTCAACAAGTAGCGCATGCTGGAGTTAATATAAAATCATTTGTAGCAATTGATTACACCACCAAAAAAAGAAACCACTGTTTACACTTTCTTAAATGTATTTTTCCCAGGTAATAACATTCCAGAAGAATTAATTGTCATATTTACATCATAGGACATCAGAAATGAATTAATATACAGTTTGATTTGTTTCATTTTTTCTCCACTAGAGAGCATTCTTACGATATTGCGTTCCTTTGGCAATAAATAATATGATCTGGTTGCAGTGATGAACAAAATAAGCAAATGAAGCGTACCAATCGTTTAACATTTGTTTTCAAACATCGCCTTTTACATTAAATATTTTTATTTATATACAGAATTTTAATGTTTACACATCTTTCTGTGCCTAAAGTTTTATTTTTCTTCTCCACTCGTTTCTCTCCATTCAATCCATGCCTTCCAGTCCTCTTGCTCTCATTCCTGTTCTTATTTCCTGCATGTACGAGTTTCGAGGTCTTCCTCTCCTTCTTCTTGCATTGTCGTACGTACCCATACCGATTTAATTGCTTATACCGTATATAATCTACTATTGAATAACCAATATTCATTTTTTCTCTTATGACAGTATTTCTTATTTTGTCTAATTTTGAACATCTTGCTGCTCTCCTCAAGAAATCCATTTCCATCAACATAAGTTTTTGTTCTAAGTTTTTGTTGAATTTCCAAACTTCAGCTCCATATGTGACAGTACTTCTCACTAAGTCCCGCGCCGTAGCCGAGCGGTTAAGGTAGGAAGCCTTGGCGCAGAGCTACGGGACTTGCGCTGGTTCGAGTCTCCATGGGGGAAGAAATTTTCTCATGGTATTTCGGCCAGTATGGGACCGGTGCCCACCCAGCATCGTGAGGCAATTGGGTAGCTACAATAAGTAGCGGCTCCAGGTTGAGGAACCAACTATAACGGCTGGGGGACTCGACATGCTAACCACATGTCACCCCTACACTGGCTGTTGATCATCTACCTCTGTGATTGACACATGTGGATGTGAAGGGCCAGCAGCCGGCTGGTAAAAGGGCAACCGCTGAAAAGTGGAAAGACCCTCAATCGGAACTTCTCACTATTTTTCCTGGTTATATGTCTGTTCCATAAGACTCCATTCATCATTGCTGTTATTGCTCTACCTTTATTTATTCTGTTCTTAATATCACTTTCTTGTTTATCCTCTTTATCTAATTTTACTCCCAGATTACATCAAATATATAAATATTTTAAAATAACTATAGTTAAATAATGATTTGTGAGTAAACAGCTTAATTTTATTCGTTAAATAGTCCTAACAAATGCCACTCTTGATTTCCAAATTCTCTAGATAAATTTACTCCTCAGTTCGTGAGTCGTGAATTTATCGATAATTTGGAAATCACTCGTGGCGTTACTTATGATAACCGCACGCCACTGAAAAAATTGACTAATTAGTTTATGAACACGAAATAATGTATTGTTAACTTTTGATTTCAAACTGGTGGTCATTTTATTGATTCTTTGTTCAGAACAGTAGCGGCCGTAACTGATGCAGCTGTTAAATTGATATTCATTGTTTGAATTTCAAAAGGTTTTTGATTGTACGCCAGTTGCTCAACAACATCTGTTCTTTGAGGTTTCAATAAAAAAAGTTGCTGGAATTGTGAAGGTCTTTTCGCACAGGATTTATTTATGCTAATTCTTGACTTGGGCCCCGCGTACCAGGCAAATGGTTAAGGCATGATGTGTTAGTGCATAGCTCCGGGACTTGCGCGGGTTCGAGTCCCCATGGGGAAGAAATTTTCTCGTTGGATTTCAGCAAGTGTAGAAACCAGTGTTCACCCAGCATCCTGAGGAGTTTGGATAGCTAGAACTAGTAGCGGCTCCAGGTTGAGAAACATAGCTATAAACGACTAGGGCACCTGATATGCTGACCACATGTCACCCTTGTACTGGCTAGATGATCCTCTGTCTATGTTAATGACAAGTGTATATGAAGCCAGCAGCTGGCTGGTAGCCTAAGAGGTTTCTAGACCTGTCGCTCCATGGAGTTAATAATAGTAATAATAATAATAATAATAATAATAATAATAATAATAATAATAATAATAATAATAATAATAATAATAATAATAATGAATAAGTGGCAAGTTGACCAAGAGGACAAACCGAAGAAAGAAACTGGAACAACTTGGGCAGATGATAGAAAACAAGCTCATAGCAAAATAATGAAAGAAATTTGGGCTCAAAGGAAACGCCTCTAAGTACTTTGCGTAGTCCTACATGGGCTCATCCGCAATAAAAAAAATGGATATTATTTATTTACAGATTTTCAATGTTTATACATCTTTGTGTACCTAAAGTTTTATCTTCCTCCTCAATTCGTCCATATTCATTCACTCTATGTCCTCCAGTCCTCTTGTTCTCATTCCAGTTCTTATTTCTTGCGTTCATGAGTTTCCAGGTCTTCCTTTCTTTCTTCTTCCATGTGGTTACAATTCCAATTTTTTTCTGGGCAACTTTTGTTCTTGCATTCGTCGTACGTGCCTATACCAATTTAATTGCTTATATCTTATATACCGTAGTGCATGGAAGCTGCTTGTAGGAAAACCAGAGGGAAAACGCCCAGTTGGTAGACCAAGAATGAGATGGGAGAATAACATTAACTATGAATTGAGGAAGTAGATTATACAGGTTTGATTGGAAAACATTAGCTCAGGATAGGGATGTATGGAGAGCTTATGTCCGCGCGGCCATGGACCTACGGTTTCGATAGTGCAAGTGAGTTAGTTATATACTATTGAATGTTTAGTATTAATTTTTTCTCGCTAGACATTATTTTTTTTTCTATTTTTGAATATCTTGCTGCTCTTCCCAAGAAACACTTTTCCATCGACATAAGTTTTTGTTGAATTTCCAAACTTCAGCTCCATATGTGACAGTACTTCTCACTATTGAATTATATATTTGTAACTTCTTTTTCCTCGTTATATGTCTGTTCGTGGGCACGCCGTAGCATAGTGGTTAAGGTATTACACTACAAGCCGGAAGGTCGAGGGTTCGAGTCCCGGTGGGGTCAGGATTTTAAAAAAAATTGATCCAAGCGTTCTGGCGGCACTATGGTCCTGAGGTCGACTCAACCTATAACGAAATTAGTACCAGATGCTTGTTCTGGGGGTAAAGACGGCCGCCTCGCAGGGATTTCATTCGCAGGGAGGCCACTTTGAAGATCTGTTTTGACGTGGATGCGATTATTCACTGCGTTCACACGACGTTTTATCTTTGATTGCCTCACTCTTTGGCATGTTCCGGCCTCTCTCCGAATAGCGTCACAGGTGAAGTGGACACGCTGTTGACTATGGTGGGCAGGGCATGTGACACGATTGGGGAATGAAAGAGGGGCATGGAATTTTCTTGTAGGTAAACCAGAGAGAAAACGCCAAGTAGACAGGTCCAGAATGATATGGGAGAATATTAACTATGATTTGAGGGAAGTAGATTATACAGGGGCGATTAGTAAACATTAGCTCTTTGTATGGATGTATGGAAAGCTGATAACCGCGCGGTCATTAACTTACGTCCTCATGCACTATCTCCTCTAGTATTTAATTTTGTACTAGAGCATGCCATCAAATCTTTAGAGGATGAAGAAGGCCTACAACTCAATGGTATTAATAAGCTGTTAGTTTATGCTGATGATGTACTATTGGGCGATAGCGAGGAGATACTAAAGGACAACACGCACACACTATTGAGTAACACTAAGAAATTGGTACTGGAAGTAAATATCAATAAAACTAAATATATGGTCACACGTAGAAATTCATTATATAATGGAAATGGTCAGCTAATGACAAATGAGGGAAAATTTGAGGAAGTGGCTGAATTCAAATACCTAGGAACAATAATCACAAATAGGAATGAGCTGCACAAAGAAATTAAATATAGGCTCAATTTTGGAAATGCGTGCTATTATGCATTGCAGAGACTCTTGATGTCCCAACTCCTTTCAAAAAACGTTTCACTGAAAATATATAAAACTATTATTCTACCAGTTATATTATATGGATGTGAAACATGGACTCTTACTTTAAGGGAGGAAAGGAGATTACGAGTTCTTATGAAAATGTTTAGACCAAAGACAGATAAACAGACAGGTGAATGGAGATGACTACATAACAATGAACCACATGGTATTTATAGGAAGCCAGATATAATAAGAACAGTTAAGTCTCGTAGACTGCGATGGGCAGGACATGTGGCACGAATGGGGAATAAAAGACATGCATGGAAGCTTCTTGTAGGAAAACCAGAGGGAAAAGTCCAGTTGGTAGACCAAGCATGAGGTGGGAGAATAACATTAACTATGATTTGAGGGAAGTAGATTATACAGGGAATGATTGGAAAACATTAGGTCAGGATAGGGCTGTATACTTACTTACTTACTTACTTACTTACTCACTGGCACTATCGAACCCGTAGGTTCATGGCCGCACGGACATAAGCTCTCCATACATCCCTATCCTGAGCTAATGCTTTCCAATCATTCCCTGTATAATCTACTTCCCTCAAATCATAGTTAATGTTGTTCTCCCACCTCATTCTTGGTCTACCAACTGGGCGTTTTCCTTCTGGCTTTACTACAAGAAGTTTCCATGCACGTCTTTCATTCCCTATACGCGCAACATGTCCTGCCCATCGCAGTCTACGGGACTTAACTGTTCTTATTATATCTGGCTTCCTATAAAGACCATGTAGTTCATTGTTATTTAGTCTTCTCCATTCACCTGTCTGTTCATCTCTCTTTGGTCCAAAAATTTTCCTAAGAACTTTATTCTCATATACTCGTAATCTCCTTTCCTCCCTTAAAGTAAGAGTCCATGTTTCGCACCCATATAATATAACTGGTAGAATAATAGTTTTATATATTTTCAGCTTAACGTTTTTTGAAAGGAGTTGGGACATCAAAAGTCTCTGCAATGCATAATAACACGCATTTCCAGAATTGAGCCTATGTTTAATTTCTTTGTGCATCTCATTCCTATTTGTGATTATTGTTCCTAGGTATTTGAATTCAGCCAATTCCTCAAAATTTCCCTCATTTGTCATTAGGGCTGTATGGAGAGCTTATTTCCGCGCGGCCATGAACCTACGGGTTCGATAGTGCCAGAGAGTTAGTAACTGAGGAATTTTATTAACTACGTTATCGAAAGCTTATAGCATCAGTAGGTTGTTTGAAATATTAAGTTTGTTATTCGAGAGCACAGTTGTGGCTCCCATGTGAATTACAGCATTTGGCCAGCTGAGTGGAAAAGTTTGGAGCAGTGAATCGGAATGCAACATGCTCAAGGTACCTTGGCTAGCCGAGGTCACGAAGTTCTTCCCACCTGCTGTCTTGCGTTTCAAAATATTTTCATGGAGAGCTGAACCGAGCAGACAGTGGCGTATTACCCATATCTCTTGTGATAAAACCTACATTACGAACAAGTGTAATGAAATCAAATATGAGTATTTTCTATTCTTACTTACTTACTCACTGACACTATTGAACCCGTAGGTTCATGACCGCGCGGACATAAGCTCTCCATATATCCCTATCCTGAGCTAATGCTTTCCAATCGTTCTCTGCATAATCTACTTCCCTCAAATCGTAACTCCTGGCGCGAAAGGCCTAGAAGGCCCTTAGCCTACCAGCCGGCTGCTGACCTCACTTCTACATGTGTCAATCACAGAGGTAGATGATCAACAGCCAGTGTAGGGGTGACGTGGTGAGCATGTCGAGTCCCCCAGCCGTTATAGCTGGTTTTCTCAACCTGGAGCCACTACATATTGTAGCTACCCAAATGCATCACGATGCTGGGTGGGCACCGGTCCCATACTGGCCGAAATACCATGAGAAAGTGTATTCCCCCATGGAGACTCGAACCAGCGCAAGTCTCGTAGCTCTGCGCCAAGGCTTCCTGCCTTAACCACTCGGCTACGGCGCGGGACTCAAATCATTGTTAATGCTATTCTCCCACCTCATTCTTGGTCTACCAACTGGGCGTTTTCCCTCTGGCTTTCCTACAAGAAGCTTTTATGCGCGTGTTTCATTCCCCATACTCGCAACATGTCCTGCCCAACGCAGTCTACGAGACTTAACTGTTCTTATTATATCTGGCTTCCTATAAAGACCATGTAGTTCATTGTTATGTAATGTTCTCCATTCACCTGTCTGTTCATCTCTCTTTGGTCCAACAGTTTCCTAAGAACTTTATTCTCAAATACTTGTAATCTGCTTTCCTCCCTTAAAGTAAGAGTCCATGTTTCGCACCCATATAATATAACTGGTAGAATAATAGTTTTATATATTTTCAATTGTATTTTCTATTCTTAAAACAATAATTAAATTTAATACGTCATGAAGCGGTTGTGCAACCAATAAAATAAAATTGACGTTTAAATAATTTAATTAGGCATATAAGGACGAGGGTTCGAGTCTCGGTGGTGTGAGGATTTTTAAACTGACCCAATACTTCTGGCGGCACTATGGCCCCTGGGGTCGACTCAGCCTCTAAAAGAAATGAGTACCAGATGCTTGTTCTGGGGTAAAGGCGGCCGTCACGCAGGGCTGACAACCCGGCTGCCATAAAGTGCCGATTGTCTAGAAAAGTAGGAGCCTTAACCTCCTACTACCCCAAGGGTCTCCTTGAGGCCTGTAGTGGGATCACTTTACTATCCTATATACGTTCTTAGGAATAATTTTTGGACCAAAGAGAGATGAACAGACAGGTGAATGGAGAAGACTACATAACAATGAACTACATGGTCTTTATAGGAAGCCAGATATAATAAGAACAGTTAAGTCTCGTAGACTGCGATGGGCAGGACATGTTGCACGTATGGGGAATGAAAGACGTGCATGAAAGCTTCTTGTAGGAAAATCAGAGGGAAAACGCCCAGTTGGTAGACCAAGAATGAGGTGGGAGAATAACATAATAACGTAACTGTGATTTGAGGGAAGTAAATTATACAGGGATGATTTGTAAACATTAGTCATGACAGGGATGTATGGAGAGCTTATATCTGCGCGGCTATGAACCTACGGGTTCGATAGTGGCAGTGAGTTATCTATAGTTTATATATATAATTGGACAATTAGTAACAAATAAGGGAAATTTTGAAGAAATGTCTGAATTCATATAATCAGAATCATAGTCCAAGATCCGGCTGCAAGATTAATACGTTGATCGAGTGTATCAACAAAATCAACTTTTTTTTTTCTTCATAAAATTGTGAATTACTGAATACATTTCTGCCGAGTTGCCTAATAAAAATCGGCCGCCAGTATGTTTAATTAAAATATTTCGATTGAGGGTCTTTCCACTTTTCAGCGGTTGTCCTTTTACCAGCCGGCTGCTGGCCCTTCACATCCACATGTATCAATCACAGAGGTAGATGATCAACAGCCAGTGTAGGGGTGACATGTGGTTAGCATGTCGAGTCCCCCAGCCGTTATAGCTGGTTCCTCAACCAGGAGCCGCTACTTATTGTAGCTACCCAATTGCCTCACGATGCTGGGTGGGCACCGGTCCCATACTGGCCGAAATACCATGAGAAAATTTCTTCCCCCATGGAGACTCGAACCAGCGCAAGTCCCGTAGCTCTGCGCCAAGGCTTCCTACCTTAACCGCTCGGCTACGGCGCGGGACTAATTAAAATATAATTAATTAATTTATTCGAAATAACTTGATTCACTTGTTATTAAAATAAATTATAATCCAGTTCGCAGAAATCGATGTATAGAGCTTGAAGTGTTTTGGTTGCCATTGCACACTTGGCCGTAAACCTCCTCGCGGCTACAGCAGACTGTGACACCAATCAGTAATAAAATGGCGGTAAGTACGTATTTATTGTTTTATATTGTTCCCTCGCCGCGGGAAGTAAAACCACTGCCCTTTATGTATACTACGTACAATGTATATACAAAAATATATCCAAAAGGTAGTGTTAATATACATTATACGAAACAAATCACTGCATTTTAAATGAACTAAAGTTTATTTGAAACAATATAAAATAATATATACGTACTTGCCGCTATTTTATGACTGATTGGTATCACGGCCTGCTGTAGTTTTAACTAATAAACTATGCCCAATACTGTTAACGTTAGCCAGTTGTTTATAATGATCACAAATATTTCCAACAAAGATATTATTTTACTATTATTTATTATTTTGAAAACACCATCGAGCAAAAAAAAATAATGTAGAACGCACGTTTGTGAAGTGTTTTACAGAATGTCGGAAATTAAAAACCTCGCTATCGCTCGGTTTTTAAACATTTTCCTCGCTTCTGTAAAAACCACTTCCCAACCTCGCATCGTAATGTTGTGTTGTCATTGAATTTCAGGCAGCATGGGGCACATAACACCCTGCATTTGGGTAGCTACAATAAGTAGTGGCTCCAGGTGCCCGAAGGCAGGTCCTTCACTGCAGTTATAGCATTTCCATGCTATGCTTGCAGCTTTACTAGGGAATTGTAGGTGTGGTAGCTTCCCGTTGTTTTCCACACCGGTGAAGTATGATGATGATAATGATGATAAGGATGATGATCGTCATGGGCATATGATTTCGGGGACCATTTGGGCTTTAAAGAATACCAGCTATAAACACTGGTAAATCCAGCATACTGCCCACGTCTTATCCGGATACTGGCTGAAGTATCTTCCATCTAGATAATTGAACTTGTGGTTGCGAGGCCAGCAGCTACCTGTTAGGCTTACGGCCTCCTAGATATATCGCTTCATGAAATGATAAAAGTAAATGATGTAGAAACAACACTGGGTCTTAATAAAAGGCCAGGAACGAAGAATGAATCGTAAGAAATGAGGTTTCTGAGGAGTGTAGCACGAATCTGGCCAACTTCTCGACAGGTACAGCAATGCAATGATTCAAAACGACAGTGGCACCAGTTATAACATATGGGATAGAGATAATTTGGGAAAAACGTAAGATCGGAGATCTGATAAGAATAGAAAAAGTCAAAGCAATGTTCATGAAACGGATCCTGAGAATTGGAAAACAGCACCATCTCGTTTTGCTTACGGACTCATGAGAGAGACCTACTTCATAGAGGACATAAGAACCCAATTCTATCTACAATCCACAGAACCATACCAGAAATTCATAAGCATCAGAAATAGGAAGAAGAAGGAAATAGACATAGATTTCTACACCACAACTACCATGCTGGACCAGAGAGTGCAACCCCCAGAGACACGTCACAACGCGACTCGCAGTACATGGGTTTCACAACAAAATATGTATAAACAAGAAATTCCACGTGCCGACCGAAGAATGCAAGTGTGTGTTATGTGGACAATGATGTAGTAAATACCACATCATAACATGTGCGAAAAGAACAAAAACCATCACAGACTACAGTAAAGACTAAACAACCACTAATGCTCAATTTGAGTGCTCCTATTATTATTATGAGGAGTGTGGCTGGCTGTACAATAATGGATCAAAGGCGAAGTGAGGATATACGAAGAGAACTAAATATATTCAAACTATTGGATAGAATTACACAACACAGAGATGAATGGATGGATCACATCAATAGAATGGATAACAATAGAATTCCGAAACAGATTCTTCATTACAAACCACTAGGACGAAGAAATGTTGGAAGACCCAGTAAAAGATGGGCAGACCAATTCTAACATGAGATCGGAACAGACCAGCACGTCTAATCCTTGATGCTGCTGCTGATGATGATGATGTAGAAACATGTTTCAGGTATTTATTATCAGTTATTTTGAAAATTTGGCTTCTTCGTTAAAGTGAAACCATTTTAATTAATAGAGGAAATAGTTGAAGAAAACCTCATCTTATAATTGGACCACATTCTGCAAAAAAAGGACCAAGCCAAGGATAAATGAACTGAGAAAAATTTAATTAAAGTTACGTTTCAATAAAAACGTCCACAAACAAATTAATGCTGCAAAACAGTAATCAAACTAAAATAACAGCAAACTGAAGAAACAACACTCACAAAGGGCATCAGGCAAGGTGACTCTTTAAGTCCATTCTTATTTAATACTAGCTAATACCCGGCGTGCGCTGCTACGCCTAAATAAATAAAAAAATAACGTGCTTTTATGTTTAGTTAAATAAGTGAAGGGAAAAATAATTATAAATTTACATTTTTTGGATAACCCGTGCTGATTACCCGGCGTTGCCCGGGAGTCTACTTATCCCGATCTTCTTGACATAAATGAGCTGAAATACGAAAACTTTATCCATTATAATTGAATATATAAAAATGAATGAACGAATGATTGATTGTTTGTTTGTATGTTCGTACTTTATGCGCGGCCATATCGTTGATCCGATTGTGATGGGGCTCTTTGCAAAATGTTCAGGAGATTCCCTGGATGAATATAGGCTATAAGAAAGTTGTAATACTCAACTCCTACGCCCTTAAAAACCACCCTTTGTAGTGGAAAACGTAAAAGAATAGCTCTTTAGACGCTTAAATGTCACCTCGTGAGTCGTGAATTTATGGATAATTTGGAAATCACTCGTGGCTTTACTTATGATATCATATGTAACTCATAACTCGTTCGACCTCAACTATACCTTATCCTCTCTTAGATTGATCGTAACATAAACAAACGCCAATTGTATCCTTCCGCCATTCACACCACAATTACTGTCACATTGACAGGGAGCACGTGTGAAGTATATAAGACATGTGATCGTTGAATGGGATCGGTTACAAGAAAGCTGGTGAGATTTTTCACTGGACTTGTGAAATACATTAAAAATAACTGTTATTTGACCACTGGTCAAAGGTTTGCCAAACTTGTGTTTTAAAAAATTAGATGGCGACACAGTAACAGAAGACTCAACACCTTTAGCCATTTTGTTTTGCATCAGAATCGACTGAAGTATGACTCAAATGCATCATCCATATGTAATAAACTATTTTAAGTTTTAATTATTGTTCAGGTATATTTTATAATATAATTTCTATGTTTTGAATATTATTATTTTCATTCACGAAGAATAACAAGTATATTCAGAGGACATATTTTTAATTTAATGAAGGGAACTACTTTTTGGAGTATCAATGTTTGTAAAAAAGAAATACAGTAAAAACATAACAGAATATGAACATATTAATGAAAGATGCCTAAAGATTAAAATGAAGCTTATGGGAAGAACAATGGTGTTCTTAGCAGTCTACGCACCAACAGATGATGCTGCACAGAGTCAGAAAGAAAAGTACTATTCAGTATTAGTGGAACAAATAGAGAAAATACGAAGTAATGAAGAATTAATACTAATGGGAGATTTAAATGGGAAAGTGGGTAGAAGAAACAATGATGAAGCAGTAGGAAAATATGGGGAACAAGAAGTCAACGATAATGGAAATAGAATCATAGAGATGTGCAAACAACATAAATTAAAGATAGTAAACACATTTTTCGACCATAAGGATATTCATAAATTTACTTGGGAACGACCTAGTCTCAATCAGAAATCAATAATAGACTACATAATTGTAAAGCAAAATACTTCCTTATTTATTAAGGACTCAAGGGTTAAAAGAGGAGCAAATTGTGGTTCTGACCACTATCTACTCACAGCACAGATCATCCCCAAATTCCCTACAGGGAAAAAAGTGCATGATGAAGCAAGGGAATCAACAATGCAACCGAAGCAGGAAGAAAAATTTAAACTGTATTTATTTAATCAGGATAGTATCAAAAACTTATATAAAGAAAGACTGAGGATTAAAATTGAGAATTTGGATTACAAGGAAGACATAGAAGAAGAATATAATCAATTAAAGGAAATAATACATTCGGCAGCAAAAGAAGCATTAGGCACAATAAATAAAAAACAAAATACCCAAGATTGGTGGAATGATGATATTGAAGAATTAACCAAAAAGAAGAAAAAATGCTACTTAGAATGGTTGGCAAATAAAACAACAGAAAATTGGATAGAATACAAGAGAACAAACGCCAAAGTTAAAAGGAAAGTGATAGAAGAAAAAAACAAATTATGGAAAAGCAAATGCCAAGAAATAGAAAGTTATATAGGAGGATCACAATCATCAGAAGTATGGAGATTTCTAAAAACACTGAAAACCAACCAAGGACCCAGCAAGATAAATTTGTTAGCAAAATCAGACGCAGAAAAACATTACAAAGCTTTACTGTCAGAAACTAGAAATGAGTTTATGGAAACAACAGAAAATCCATCCATAGAAATGAACGCCCTGGAATTTGATACAATAGATATAGAATTAGAAATTCAAACCCTAAAGAATAAAAAGGCACCAGGCCCGGGAAACATACCAAATGAGTTAATTAAATATGGCCCAAAAAATTTAATAGGTAGATTGAGGGACTTGTATAATAAGTGCATTGCAATACAGAAGATTCCTGATGAATGGAAAATAAGCTACATAGTACCAATATACAAGAAGGGCGATAGAAGAGACGCAAAAAACTACAGAGGACTAAGTATAAATAACACATTATATAGAATATTTACGAAGTTATTAAAAACAAAGTTACAAAAAGATGTTAAAGACAAATTAGGAGAAGATCAAAATGGATTCAGACCAGGAAGGTCATGTGTTGACAATATATTTGCAATACAACAGTTAATTGAAAAACGGACTGCAGTTGGAGAAGAAACCCATTTGACAATGATAGATTTAGAGAAAGCTTATGACTCAATTCCGAGGAAAAAAATATGGGAAGTATTGGAGAAATACAATATTGACAGAAACCTAATAGAAATTATTAAACAAACCTATAAAGATAACTCCGCTTATGTTAAAATGGGAAATATAATGTCTAATCCTATAAACACCTCAAAGGGATTGAAACAAGGGTGCAGTCTATCACCAATTTTATTTAATATTTATGTAGAATTTATATTAACGAAATGGAAACAAAGCTGCAAAGGTATGGGGATCCCAATAGGCAATAGATTTTTGCTGACATTACAATTTGCCGATGATCAACTGGTTTTAGCGCAAGACAATTTTGATATGGAATTCATGATAAAAAGGTTGAAAAGCACATATGAATCATGGGGTCTCACAGTAAATTTACAAAAAACAGAATATCTGGCAATAAATAGCAATGAAAGAGAAAACTTAGTATTGGAAGATGGAATCCAAATAAAGCAAGTGAAACAAACTAAATATTTGGGAATGATTATGGATAACATCGAAGGTATAGGCAAAGAGAACATAAAACATAGAATTGAATTGAGTAGCAAAATAATATCATCATTAAATTCCATATGGTGGGATAAGCATATTTGGAAAGACACAAAAAAATATATTGGTAAAACATTGGTGGAATCTGTTGCAATGTACGGAAGTGAGGTATGGACAATCAATAAGTACTACAAGAATAGACTAATAGCTCTAGAAATGGATTATTTACGAAGAAGTGCCAGAAAGTCTAAATTAGAACGTGTCACAAATAAGGAAATTAGAAACAAAATGGAAGCAGAAGAAAACATAATTGAAAGAATTGAGGAAAAGGAATTAAAGTGGTTAGGACATGTTTTAAGAATGGAAGATGAGCGATGGCCGAAGCAACTATATGAATGGCATCCTAACAGAAAGAAGAAAAGAGGAAGACCAAGGTTAACATGGAAGGAAAACATGAAGACAGTAATGCAAGCTAGAGGGCTAAGCATCGAAGATGCCCAAGACCGTAGGCTTTGGAGGTTTGGCACGGGAAGACGGCAGCAGCTGTAAAAACCCGAAGATAGATAGATAGAACTACTTTTTCGTGTGCTTATTGCTTCTACATCGAATGTAGGTGTCCATATGCAATGAAAAGCGAGTAGGTCACGTGGTTTTGTTTTGACGAGAATCACTTTAAAATACAAATTTCTTCTGTTAGTTATTTGAATGTGGCGGACCGCAGTGAAAACGGAATCTTGTATAACTGTTATTATTAGGTATATTGCATAATTAGACACACATTTAAGTGGTTTCTTTATGTTCGTTTTCTTCTGATTTATTTAAAATATTAAATTAATTGAACCAACTGATGTATCCAAAATTATACATTACGAATTTAAGGTTAAGATGGGCTGCCTATAGGTAAAATTTCAGTTATATAAGTTTGAAGGCCTTTTGGAACGTGATCCATCATTATCAGTTAAAAATAACTTTTTTAATTTTACTTTTTTGAGTACGATTACTATCTCAGGCACCTTTAACCTTTTATTTAGATAATAAAAATCCTGGAATTCAGTGGGAGAGGAGGAAAAGTTTGAGATTGAGACATGTCGTAAAAGGTGTAAGCTTTTAGGGAAATTTATTCATTATTGAAATGCTAAAGGATGTGAGTGGCTTGTAAAACGGGAAAGTATATTGCAGTTAGAACTTAACTGTGTATCAAATTCCCTGGCTAAGTAAAATAAAATTTTTAATCGTAATTTACCTACTTTTAGTCACTTAAATTATTTTCCATCACATAATCACATCGTGACGATTTTACTTAAAAAAGTCAGGGGTTGTACAAGTTCCTCTAGGAGATGTAAGAAAAGGTATGGTGGAAAAACTGTTGTTGTGTGATTTAGTGGATATTTTTATCATCATCATCATAAACAAATCAGTTTTAGGTCATGTGACCTGTGACGACATCTAGGCCCATCCGTCCACCCCTTGGGATACCTCGGTCGCATGACCATACTCCCAAGTCCTAGTTCTAGTCCTCCCTATCCTATTTTGACGTCCACGTTCAAGTTCACGGTCCTTACACCAACACCCCAGGGAGAGAGTGTTGGAGTTTGCAGTTCTGGGAATTGCTGAGCTACATAGTACATCAGGTCGCTCAATCCTGACGACCCCACAGTTGGTCCACGGGCTCCATGAGCCTAGCCGGGAGGACTGCTGTCGCAGATCCACCGACCATTCCCCTGTTCTGCCTCCAGGGACGTGTCCTGCAGCCGTTGTGAGACCGGCTAGGGCTACAAGCCCAACAGTGTGAGACTTTTAGTACATCCAGGTGCTCATCTCCTGGCGACCCCACAGTTTGTCGACGGGCCCGTAGGCCGAGCCAAGAACCAGTACAGTAGCTCCCCTCTGGCTGGTCCGAGCCGAGCCCTGGTGTGCCCCCAGGGACGCCTTCTGCAGCTGTTGTGGGCCAGCACGGAGCTCGCAAGCTCCAACAGATGAGCAAATAGTACGACAAGGCGCTCAACTCTTGCCTACCCCACTAATGGTTCACGAGTCCCTTGGACTTAACCGGGAGGACTGTCTAACAGATCCACCGATCTTTCCCCCAGTGCACCAGCTGGGGACGGTTTGGTTGCTGAAGTGGGTCCAGCCTGAGCATTAGTACGTCAGGTCGCTCAACTCCTGACGACCTCACACATTGTCCTTGGGTCACTCGGTTCCAGAGTCGGCGCTAAGTCCCAAAAAACCATAAAAAGACCGCGCTTCCTCCTTTCTCGAGCTTATCGACCTGGTGGTAATTCCCAGCATTACGCCCGGTATTGTCCCAACCAGCCCGTTCGCAAGACTAAGCCTAGTCGTGCCGCTGCTGTGAGTCAGCCCACTGAGCAATGTAGGCATCCAGGGAGCTCATCGCCCATGGTGCCCCCACAAAGGACCTCGGGATTAACCAAGAGAAGGGAGCTTCTGATCTCCACAATCTCCCACCGCCTCGCCACGACGGCCGCTGATCCCGCTGTGGGCCGGGATATTTGAGCTTTAGTACAACAGGGCGCTCGTCTCCTCTTGACCCCACTTATGGTCCGCGAGTCCATCGGACTTGGAAGGGAGGACTGACTAGCAGATGCACCCTCTACACCACCGAGGGGACGCGATTTGCTGCTGAAGTGGGCGCAGCACGAGCTATGTAGTGCATCAGGTCGCTCGAGTCCTGACGACCTCACAAATGGCCCGCGGGTCCGGTCTGGACCTAGCCGGGAGGAGTGCAAGCAAACCACCGACCGTTCCCCTATCCGCCACCCGGGGACGCGCCCTGTTGCTGTTGTGAGCACAGCTGGGGCCCGATAAACGGACCCGACAGAGCGTGACCTGTGACGGCAAACATAACGCAGACGGTCTTCATCTTTTCACCAATCTTTTGGTTTCCCTTGGTGCCTATGTCCAGTTGGAGATATTGGAACGCCAATTTTAATAATAATTTTATTGGAGCCAAATAGCCAGGATTAAAATAGAATACATTTTAAATTTACATATTTGCATATTCACAAATTGTCTTTGTTCTTTTTGTGCATAGCTCAATGTGATATCGGTCACATGTTTTTTTGCATAGCATACACTTAGAGTCTATGTTTGGTTTATGGAATTTTTTGTTGTTGCATATCAGGTGGTGGAATCCATGGACTGCCAACCTAGTGATGACGTGACTCATTTCGAAATTTTCTTTTGTCCACGCACGGTCCACCATGGCCCCGGTGCTGTAGAATTCTGGATGTATTTCTTCTCTTTTTCTGTTCAATGTTGCTAGCAGCTGCTCAGATGCGCTGGTGCTGGGTTAGAGTATGCTTGTTCTGTGGTCGTCGATGAGGAAAGTTTCATTCGCCAATTTTGGAAGTCGGTTTATTTCCATTCCTCTATATCTTCATCTAAACTTGGCGAAGTTTCTTAAACAGAAGTTTAATTTAATTCCAATTTAACAACTTGACGAAATTTCTTAAACAAAATTGTTTAATTTCACTGAGAACGTCTTTTAAGATTTTATTTCATGTAGGAAATTGATAATTTCCAATCAAGTATTGACTGCTGAGGACAAATGAGAGCCAATTAACAACTGCTGTAGTCAACATGTTTACCGTTGTGCATGGATTAGCGCTATAACTTGTAACCGCTGCTCAACATGTTAAGTGGAAGTGACGATTTGTTAAATAGATTAAATGTGCCTGTAATTAGTACCAGCTGTCAGCAGTGTTTTTGTCTCATCTGTGAGTAACAGGGGTTCAATTTGTTCTTGAGAGTGCCGGAACATCTACAAATATATTTAAAATGTTTTTCTTTTAACTGAAAGTTACAGCCAAGTAGATTCAAAAGCATACTTTAGAGTATCAACTTAGAGTATAACTAAGTACCTCACTACCTTACTTAATTGTTTCTATATATATATATATATATATTGTTTCTAATACGAACTCATGAGAGAGACCTACTTCATAGAGGACATTCCGATTGAGGGTCTTTCCACTTTTCAGCGGTTGCCCTTTTACCAGCCGGCTGCTGGCCCTTCACATCCACATGTGTCAATCACAGAGGTAGATGATCAACAGCCAGTGTAGGGGTGACATGTGGTTAGCATGTCGAGTCCCCCAGCCGTTATAGATGGTTCCTCAACCTGGAGCCGCTACTTATTGTAGCTACCCAATTGCCTCACGATGCTGGGTGGGTACCGGTCCCATACTGGCCGAAATACCATGAGAAAATTTCTTCCCCCATGGAGACTCGAACCAGCGCAAGTCCCGTAGCTCTGCGCCAAGGCTTCCTACCTTAACCGCTCGGCTACGGCGCGGGACCATAGAGGACATAAGAACCCAATTCTATCTACAATCCACAGAACCATACCAGAAATTAATAAGCATCAGAAATAGGAAGAAGAAGGAAATAGACATAGATTTCTACACCACAACTGTCATGCTGGACCAGAGAGTGCAACCCCCAGAGACACATCACAACACGACTCGCAGTACATGGATTTCATAACAAAATATGTATAAACAAGAAATTCCACGAGCCGACCGAAGAATGCAAGTGTGTGTTATGTGGACAAAGATGTAGCAAATACCACATGCCGGACATTGGCATCTTTTAAAAGAAATCTAAATTTATGGTAATAAAAGATTTCGGGCTATGTGGCCGTGGTCTATAACTGGCGTTTCTTCCAGACGTTTCTGCGAATCAATTCGCAGTCGAGTCTACGACAGGGAAACAACAGCTGTAAGCGCTCGCCACTGAAGATGCCCTCCGCAGTTGAGGGAGAAACGCCAGTTATAGACCACGGCCACATAGCCCGGAATCTTTTATTACCATGATTATCGGCCGTGAAAGCCTGCATTATCATTATTATTATTATCGTATAAAATGTTGTTTGTACATGACATTTACATTTAATGTATCTTTAACTGTTTATAATTAGTATAGTGTATATCTATATTTGTCAAATATTTATTTGTATTTGTGCTGGTTGAGTGGAAGAGAAGGCCTTATGGCCTTAACTCTGCCAGAATAAATAAAACATTATTATTATTATTATTATTATTATTATTATTATTATCGTATCATTATTGTTATTATCGTATAAAATGTTGTTTGTACATGACATTTACATTGCTACATTTAATGTATCTTTAACTGTTTATAATTAGTATAGTGTATATCTATATTTGTCAAATATTTATTTGTATTTGTGCTGGTTGAGTGGAAGAGAAGGCCTTATGGCCTTAACTCTGCCAGAATAAATAAAACATTATTATTATTATTATTATTATTATTATTATTATTATTATTATTATTATTATTATTATTATCGTATCATTATTGTTATTATCGTATAAAATGTTGTTTGTACATGACATTTACATTGCTACATTTAATGTATCTTTAACTGTTTATAATTAGTATAGTGTATATCTATATTTGTCAAATATTTATTTGTATTTGTGCTGGTTGAGTGGAAGAGAAGGCCTTATGGCCTTAACTCTGCCAGAATAAATAAAACATTATTATTATTATTATTATTATTATTATTATCGTATCATTATTGTTATTATCGTATAAAATGGTTGTTTGTACATGACATTTACATTGCTACATTTAATGTATCTTTAACTGTTTATAATTAGTATAGTGTATATCTATATTTGTCAAATATTTATTTGTATTTGTGCTGGTTGAGTGGAAGAGAAGGCCTTATGGCCTTAACTCTGCCAGAATAAATAAAACATATTATTATTATTATTATTATTATTATTATTATTATTATTATTATTATTATTATTATTATTATTATTATCGTATCATTATTGTTATTATCGTATAAAATGTTGTTTGTACATGACATTTACATTGCTACATTTAATGTATCTTTAACTGTTTATAATTAGTATAGTGTATATCTATATTTGTCAAATATTTATTTGTATTTGTGCTGGTTGAGTGGAAGAGAAGGCCTTATGGCCTTAACTCTGCCAGAATAAATAAAACATTATTATTATTATTATTATTATTATTATCGTATCATTATTGTTATTATCGTATAAAATGTTGTTTGTACATGACATTTACATTGCTACATTTAATGTATCTTTAACTGTTTATAATTAGTATAGTGTATATCTATATTTGTCAAATATTTATTTGTATTTGTGCTGGTTGAGTGGAAGAGAAGGCCTTATGGCCTTAACTCTGCCAGAATAAATAAAACATTATTATTATTATTATTATTATTATTATTATTATTATTATTATTATTATTATTATTATTATTATTATATGTGCGAAAAGAACAAAAACTATCACAGACTACAGTAAAGACTAAACCACCACTAATGCTCAACCTTAGTGCACATTTCCTATTATTATTATTATTATTATTATTATTATTATTATTATTATTATTATTATTATTATCGTATCATTATTGTTATTATCGTATAAAATGTTGTTTGTACATGACATTTACATTGCTACATTTAATGTATCTTTAACTGTTTATAATTAGTATAGTGTATATCTATATTTGTCAAATATTTATTTGTATTTGTGCTGGTTGAGTGGAAGAGAAGGCCTTATGGCCTTAACTCTGCCAGAATAAATAAAACATTATTATTATTATTATTATTATTATTATTATTATTATTATTATTATTATTATTATTATTATATGTGCGAAAAGAACAAAAACTATCACAGACTACAGTAAAGACTAAACCACCACTAATGCTCAACCTTAGTGCACATTTCCTATTATTATTATTATTATTATTATTATTTTTATTATTATTATTATTATCGTATCATTATTGTTATTATCGTATAAAATGTTGTTTGTACATGACATTTACATTGCTACATTTAATGTATCTTTAACTGTTTATAATTAGTATAGTGTATATCTATATTTGTCAAATATTTATTTGTATTTGTGCTGGTTGAGTGGAAGAGAAGGCCTTATGGCCTTAACTCTGCCAGAATAAATAAAACATTATTATTATTATTATTATTATTATTATTATTATTATTATTATTATTATTATTATTATTATTATTATTATATGTGCGAAAAGAACAAAAACTATCACAGACTACAGTAAAGACTAAACCACCACTAATGCTCAACCTTAGTGCACATTTCCTATTATTATTATTATTATTATTATTATTATTATTATTATTATTATTATTATTATTATTATTATTATTTCTAAATCTGTAATAACTTAAGATAGATTGTTTATCCAATACTTTTTAATGCAACTCAAATATTGTAATTGACTATTATCTCGGGATGAATGAAAATTTTATTCATTTGGTTGATTTATTAAACATTTAATTTGACGTTAGTATGTTGTTTTACATACGATTATTTTCCTATTAAAAATTTTAATACAGTAAAACTTGTTTAAAGCGGAATCGCATGGGACCAATTTTTTCCCCCATTAGACAGCATTCCGCATTATAAAAAAAACAAAAATCATTAACCAATATTAGATTATAGAACACCGTATATGTGTTTATATGTCATCATCATCATCATCTGCATTCATGGATTAGGTCTGTTGACCAGTTCCGACTTCAGCCCATCTCTTTCTAGGTCTGCCTACATCTCGGGTGCCTTTAGGTTTGTATTTTGTTATCTATCTTCATTCATTCTTTCTATGTGTTGCTTCCATTTTTGTCTATATGTATCCATTTTATCAGTTATTGCAAATATTTCAAGTTCCTGTCTTATTTCAGTGGGTAGTACCTGGGTAGGGCCCCGTCCACAGGGTTACGTGGGGAGAAGAGAAGTCCCCAAAGCCGTAGTGAAGGCAACTTCTCTAGGTGACGAACACTCCGAAATTCCAGTTCCCTCTCCTCCAGGAAGAGAGGTTTGGCTAGAGGCTGGTAACCTCTATTAGTAAATAAAAGTAATACTCTTCTATAAAAAAACCCTCCCAGCCGGATTTGAACCAGCGACTTATGGATTACTGAAATCATATACCACTAAGAATTCACTGCTCTACCAACTGAGCTCTTACAACGATTGACTAAAAAGTCAACAAGTCCGCAACCTATTATACCAGTTTTCATTGTTTTGATTTTCGGATGATTCTGGCCAGGATTTTAGAAACAAAATATGGAATTATTGTATTGTCACGGGTCCTCTACACGTATATAAAGTTTTAAGTCGATCCAATGTTTCTAAGTGGGTGAAAATCGCGTTGAAAGATTCCGTTACATTGATACAAAAACACTTTTTTTGATTTTCTGATGATTATGGCCAGGATTTTAGAAAATAAATATGAAATTATTGTATTGTCACGGGTCCTCTACAAGTATACAAAGTTTCAAGTCGATCCAATGTTTCTAAATGGGTGAAAATCGCGTTGAAAAATTCCGTTACATTGATACAAAAACACTTTTTTTGATTTTCTGATGATTATGGCCAGGATTTTAGTAAATAAATATGAAATTATTGCATTGTCACGGGTCCTCTACAAGTACACAAAGTTTCAAGTCGATCCAATTATTTTAAGTGGGTGAAAATCGCGTTGAAAAATTCCGTTACATTGATACAAAAACACTTTTTTTGATTTTCTGATGATTATGGCCAGGATTTTAGAAAATAAATATGAAATTATTGTATTGTCACGGGTCCTCTACAAGTATACAAAGTTTCAAGTCGATCCAATTATTTTAAGTGGGTGAAAATCGTGTTGAAAGATTCCGTTACATAGATAGATAGATAGATATATAGATAGATAGATAGATAGATAGATAGATAGATAGATAGATAGATAGATAGATAGATAGATACAGGTCAAGCTAATGTAAAGCGTGTAAAAATAACTTACTCATAAACTTCAGCAGAAGAAAAGCCGGATTGTATTTTTATGTACCTTAGATTAATATTGCAGTTCCGCTGTCGTTGTAAAGTGAGATATAGTACGAGTATGTACGAAGGACTTCAACGGTGACGCGCGAAAAAACAGTCCCTTTTCGTCGCGTTAAAAATGTCTTTTAGGCCCGTATCGTAAAATTAAAGTACGCACTTTCGGTTTCCACTCACTGTCCACAACTAACATCAAGATACCTTGAAATCGTTATTCCCTAGGGATATAGCAACAGCCAGAGCTTGACTGTGGAGGATCGGTCCGGGTATTTGGAGATTTTTTATCGTGGAATTGTAAAACTTTCCCACATTTAGTTGGTTTTTTAAATTTTTTTGACCATTTCCTTGCGTCCATTCATTCATTTTTTTTTATGTTTTAAAATCTCATAAACTTGGGGTTTTCCACATTTAAATTTAGTCATTATTTCGCGTGCTGAGAGTTAGTTTTTCATTATCTTCAATCACTTTCACTTTTTCGTTTAATGACAATGATACATACGATTTAGCCATCTTTATTCCGTAAATTCAGACGCTACCTGTGAAAGATACGTACACAATCGGTTTCAGATCTTAAACTAATTTAAGATTTTTAAGATTTCGTACTACTTATTTGTAAGACTGTGATTTCACAACACAACATACAACCCCAAATATTTGTTAAACGAACCTGTATTTCGCAAAACGGGTGTGTAGTGAGGCCGAAAGAAAATTTCAGATACAGGTAGAAACTCTACTTCATCCGGCAGGCGGCAGGAATCGTCACTTATTGTTAATTCGCCTAACAGGAATTCAATGAAGTGGAAACTAATTTATTTCTGTCTTTCCGCTTTGTAAACATTTTTTTTCATGAATTGTGTAGAAATGTCCTTCCGTTTCCGCGTTGGACAGATTCCGTTTTATACAAAATAAATACACGTAAAATTACTATTATTTCGCCGGGACCAATAAATTTGGTCACATTCGACAGATTTCCGGATTAAACAAGTTTTACTGTATTAAACATTTGATTTGACGCTGGTATGTTGTTTTACAGACAACTATTCTGCTATTAAAAATTGTAATATGAAGAAAATAGTGTTTTTATGACGCGACTTTGTTCTGTTTGTACAGTAAGTTGTACGTGCGTGTTACATTGTTTTAGTTTGTATTGTTATGCGCATTTATTAACAAGTGAATTTGCTTCTAAGGACAAATGCAAATCATTTATCGAGTGTACTAGAAGCACCGCTTTTTTTTTACCATATACAACATTACAAGATACATGGTGCCACTAGAAGATAAGATACACGAAATACTCGTAAGGATTTTTTTTTGCCACTTCATTACAACTGTCGTTGTGGACTCACTCCGTCTTGCATTTCGCCCAATTATTTTTATGGTGCTATTCGATCCCCGGTCTGGGCAGTTTTTCTGGGTGAGGTTTTTATCGGGATTTTTCCTCACCTGTAAGACAAATGCCAGGAAAACTTTAAGGCCCAAACGGTCCCCGAAATCATATGGCCATCATTATCATCATCATCCTTATCATTATTTTTATGGTGCTATTCGATCCCCGGTCTGGGCAGTTTTTCTGGGTGAGGTTTTTATCGGGATTTTTCCTCACCTGTAAGACAAATGTCAGGAAAACTTTAAGGCCCAAACGGTCCCCGAAATCATATGGCAATCATTATCATCATCATCATCATCATCCTTATCATTATCATTATCATCATCATCCTTCACCGGTGTGGAAAGCAACAGGAAGCTACCACACCTACAATTCCCTAGTAAAGCTGCAAGCATAGCATGGAAAATGCTATGATTGCAGTGAAGGACCTGCCTTCGGGCAGAATTACTATGGATGGATGTATCGCTGTGGTCTCGCGGTAGCGTGCTGCCTTGTCACGCAGTGGGCCCGGGTTCGATTCGCGGTCGGGGCAGCCTCCTGGATGAGGTTTTATCGGGGTTTTTCCTCACCTGTAAGACATGTCAGGAAGCTTAGGGCTCAACGGTCCCCGAAAATCATCCGTTCTCCATCATCATCATCATCATCATCATCATCCTTGATCGGCATGGAAAGCAACGGGAAGCTACAGCACCTATAATTCCTTAGTAAAGTTGTGAAAGTATCATGAAAATGCTATGATTGCAGTGAAAGACCTGCCTTTGGGCAGAATTACTATGGATGGATTTTATATAATCTATTATTGAATATCTAATATTCATTTTTTCTTGTATGAGAATAATGATAATAATAATAATAACTTAATAATGATAATAATAATAATAATAATAATAATGATAATAATAATAATAATAATAATTATTATTATTAATATAATAATGATGATATTGATGATAATTATGATAATGATAAATAGATAGATCATCGGTTGATTAATGTCTTTGACATCGTCCGATTCTTAATAGCCAATTTTGTCGGTCCATCCAATCTCCTGGTTGTAGATGTTTCTCTTTCATGTATAAACATATTCCCTGACTCCAGGAGGTTTTAGGTCTTCCTCTGCCTCGTCTTCCCTCAGGTTTCCATTCCAAAACAGATTTTGGTAGCCGATCCTCTTCCATTCGCTGGGCATGTCCTTACCATCTTAATTGCTGAGTTTTAATATAATCTAAAATAGTGTCTTCAATCTTCATTTTCTCCCTTGTAACTGAGTTCCTAATTTTTTCTCTTCTTGAAATTCTTGCTGCCCTTCGTATAAAATCCATTTCCGTTGCCAAAAGATACTTATTTGTTTTTGTTGTTAATGACCAAAGTTCTGCTCCATAAGTAATGATGATGATGATGATGATGATGATGATGATGATGATAATACTTACTTACTTACTCACTGGCACTATCGAACCCGTAGGCTCATGGCCGCGCGGACATAAGCTGTCCATACATCCCTATCCTGAGCTAATGTGTTCCAATCATTCCCTGTATAATCTACTTCCCTCAAATCATATTTAATGTTATTCTCCCACCTCATTCTTGGTCGACCAACTGAGCGTTTTCCCTCTGGCTTTCCTACAAGAAGCTTCCATCCAAGTCTTTCATTCCCCATACGTGCAACATGTCCTGCCCAACGCAGTCTACGAGACTTAACTGTTCTTATTATATCTGGCTTCCTATAAAGACCATGTAGTTCATTGTTATGAAGTCTTCCCCATTCACCTGTCTGTTCATCTCTCTTTGGTCCAAAAATTTTCCTAAGTACTTTATTCTCAAATACTTGTAATCTCCTTTCCTCCCTTAAAGTAGGAGTCCATGTTTCGCACCCAGTTATACTATATGGATAATAATAATAATAATAATAATAATAATAATAATAATAATAATAATAAATAGAGCATAGTTTGTGGTTCTGATTTCTTGCAGCTATAAATATCACATGTTCACTTTCTCAACCAGTGTCAAATAATTAAGTTTCTTTGTTTTTATTCAACATATGTAATCTAACGTGAGACCTTGAAACGATGTTTTTAAATTACAGTGTACCAATCTTTAGTCGTACACCGTTAATCATTATTTTAAGTGTTGATTAAATGTTCAAAAACTAAAACATGTGGACTCAGAAGTGACAACCTTCCCTTGCAAGGACATTTTCTGAATGTCCGATATCGAGGCTGATATGAAATTCTCGCTTATTGCAATGTGATTTATTTCTATTTTTCTATTAAAACATTCTTATCAGGATTTCTTCTTCGGCTTTCCCCCGCTTATAGGTTTGCCGTCTTCAGTTTCCATTTATCTCTATCATTCCAATCTCCCTATTTCCAAATTCCTTTCGTCCATTTTAGTTCTGACGTAGGTTTTCTATTTCCAACTTGGTCTGCCACGTTTATTTCTTCCATGGGTGACCATTGGTATATACTTTTTGACCATCTTTCATTTTCCATTCTTTGTACATGGCCATACCATTTAAGCGTTTGATTTTCAATCCTCTTAACAACAGATGTGGTGACATTCACATAGGCCTATTAAAGAACTGTAATTGCTTTTATGGTGCATCATTTTTACACGCTTTATATTAGCTTGACCTGTATCTATCTATATAACGGAATCTTTCAACACGATATTCACCCACTTAAAAACATTGGATCGACTTGAAACTTTGCATACTTGTAAAGGACCAATGTCAATACAATAATTTCATTTTTTTTCTAAGATCCTGGCCAGGATCATCAGGACATCAAAAAAATAAAGAGCGGTATAATAGGTTGCGGACGTATCGACTATTTTGTCTGTCGTTGTGGTAGCTCAGTTGGTAGAGTGGTGGACTGTAGTGGTATATAATTTCAGTAATCCATAGGTCGCTGGTTCGGGGGCACGCCGTAGCGTAGTGGTTAAGGCACTGCGCTACACGCTGGAAGGTCAAGGGTTCGAATCCCGGTGGGGTCAGCATTTTTAAACTGACCCTAACCTTCTGGCGGCACTAAGGCCCTGGGGTTGACTCAGCCTCTAACGAAAATGAGTACCTGACGCATGTTCTGGGGGTAAAGGCGGCCGTCACGCAGGGCTGACAACCCAGCTGATACCAAGTGCCGATTGTCCAGAAAAGTGGGAGCCTTAACCTCCTACTACCCCAAGGGCCTCCTGAGGCCTGTAGTGGGATTAAAAAAATAGTAAATCCCTCTCTTCAGACCCCGCTACTGTTCTCGTGAAAGCGAACAGTAGTTAAAATTAAAAAAGAACAAAACTAACAGCTGTGTTTTTTATTTGTGTTGCAGCTACAGTCGCCAGAATCGGAACATGATGGAGAAACACCGGAGGGACAAGATGAACGCCCATATCAGCAACCTCGCCCTCCTGGTGCCTACTGTCGCCAATTCCCCAAAGAAAATGGACAAAACCAGCATTCTCAGGCTTACTGCTGCCTTCCTTAGACTTCATAAATGTGAGTTGTTTTGCATTAAAAACATAGGATCATACTCTGCTTCCTGTGTGTGTTTCTAATGCCACCCACTCCACTTAAGTGTTTCTGGTTCCGTTCTGGGCTGACAGATGGCGTTAATGTGATCCATTTTCAATTTTAAAATTCTCCAACTCCATGCGCTACAGGCCTAGAGGGCCGTTGGCCTACCATCCAGCTGCTGGCTTCGAAGTGGTGGGAGACTGGAGACCAGAAGCTCCTTTCTCTTGGTTCAATGAACCCGAGGACCATCCGTGGGGGCACCATGGGCGATGCCTACATTGCTCAGTGGGCTGGACTCAGCAGCGGCACGACTAGGCCTAGTCTTGCGAACAGGCCGGTTGGGACAATACCGGTCGTAATGCTGGGAATTACCACCAGATCAGTAAGCTCGGGATAGGAGAAAGCGCGGTCTTTTGGCTGTGTGGTCGTCAGGAGTTGAGCGACCTGACGTACTAATGCTCAGGCTGGACCCACTTCAGCAACAAAACACGTCCCCAGGTGGTGCACTGGGGGAAAGGTCGGTGGATCTGCTAGACAGTCCTCCCGGCTAAGTCCAAGGGACTCGTGAACCATTAGTGGGGTCGGCAGGAGTTGAGCGCCTTGTCGTACTATTGCTCACCTGTTGGAGCTTGCGAGCTCCGTGCTGGCCCATAACTGCAACAGGACACGTCTCTGGGGCCACACTAGGGCACGGCTCGGACCAGTGCAGAGGGGAGCAACTGTGCTGGTTCCCGGCTAAGCCTACGGGCTCGTGGACAAACTGTGGGGTCACCAGGAGATGAGCACCTGGATGTGCTAAAGTCTCACACTGCGGGGCTTGATTCAAGCCCTAGCCGTTCTCACAACAGCTGCAGGATGCGTCCCTGGAGGTAGAACAGGGGAACGGTCGGTGGATCTGCGACAGTAGTCCTCCTGGATAGGCTCGAGGAGCCCGTGGACCAAACTATGGGGTCGTCAGGAATGAGCGACCTGACGTACTATGTAGCTCAGCAATTTCCCTGAAGTTGCGACTCCAACACCTTCTCCCTGAGGGGTTGGTTTTATTGCTGAGAACCTTGAACGTGGACGCGATAGTTAAGGGAGGACAAGATATTGAGACTTGGGAGTATGGTCTCTGACCGAGGTATCCCAAGGGGTGGAGGCATGGGTCCAGATGACCTCATATCCACATGTGTTAATCACAGAGGTAGACGGATCATCTAGCCAGTGAAGAGGTGACACGTGGTGAGCATGTCGGGTTCCCCAGCCGTTATTGCTTGAACCTGGAGTAGCTACTTATTGTAGCTTCCCAAATGCCCCACGATGCTGGGTGGGCACCGGTCCCATACTGGCCGAAATTCCATGAGCAAATTTCTTCCCCGTGGGGACTCGAACCAGCGCAAGTCCCGTAGCTCTGCGCCAAGGCTTCCTGCCTTAACCACTCGGCTACGGCGCGGGACTCAATTTTAAAATAACCTAAGTTAATTAGATTAATAGAGGTTATTATGATGGACATGATGGAACATATAAAATTGACAGACAAAATAAAAAAAATAAATATGTGCTAGACTGAGTGGGCGAAGGAAGAAGAATGATGGAACTCATAAAGAAGAGGAAAATAAATTGGATTGGCCACTGGCTAAGAAGAGGGTTCAAGTCCCGTTGGGGTCAGGATTTTTAAAACTGACCCAAACCCTCTGGCGGCACTATGGCCCTGGGGTGGACTCAGCCTCTAACGGAAATGGGTACCAGACGCTTGTTCTGGGGGTAAAGGCGGCCGTCACGCAGGGCTGACAACCCGGCTGACATAAAGTGCCGATTGTCTAGAAAAAGTGGGAGCCTTAACCTCCTACTACCCCAAGGGCCTCCGGGTCTGTTGTGGGATCACTTTACTTTACTTTACTTTACTTTACTTTACTGGCTAAGAAGAAACTGCCTGCTGACGGATGCCCTTAGAAGCAATGGTTAACGGTAAGAAAGAGGCAGAAAAATACATCAGAAGTTAGATAATATTAAAATAAAAGTATTTAATTAAATAAAGATAAAAATTACAGTTTATTTAATTAAATAAGTTATGGAATTTCATCAAGTAAACACCAATTCAATTGATTTCTTAAAATAAATGGTTCGTATGCGGATAAAAAAGGAAAGCTGAGTTAAGGAAGGTGTGGAGAATGCTGAGTGTGCAGTGAAAGACGTGCTCTTGAGCAGGACGTGGAGGTTCAGGTGAAATTTAAATTAGACCTTTTTTTTTTTTATTTACATATATGCTACAACCCGTGGTTCTCCAATGGTATATCACGGGATATTTACAGTTTTACAATTGTTCAATTATTGTTCTAGTTGTTCTTGTAGTTGACGGAAGATCCTCGTAAGAAATTCTGCAACGTTGACTGTGTTAAAGTGGAACTTCAGAATATTTGGCGGAGTAGCAATTTGTAGTACAGCTGGTCGATCTCTGGGGAACATGTTGCATTCAGTCATCAGATGGTGAGCCGTCTGCAGTGATTTTTCCGGGCAGTTGCAATAAGTTGAAGCAGTTTTGTTCATTTTGTGTAGGTAGGATTTAAATAGTCCATGGTTGGTGAGAAATTGTGTGGTTATATAGTTAGGCCATAGGGATAGGGACAGTCTATAGGGTATGTTGGGGATGAACATTTTGGTATGGAAGGCGTCATTTGATTTGGTGTAAATTAAATTCCAGATTGTTTCATAGTATTCTTTTAATAACTGCTTGCCTCGTGTTATAGGGATGGAGTTGCAGTCGATAGTATTTTTGTAGCTAGCGGCTATTTTAGCCAGATAGTCAGCTCTTTCATTCCCTCGAAGACCTGCGTGACCTTTAACCCAGTGGAGGTCAGTCTTTCTCGTCTTTTTGAGTACGATTAGCTTTACTCTGGTTTGGATCGCCAAAGGGTTGGTTGATTTTCTATTGGCTATGGCTAGAAGAGCGGCTTTCGGATCCTTTTAAAGTTGAGCAGTGTGTAAAACAGGTTTATGGTCTAACGTCTACATTCTTTAATTTGACATTGGAATATATTGTTCGAAATCTCGATGTAAACTCCACAATCCACACTTGGAGCGTACAAATTGTAGGATACGCTGATGATATCGGAATCCTGGCAAGAAGATGACAACTCGGTGAGGAAACTACACACGCACTTAATATCGCAGCAGAGGAAATTGGAATGAACATTAATACAGACTATTTAACTCATGCCCCAAATGGCAGTCAATGACCAATCACGTTTCAATGAATTAGTAGTTTTTCACCTCGATTTTATCACTTTCATTTTATCGCTCTCATTTTATCAAGTGACTCCCAGATAATGCGTGTATATATATATATATATATATATATATATATATATAATATATATATGGAATGATAAGAAAAATAAATGCCTGGACGGGATTCGAACCCGGATCTCTGAGTCTGTACCTCAGTGTGATATTCATTACACTATCAGGCGAATCCAATTCAAACACTTATTTTTCTTATATATGTATTATACTCTCCATTATTACTAGATGTCGCGAGAACTCGGTCTTCACCGCCATCTAGCAGCTGACTATATCAAGTAAGCAAATTAAAGAGAATATTTTTACCTTATAGCAGTGACGCTTTATAGATGTTATAATTAAAATATAAATAAGGTAAAAATATTCTCTTTAATTTGCTTACTTGATATAGTCAGCTGCTAGATGGCGGTGAAGACCGAGTTCTCGCGACATCTAGTAATAATGGAGAGTATAATACATATATAAGAAAAATAAGTGTTTGAATTGGATTCGCATTCCATATTAAGCTTGCATTGCACAATGTTAAACATTTAATTATAACATATATATTATATATATATATATATATATATATATATATATATAGGATAGCAATGGCAAAATAAGCTTTCAACAAGAAGAGAAGCATTTTCTGCGGACCTATGGAAAGAGAAATAAGAAAGAGGCTAGTGAAGTGCTTTGTGTGGAGTGTAGCATTATATGGTGCAGAGACATGGACATTACGACGGAATGAGGAAAAGCGACTGGAAGATTTTGAGATGAGGATATGGAGAAGAATGGAACGTATAAAATGGACACACAAAGTAAGAAATGAAGATGTGCTAGACAGAGTGGGTGAAAGAAGAACAATGCTGGAACTCATAAAGAAGAGGAAAATAAATTGGATTGGCCACTGGCTAAGAAGAAACTGCCTGCTGAAGGATGCTCTAGAAGGAATGGTCAACGGAAAGAAAGTTAGAGGCAGAAAAAGACATCAGATGATAGACAATATTAAAATAAATGGTTTATATGCAGATACAAAAAGGAAAGCTGAGTCAAGGAAAGAGTGAAGAATGCTGAGTTTGCAGTGAAAGACCTGCTCTTGAGCAGAACACTATGAATATATATATTTATATATACATATACATATATAGGCCTATATGTATGTATATATATATATATATATATATATAGATAGATAGTACATGAATGTAATCAGATTCTGCTTGCGAGATATAATAGAAAAACATTCGTTGCAATTGATTATACCATAAAAAGAAGAAACCACTGTTTGCACTTTCTTAAATTTATTATTTCCCAGGAATTAACGTTGCACAAAAATATAATTGACATATTTACATCATAGGACATCAGGAGTTAATTAATAACCTGTAATGATGTGTTTCATTTTTTCTCCACTAGGGTGCATTCTTACAATATTGCGATTGTGTTTGACAATAAATATGATCTGGTTGCAGTGATGAACAAATGAATCATAACGTTTCTTATTTGTTTTCAAACATCGCCGTTTACATTAAATATGTAAATATTTTAAAATAATTATATTTAAATAATGATTTGTGAGTAAACAGCTTAAATGTATTCGTTAAATAGTCCTAACAAATGCCACTCTTGATTTCCAAATTCTCTAGATAAATTCACTCCTCACTTCGTGAAGTCGTGAATTTATCGATAATTTGTAAATAACTCGTGGCGTTACTTGTGATAAAACGAAAGTAATGAAGAAATTACACTGAGATACAAAAAATAAACTTTTTTTTTCTCAGAAAGAAAAAAATATGTGATTCTGATAGTATTTTTTCTCCTGAATTCAAATATGATATCGGGTTTTCTGCCTCACGCAAGGTTTCCGAGAGACAGGAATTTATAAATTCAAATACTTTTAATATTCTCTATATTCGTAACTACACAATATTCGAACATTCGGACTCATCCAGAAAGTAAGAAATGACGATTTTTTGCTATATTTCGTCTATGGAGCATCTCTCTTGATGGTCCAACAATAATCGGCCAGCATATTAGGATACCATTTGCCTTGATATCTCTTTTCCATAGCTGAAATCTCCTGAGTCAGCTCATTTTGTTTTATTTTACAATGGACAAATGGACGAAAAAACGTTTGTTAAAAACATAATTATTTAAATCCATTAATTGAAATTGAAATGAAAAAAGTGATGGAGAAATTTCGAATACATATTTGAAAACACGATAAAAAAACTGCATTAAGTACAACTATTGGTACTCATGAGACAAAAATCATGTTGACCAGTGTTATTGACTAAATCAGGCTCGAGAAAAAAAAAATATGGTGAAGGCTAAACATATAGAAAGAGTAGGGCAATTTACATATAAGGGAACCTGCGTTACAGAAGCCAGAATTAATCAATACAGCAAATGAAACTTGTTTTAGTCTCATTAACGTAATGATGTCCATAGTAAAACTAAGATCATCATCATCATCATCCGGTATCATGGCAGCTGCCGCCGTCTTCCGGAAACCAAACTCCATTCCTCTCTGTCCATCCATTGATCTTCCTCCATTCCTCTGATATTCATAGCTGCTTGTACTCCTTCTATCCAAGTTTTCTTCGGTCTTCCTCTCTTCCTCCTTTCCATTGGGATCCATTCCATAACAATTTTAGGCAATCTTTGCTCTGGCATTCTTTTGACATGACCATACCACTGTAATCTTTTAATGTCTATGATGTCCGGCTCCTCTTGTACACCCATAATTTCCCTTATTTCTTTATTTCGTATTCTATCCATTCTAGATTTTCCCGCTGATCTTCTTAAACATCCATTTCTGTACTTAAAATTCTTTTCATTTCCCTGGTAGGAATTTGCCAGACTTCAGCTCCATATGTTAAAATGCTCTGAATTATGGTTTGATATATTTGTAATTTTCTATTTTTTGTAATATTTTTGCTCCACCAGAGTTTAAAGCATTTATTGCTTGTTTTGTTTGTGCGATTCTATTTTTAATTTCCACTGTGTTATCGCCTGAATGGTCTAATTTTGTTCCTAAATACGCGCATTCAATACTAAGTTTTTTTTAGTTCTTCTCCATTGTTGAAATTTATATTTTCCATTTCTTCTCCTATACACAGATATTTAGTTTTCTCAATGTTTATATAAAGACCCCATTTCTCATATTCTTCTTTTAGTTTTTTTAGCCATATATTCTATGTCATCGTGGTGTTGTGCTATTAATACCTGGTCATCTGCAAAATTGACTGAATATACATGTTATTTTGGATAGGTATGCCCATTTTTTGACTTTTTTCCTCCAGTCTCTTAGTACTCTTTCGAGATAAATTTTAAATAGAGTTGGAGATAAACTGCAACCTTGCCTTAAACCTTTTGTAATAGTATATCCCTTTGTTATAAGATTTCCAACTTTTATTTTCGAAATACATTCCTTATGTATAAAACAATGATCCAACCAGTTGTGACGTAAGGCTGTGAGTCAGGACCTCTTCCCAGAAGTGTGCTGATATGATTAATGCCCACGAGAGAGATATATAAAATATATTACGTAGAGTGTATGTACCGTCCCTCGCCGTAGCCGAGTGGTTAAGGCAAGAAATCTTGGCGCATGGCTACGGGATTTGCGCTAGTTTGACCCCAATGGGGGAAGACATTTTCTCATGGAATTTCGGCCAGTATGGGACCGGTGCCCATCCAGCATCGTGAGGCATTTGGGTGGCTACATCACCCCGCTTCATCAGACTATCCGACACACATAACCTTGTCACTCGATCCCATCAGCACATTGTCCTTTATATCCCTCCTCATCACACTGTGTATTATTCATTATCTTTTACGGTCTCACTTACCAAAACATGGAATTCCGTTCCGCCCTATGTCAGAGACTGTCAAACTATAACATCCTTCAAAAACAAACTAAATAATTATTTAATAACAAACTAACTTATACACCTCACTGATAGTATTCTTTTAGCAATTAGTAAATTTAATTATTTATGAAAATAATATTAAAATTTAAAAAAATATTTTCATTTATTTAAATATTGTATAAGCATAAAATTAGTCTTCTATATCTCATTACTTTCTTTTGTTTTTTTATACAGGCTCCTACATTAGACAGGGACAGTCTACCAACAATTTAATATGTCTTGCTTGTATACATTTTATTATTAGTTTTGGTCAAATTAAATCTATAATTACAACATGTCCACCGCTGTGGTCTCGAGGTAGCGTGCTGCCTTGCCACGCAGAGGGCCGGGGATCGATCCCCGGTCGTGGTAGTTTTTCTGGATGAGGTTTTTATCGGGGGTTTTCCTCACCTGTAAGACAAATATCAGGAAAACTTTAAGGCCCAAACGGTCCCCGAAATAATAAGGCCATCATCATCCTTATCATTATCATCATCATCCGTCACCGGTGTGGAAAGCAACGGGAAGCTACCACACCTACAATTCCCTAGTAAAGCTGCAAGCATAGCATGAAAATGCTATGATTGCGGTGAAAGACCTGCCCTCGGGCAGAATTACTATGGATGGATTAACTAACATTAACTGGTTGCATTATAAATCGTAATATAATAGATATTATCTTATTCATCAAATCTTAATTTAGTATTTAATATTAGAGTTAATTGAGATTGTTATATTCTGATGTAATATATGTTTGTCCTGGTGAGTGGAAGAGAAGGCCACATGACCTTAACTCAACCAGGCTAAATAAATAAATAAGTAGTTGAGAAGACCAGCTATAACGGCTGGGGGACGTGACATGCTGATCATATGTCACACCTACACTCGCTAGATAATCGTCTACCTATGCTATTAACACAAGTGGATGTGAGGCCAGCAGCCGGCTGGTAGACCAAGGGCCTCCTCGGCCTGTCGCGCTTGGAGTTTTTTAATATTAATGAGAACGGTGTATGAAGAATTAGACATTATTTAGAACTTTGAACATCTTTACGGAATGTCTAATTTAGACGCCATAATCCAACTTAAGAGGCTACAATGGGCTGGACATGTGCATAGAATGCAGGAGCAAAGAATTCCGGAGAAGGGAATGATCGCAGCATTTGACGGGAAACGATCTCGAGGAAGACCCAAAAAGAAAAAATAGATGGGAGGATGCAGTGATAAAGGACGTTAACCATGTGCTTGGTATCAAGAACTGGAAGTCGGCTGCGATGGATAGAGAAGAGTGGAGGAATTGGATTGGTGAGGCCAGGGTTTGATATGGGTGATGATTATTTTCAATTTTAAGCGCACATTCCATAAATTTGAGTAGGAAAAAAAAACCGTTGTCTAACGGTTGAATTCTTGTTGGTATTAGTAAAATGAAAATGGCATTCTTGTTTTAATTCAACGGTTGAATTTATATATGGGATGTCCTGTTGAAAGCAATAATTTGCGAAAGAACACGCAGATCACTACGTTTACCGGTTATTAATTATTATTGGAATTCAATTAATAACAGGTATTTTTACATTCTGAAGCAATTATTAATAATTGGATTGCATGTAGGTTGCATGCCATCATTTATGTATTTATCACTAATTTAAAGATAGAACCTATTTTCACGGATGCAAATGAGGCGGGTCTTTCCGAAACTAGCTTTATGCATTTTTTACAAATATTGAGTTGATAGTACCCTAGCATTCCTTGTTAAGCCAGCAATTCCTCTATCGTAAGCAACTGGGCCAAAAGTGATATTTTCCGGTAGAAATCTGCATCGGAAAATGTAGTGTTGTTCCATAACTTGCCTTTTGCAATGTTGTTGTTGTTCCAAAACTTGGCTAATACAATCAACCATAAAGTACAGGCTAATATATTGACTTAGGCTTTCACGGCCGGAGTTACTATGGTGATATTGTAGAAGATATCCGGGCTGCTGGCCGTGGTCTTGAGGCTTGTAGTTCCCCAACGTTCGGCCAGAGACTGCGTCCGGAATCCTCAAGGGTTGTCTTGACACTGGCAATTTTGTCGACTACCTGCCTATTTATACATTTATCAGCGACGTGTTCTCTGCGCGGTCCGTTACTTCGTAAATTGTATCTGCCTTCTGGTTGGTTAGCATTAGGGTCTCCCATTGCACCAATGAGCTTGCTGTCTGATGTTCTAGTAGATTGTTCTTGTAGGGGTTTACATCTGGCTGTTTTTATGGATACCAGTCTTAAAAAAAGCCGGATGTAAACCCCTACAAGAACAATCTACTAGAACATCAGGCAGCAACCTCATTGGTGCAATGGAAGACCCTAATGCTAACCAACCAGAAGGCAGATACAATTTACGAAGTAACGGACCGCGCAGAGAACACGTCGCGGATAAATGTATAAATAGGGCAGGTAGTCGACAAAATTGCCAGTCTCAAGACAACCCTTGATGATGCCGGACACAGTCTCTGGCGAAACGTCGGGGAACTACAAGCCTCAAGACCTCGGCCAACAGCTCGGAAATCTTCTACAAGATCATAAAGCAATTTATATAGCAATTTAAAATCTGACGATAAAAATCGCAAAACATAGTCAACTGATGCAATTATAATTTTTAACATATGTAATCACTGTGGCAAGGATTTTGATGCATTTGCATTTTTCTATGAGAACTGTACAATGCTGAGTTGGTTATCAATGCGTTTTGACGGAAAATGATCTTAAACAGATTACTTTGTGGTTACATTTATTTGCATTTTTTGACATATTGCATTTTTTGTGGATCTTCTAGAATATTAGTGCCTATTCCAACCCCTCAAACATACTTTTTAGCAGTTTTATGCTCAACTAAGTAAGGAAATTGATAAAAGAGATAATAACCATATTTAAATAATGATTTGTGAGTAAACAGCTTAATTTTATTCGTTAAATAGTCCTAACAAATCCCACTCTTGATTTCCAAATTCTCTAGATAAATTCACTCCTCACTCGTGAGTTGTGAATTTATCGATAATTTGGAAATCACTCGTGGCATTACTTACGATAAACTTGTATTAAACAAAGTCAATAGAAATCCAAATCAACTAAAAAAGTTAAAAGACACAACGCGTTTTAGAATCAATATTAACTCTTGATAATGAGTTACTTCGCTACTGAAACGCGTTGACTCTGTTAACTTTCTAAATTGGCGATTTGGGTTTTCATTGACTTCGTGTGAAATTATATTGTAATGGTTGTATAGATTAGTAATTGACTTAATATTTCTGTGCATCAAATAAACCAGTTTGTCTACTTTGATTGCTTGAAACCTCTTATAATAATAGGATGCCGTTGTACAGTCTTTGAAAAAAATGATGGCACGACTCTTGATGTTGGAAAGTTAAAAGTTTTGAAGAGCGATTCACACCAGTACGTTGTTACATGTGCTGTCTCCTTTGAGGAGACCGGGAATCGAACCCGAGCTCGCTGCGTAACAAGGCATTCATTTTTATTTTCATATATTTGCCTTCATTGCCAAATGTCAAAAATATAGTTATAACATCTAAATATACAAGCGTTACTGCTACAAGTAAACATTCTCTTTCAAAATTTGCTTAACTATTATGGTGGCCGCTAGATGTCAGTTGGAACGACTTCCCCCTACCTATTGTGTGAATTGAGAATACTACATGTATAAGAAAAAGAATGTATGTTTGTGTTTGAATACTTGAAGACCTCAGTTGGTTAGAGCCCTAAACGTACAGAGTTTAGAGACTCGGGTTCAAATACTGACTCAAGCATTTATTTTTCTTTATATATATATATATATATATATATGTGTGTGTGTGTGTGTGTGTGTGTGTTTTGAACAACAAAAAACATATTTTGTTGAAGTTGTTACGTCGGGTACAATGGAATTCACTAGCATATAAACACAGGCGTATTACTTTTGTTTGTATTTCATTTAATGTTTTGTACGACATTTTTGTCTGTTCACAGTTTTGGTTACCGATCCTGGAGAACTCAATAGAATAGACTTCCCTAACTTCTTGAAGGATTGCAATCTGTCTCAAGCTTTCATGGAGGTGAGTGTTTATGTAAAATAAACGATTTAACAACTAACTCAATACATTAATAATTACACTGGTCGACAAAAATTAACTTTTTTTCTTTCACAACAATAAAAATATGAGATTTTAGAAGTTTTTTTCATTATAAATTTAAATATCATTTCAGATATTTGTGGTACAATACATAGAACATTGAATAATAAAGCCCATAAACAAACAACATTAAAATTTTATAAAACAATGGCTGTCCCTGTCCTTTTGTATGGGAGTGAATCTTGGATTACCACCAACAAACAAGAAAATAAAATCCAAGCAGCCGAAATGAAATTTTTAAGAAGAGTAAAAGGCTGCACTAGAATGGACCAGATAAGAAACGAGGATATCCGTGAAGAACTGCAGATCTACTTCATAAAAGAAAAGATATTTAACAACAAGATACAGTGGAAAGAACATGTAGAAAGAATGGAAGAAAGAAGATTACCAAATAAAATCTTCCATTATTTTCCGAGAGGAAGAAGAGATGTCGGACGTCTTCGGAAGAGATGGTCTTAGATCTATTAGTGAAGACGGAACAGGCAACTCTTGCCTAAACCAGGAAGTGAAGAATAAGAAGATTTCAGATTTTTCCTATCAGGCTAAAGTTTTCTGCGATATTCATTTACAGTTTTTATAATTTCTAATAAAATCCATCTAACTCTTTCATTCTGACTTACCTAGAAAGTGGTAGATAGTGATTTTCGGGAATATTTTGCATCTGGAACATCTCTCTTCTTTCCAACAGTAATCAGCCAGCATATTAGAACTCCACTTGTCTTGGTACCTCTTTTCCATTGTGGAAATTTGCTGATGAAAACGCTCACCGTGCTCATCAGAGACAGCCCCAAGATTTTCCGGAAACAAGACCGAAAGAAGAGAATGCTAAAATAAATTTAAAGAAAAGTAGCTGTCACAAAAAAAAACACTGTGCATGATGGAAACATTCTAACTACATATCTGAATTCAGTATGAAAAAATGCAGTAGATTCACTAATCAGATTTCGTGTGAAGAAAATCTTGTCGACCAGTGTAATTATTATAGGGAAGTTCGGGTACTGTGGACCCTTCTGTTTGAGTGGACCCTGTTAATATCTCCTTTAATTGGTGCTGCCCTCGAACAGAAAATATTTTAATTTCTTCCCCTTATCGACTTTGGCGAGTTTCTTTTATTCTTTTTGCGATGAAGGGTTTATTTGCGATATTTATGAAAATTACCACTTTAAAAGTTTTTGAAGCTAAGAATCAGTTCTTAATTTCTGCTGTTGAATATTACAAATGTTGAAAAAAAAATAAACTCCTAAATATATTATATAGATGCTGTTTTAATATACTGACGGGTTTGGTTTGATATTATGTGACATGGTGGCTGTATAAAATAATTAAACATGACAAAGGAATTCAGTTAACATGAACCCTCCACGAATTCGTATATGTTATCATTGAGGATGCTATCTGTAAAAAACATTCACTAAGTTATTTTTATTTGATATCCTTGTCTATCTATCTATCGTCGGGTTTTTACAGCTGCTGCCGTCTTCCCGTTCCAAACCTCCAAAGCCTATGGTCTAGGGCATCTTCGATGCTTAGCCCTCTAGCTTGCATTACTGTCTTCATGTTTTCGTTCCATGTTAACCTTGGTCTCCCTCTTTTCTTCTTTCTGCTCGGAAGCCATTCATATAGTTGCTTCGGCCATATTTTACTAAACCCAAAGACCGTCGCCTTCTGCACTTGAATGACGTGTGACTGTTATAATCAACATTTTTTATTCAAAACATTAAATAAATATCAACGCTTTCTTAATTATGATTAGTCATAAATATTTTCAGATTAATCTCTGTCTGTCTGTATAAATTAATAGAATAAATAATCTTAAAAATAGACTAAAAGCTAAGGTGGACTCTGGGGTCCACTTTATCCGAATATGGAGGTTAAAGTGGACCTTTCTTGTAATGTAAAAAAAGTTTATAAATTATGAAGATGTTTCCATATTTGAATAAAATAACAATGTCATTTCATAGTTACAACACTAATGATAAACACTGCAATTAAACAAAATTCAAATCCCTTAATTAGAAGAAGGAAAACAAGAAATTCAAAACAGGGGTCCACATTACCCGAAGTTCCTTTTATTATTATGATTGTTATTATTATCTTCTTCTTCTTCCGAATGAAGTATTGGGAGATGATGCCCGTTCTGCGACTACAAAAACTGATCTTTCCATCGGTTGAAGGGTCTTCCGAGGTCTCTTTTGCCTTTAGGGTTGAGGTGGTAAATCATCTTTGGTAAACGGGAATTTGACATTCTCTGGACGTGTTGGAACCATTTAATCTGATAATTTTGTATATGTTCAACCATTTCCCTACTATTCCACTGAATCCATTATTATTATTATTATTATTATTATTATTATTATTATTATTATTATTATTATTATTATTATCATTATTATTATTATTATTATTATTATTATTATTATTATTATATGTTATTTAAACTGATATTTAAGGCCATAAGTCCTGTCTTCCTCTCAAGCAGCGAAAAATATTAAATACAGAAAACAAATCACAAACCATCAAATTAATCTACATAAAGACCAATTACATAATAAATATTTTAATATCTTTAAAGGAAGCTAATTTCCGGCTATTCCTGATTTCTTGTGGTGGATAGGTTCCACCCCTTAGTATCTCCTCGCTATCGCCTAGTGATATATAATCTGCATAAAGTAATAGCTCATTAATACCACTGATTTGTAGACCTCCTTTATCCTCTAATGATTTGATGGCATGCTCTAGTACAAAATTGTATAGTAGAGGCGATAGTGCATCTCCTTGCTTTAACCCATTGCGAATTTCAAAAGTATCTGAAAATTGCCCACACGCACCCTACTCTTTGTACCATTTACATACATTTAAATAAATCTTTCTTTTTTAAAGAGTTCCGATGTTCTGCAGGATTCAATACAACCTCTCCCTCTTAATTGAATGATATGCCTTTTTTGAAGTCTGCATATTATAGTTCACATAGTGTGCTATTATATTCCTATTCCCTTTGAAAAATCTGTCTTACACTAAAAATCTGATCTGTTGTAGAACTGATTCTTCTAAATCCTCATTGATTACCATTTATTATGTCAATATAAACATACAAATAACAGCAAAACTAATAATAATTAGAATCAGGATTTTTACGTAATAAAAGATTGCGATGCAGATAGTATATTATTCAACTGTTTGTGAGTGAAACCAATATAAAAGACAGTCAGCAATCTTATTTTTTAAACTATTATACTGATTGTATGTGAAGCCAAAACAAAATACAGTCGGAAACCCTTACTTTTCATTATACTATTCAACTGTTTGTATGTGAAACCAAAATAAAAGACAGTCAGAAGTCTAACTTCTCATTGTAGTATTCAACTGTTTGTATGTGAAACCAAAATAAAAGACAATCAGAAGTTTAACTTATCATTATACTATTCAACTGTTTGTATTTGAAACCAAAATAAAAGACAGTCAGAAGTCTAACTTCTCATTATACCATTCAACTGTTTGTATGTGAAAAAATAAATAAAAGACAGTCAGAAGTCTAACTTCTCATTATAGTATTCAACTGTTTGTGTGTGAAACCAAAATAAAAGACAGTCAGAAGTCTAACTTCTCATTATACCATTCAACTGTTTGTATGTGAAACCAAAATAAAAGACAGTCAGAAGTCTAACTTCTCATTATAGAATTCAACTGTTTGTATGTGAAACCAAAATAAAAGACAGTCAGAAGTCTAACTTCTCATTATACCATTCAACTGTTTGTATGTGAAACAAATAAATAAATAAATAAAGAAGTCAGAAGTCTAACTTCTCATTATATTATTCAACTGTTTGTTTGTCAAACCAAAATACTAGACAGTCAGGAGTCTAACTTCTTCTTATACCATTCGACTGTTTGTATGTAAAAAAAAAGATAGAAGTCTAACTTCTCATTATACTATTCAACTGTTTGTATGTGAAACCAAAATAAAAGACAATCTTCTTATAGCATTCAACTGTTTGTATGTGAAACCAAAATAAAAGACAGCCAGAAGTCAAACTTTACAATATACCAAGTTGCAGTCTTACAATTTAGTAGATACAAATTCTGTCTCTACTCACATCATTGATGATAATATGATGATAGTTGTTGCAGGTGATGGACGGCTTCATGATCATCGTGTCGTGCTCGGGAAACATCTTGTTCGTGTCCCATACAGTGGAGACCCTGCTAGGACACCCACAGGTAAGTACTCTACAGTCACTCTGTATCTTCAGGGAATATGCTATTGTCTGTCCAACGGATCTGTGCCCCCGTAAGATATGCGAACTAAAGCCTACTTCCTTTTCTCCCTCAGCAAATAATTTCCCTCTCTGCATTCCTATCTCTCTCTTGCACTTGCACTCCAGAGTTGTAAACTCGACTCCAACCTTGCATTATTCAATATTCAAGAGCCATGACACTGGCACATCCCTACTCGATGGCTGCCGTCTGACGTAGGGTGAGGGGAGTGCGGTGAAATGGTGTGAGTATTGACGTGTACTTTTTTAAGAACGATGCCAGCGATGTAGGGACACAGATCCGTTGGTCCAAGTATATACATTTTATCTTGTTGAAGTTACAACATTCAAATCTGCTAATGATGTTTTATAAGGTCACTTATTGAAGCTGTGTATGAATTTGGAATTCCTGGAAAACTAATCATGATGACGAAACGAACTATAAACCAAGCTAACAAGACAACTATCAACCATTGCATGGCGCAAACTACTTTGAAATTTCTTCCAGAGAAGCGATGTGATGTACTAAGGCCGTGTCCAAAAAAAAAAAAAATCTGAAACGTGACAACACCGCATGTCAAGCATTGCCGCGCGGCACCCGCTTTTATATAAACTGTTAACCATCAAAGTGAGGCGATAATACATTCACGAATTTAGGTCATTTGTAGACCTGTTTCGGCATCAACAGAAACACCACCCAGAAATCTTTTGAGTGGACGTCCTGGTGTTCTTCTTCCTGCAGGTTGATTGAATTATTTAAACGTTTTTATATATTTAAGTTATATTTAAATATTATAAGAATTTTAAAATACATAATTATTAACTTAAATTTACATAATTATTATAATATTAAAATTCTGTTTTAGTTACCGATGCATGCTCTAGAAAGTATATACGCGAGAAGGTTTTTGAGTAGCCACTGCTCCTAGATTACGTTTTATAACTTTATAAAATGGATAAGAAAAGTGTCGGATAACGCAATAAGTAGGTCAGAGGGTGTCCGCATCGTATTCTTATGAGAAAATTCTCCTATCGTTCACTTCCAATCTTTAAAAGCATTAATTCAATATTTATTTTTATCGCCAATATTATTGGAAATATGACGTTTGTAAATCCAATTTTACTTTTTTGGACCAGAGATAATGGTCTCAGTATTTCTCTTACAGGCAAAGCGATGTGAATATAGGATATTCAGATGTAGAAGGTAACAAGTCATTCATCCAACTTACCCAAGATGGGTTTTATTTTTATTACGAACTGTTTCCCATGTAGCTTTTCTACAGGGTGATTCATAATTCCTATTACAAACTCCTGGGGGTTGTAGAGGGGACGTAGTAGATAAAGTTTTGATGAGGAACCCATGTCCGGAAACGTACCATTTCGATGTAAAATAAGTTCGAAGATTGAAACACATTGGACTATCATGTGACTTGTGTTTAAAAAAAAAATATATATATATATATATATATATATATAATAATAATAATAATAATAATAATAATAATATAAATATTACAGACTTCTAGGGGTTGCACTACACCTGTCGAGTCGGAGGAAGATCTTGCACCAATTCTGGCGACAGATATTATTGAGCACACACAGGTTTTGTAGGGTGTGTGTATTAAAACATGCGTTGCAGGTACACTTTGTGCAAGGAACAACAGGGTCGCCACTGGAACCACACTTATAGTACAACCCCTGGAAGTCTGTAATACTTATTCTGAAATACGAGACACACGATTTCAGCCCATTGTGTTTCAATTTTCAATCTTATTTTACATCGAAATGGTACGTTTCCGGACATGGGTTCCTTATCAAAAATATATTTACTAAGTCCCCTCTAGAACCCCTAGAAGTTTGTAATAGAAATTATGAATCACCCTGTATACTATATCCGAGCTAATTTCAGTTGTACTGTAAACATACTTGCATAAGGATGATGGCAATGGAAACATCGTTACTCCATTTTGGTAAATTTTACAGGTGAAACAAATAACAAATAACTGTTTTAAATAATTATGAAAATTGATAAGCAATAGTTCCCACATATTTTACTATAGAAGCATGGCTTCATAGCATTTGGTGGACGGGAATTACAATGTATATAGAGAAAGATTTGCGTTTGGATCGGTACTTGCTCAGGTAGCTCAGTTGGTAGAGCACTTGGTCTAGAGAACCAAGGGTCCCGGGTTCAAGTCCCGGTCTGAGCGTATAATTTTTCTCTTCAAATATAGAATACAAGTTAACTAACACTGAACAACGAAAAAGGAAACTTTTTTTTTTGTCTCAGAAAGAAAAATATGTGATTCTGATAGTATTTTGTCTCCTGAATTCAAATATGATATCAGTTTTTCTCCATCACGCAAGGTTTCCGAGAGACAGGAATTCATAATTTCAAACACTTTAATATTTTCTACATTCCTAACTACACAATATTCGAACATTCGGACTCACCTAGAAAGTAAGAAATGTCGATTTTCTGCTATATTTCGCCTGTGGAGCATCCCTCTTGATGGTCCAACAATAATCGGCCAGCATATTAGGTTTCCATTTGCCTTGCTATCTCTTTTCCATAGCTGAAACCATTTGAGTTAGCTCATTTGGTTTTATTTTACAGTGGACAAATGTGCGAAAAAACGTTTATTAAAGGATAATTATTTAAATCCATTAATTGAAATTGAAATAAAAAACTGTGGGTGAAGGAGAAATTCCGAATACATATTTGAAAACGCGATAAAAAAAACTGCATTAAGTACAACTATTGGTACTCATGAGACAAAAATCATGTTGACCAGTGTTACTGATACATTTGAAGTCCGTGTTCTCAACAGGTTATGCATCACATATTTCTGTGCTGGCTACTGAAGTTATGTGGTTTTCAATGACTGATGGAGTTACGAGGTTTTCATTGCCTACCGTCGATAAGGAATTTCTTGGCCGACTGCGTTTATTCGGGCAACCGTGGCGCTTCTTTTACCCGTCATATTAGTGAATTATCTATGAAAGTGTCAATGATAGAAGCTTTTTCTTAAGCTACATGGTATTTTAAGGGAAATTAAACTGAATACAAGATAAAATATTGTTCAGTTGTTTCTTGACTCACCTCATACTTCTTAACTCCCTCGCAGACTCGAGTTTCTTCACTTCATTTGTGACATTTTCATAAGTAATGCCACGAGTGATTTCCAAATTATCGATAAAATCACGACTCACGAAGTGAGGAGTGAATTTATCTAGAGAATTTGGAAATCAAGAGTGGCATTTGTTAGGACTATTTAACGAATAAAATTAAGCTGTTTACTCACAAATCATTATTTAAGTATAGTTATTTTAAAATATTTATATATTTAATGTAAACGGCGATGTTTGAAAACAAATGAGAAGCGTTAGGTACGCTTGATCTGCTTCTTTTGTTTATCACTGCAACCAGATCATACTATTTATTGCCAAAGGAACGCAATATTGTAAGAATGCTCTCTAATGGAGAAAAAATGAAACACATCAAACTGTATATTAATTCATTTCTGATGCCCTATGTTGTAACTATGACAAATATATTTTTTTTTTGAAATGTTATTACCTGGGAAAAAATAAATTTAAGAAATTGCAAACAGTGGTTTCTTTTTTTTTGGTGGTATAATCAAATGCTACAAATGTTTTTATATTAACTCCCACATGCGCTATGTGTTGACATTCATGCACTGTATATACAATCTGGTAGCCGTATTTCTCACGGGCTCAGTCACTGCAAAATAATGGTCAGACCTGTTCAGAATATTAAAAAGGAGGAGCTTTCTTTAATATGGCAATCATAACACTGATAAATATTTCGTGAAACACGACTCTAATTGGTTGTAAAACAGAAATTATTGAAACGTGATGTGCCATTGGGTCCCATTTGGGGCATGAGTTAAATAGTCAATGCTGTATTACATTCACAACTGATGTCCAACGGCCTCCTCTCCTGCAGACATCAGTTGTGATCGTAATATAGCATTGAGGATGTCACACAAGAAGTGAAGAAACTCGAGTCTGCGAGGGAGTTAAGAAGAATGAGGTGAGTCAAGAAACAACTCAACAATATTAAAATAAACCTCATAGTGTTATTTCCTACCTACATAACTTAACATAAAATACCTTAACACTATCATTTCTTATTAACTTCTTTACTAGCTAATACCCGGCGTGCGCTGTTACGCCTAAATAAATGAAAATTAATGTCATTTTATGTTTGGTTGAATAAGTAAACGGAAAAATAATTATATATTTATATTTTTTGATATCCCGTGCTGATTACCTAGCGTTGCCCGGGAATCTACTTATCCCGATCTTCTTGGCATAAATGGCCTGAAAAACGAAAATTAAAGTACTTCTTATGATTAGTTGAATATGTAAAATGAAAAATAATTATAAATGTATATCGTAATTATTTTAAGATCCCCGTGCTGATTACCCGGTGTTGCCCGGGAATCTACTTATCTCTATCTCCTTGGCATAAATGAGCTTAAAGACAAAATTAGTTTCTGTGTGTTATCCGTAAAAGAATACCCGCCATGTGCTGCTATGCTTGCACAGGAATCTACGTACTTGTCTCGATCTTCTTGGCATCAATGAAAGACAAAAATGATTATTGTGAGTTATCCGTAAAAGATAAACATATGCTGTCACGGACTTTTTTGTAGAGCTTTTTGATATATTCAATTCTGTGTACATTAATTTTGTGTATCTGTTTTGGTTTAGGCAGCGTAAGCCATTTAAGCGTCCAAAGAGCTACTTTTTCACGTTTTCCGCTACAACGGGCGATTTTTAAGGGTGTAGGAGTATCACTACTCTCTTATAGCCTATGTTCATCCCGGGAAAGTCCCATCATAATGGGATCAACGGTATGGCCGTGCATAAAGTAAGAACAAGCAAACATTCATTTGTATATATTAGATGACAAGAAAAAATGTAAATTGGCCTACTTAATTAGAAGTTTCGCTTTTTCCACGATGACAATAAATATCCTCTGGGAGAAATTTCAGTGGTTGGCAGCTCTCATTTAAGAGAAATAATATGATTTTTCATCGAAATCCGGACGATGATTGTGATGATGATGTGGAAGCATCGGTATTTGATGCGACATTGAATTGCGTAATAATTTGTGTCACCGGTGCAAACATGAAAATCCCAGCGGATTAACGGCTGCACGTGTATTGGAAACACGTTCAGCTAACATAAATTTGTACCTTTGCTGCATTACAGTTAAATGCGGTTTTTCGTGTGGGCTTATGGAAATTACTGCATTAGCAGAATTAGCTTGCAGTTTGCACATCATTTTATTTTCCCCCTTATATATTGTAGAACTAGCGACTTGCTGTGGGATAGATTACCCCTTAAGCTTTGCAGTGTAATACTTTTAATAACACAGAAGAAACCTAACAATAAGAAATTACTGAAATGTGTGTGGTATTACAAAATATACTGTACTTAATAACATCAGTTATGCACGATTTCGTTTTCAGTGCGGTCCGCCACATTTAAATAACTGATAGGCCTACGAGAAATGTTAGATTTGTCACTGGCTTGGTACCTGGGACACCACACACAGTGGGTCAAAGAAATTGCTCACCACCTGTCATTTTAATGACGGGTCGCAGGGCTTTTTCACCTTAGTCTTCTTCTTCTTCTTCTTCTAATATCAGATAAATATTCCAAATTCAAAATTAAGGGCAATTTAACTTAATTAACCTATTCTGGAACAATTAACTCTAAATTATTATATTCAACAACTACTCTGTCAAGGTTTCTGATGGTTTCCTTGGCGCTAAGGTAAATACCGGAGTAGTCCCTTTTGCTCCATCAGTAAATTCATTTATTTGCTCATCGAGTCGGGAAAGTGGACATGTGGAAGATTTCACTTCAATTTGGGGCTACAGCTGATACCTTCTCACCTCACCGACTGCTGCCTTCGTGCCTCTTCGAATGCAAACTTCAAAGGATCCTTCATAACTAACATAATAATTCTTAAAAAAATTCTAGGTCCAAATCCGATTTAAAAAAATACAAGTCCCTAATTTCATCAGAACGTAGGGACATCCATATCGGGACAAGCGACCGCCAATCATACTTCAGAGGTCACGGTAAAGTGCACAGAGCGCTCAAATCGTCCTCGTAAAAATTTCTCTAAGTCAAAAATTACAACATCAAAAATTTTATAAGTCCATAAATATTCACCGGGAAATTAAGATCCCTCACAGCAGGCCTTTCGCCCGCCAACATATTGCAAGCCGGCCGAGCATGGCAAGTACCTGTATGGGAACACCACGTTCTGAGCTGTGATTGGCCAATCAACATACATTTTTAAACATCAATATCTCATCATATTTACTACAAATATCACATTTAAATCATAGTACACTATAGTACTAATCATTATTAATCATAACTGATTTAAATTATTTTAGCACATATATACCGAATACTTTACAAAAAAAACGAAAATAATAAAATCGACATTTTATTATAAAATCAATAATAATCAACAAACAATAACAATTGTATGATATATATTAATTTTATTTTTATTACTTATATTTTTATCCTACAATATTCCATTGAGGCAAGTCATTGCAAATTTTCCTTTATTATTTCTATATCTTATTTCCTCTTCATAACTCCCATTTTTATTTATTTTAATTCCTAAATATGTGATCTCACTACAAGATTTTATTGTTTCCCCAATCTCCAAAATTAAATTTTGTTCTGGTTCACCAATTGATAAATATTTTGTTTTTTTCATGTTGTTATTATCCCACCGTAATTTATTATTTTGAAAACACCATCGTGCAAAAAATAATGTACAGCACACGTTTGTGAAGTGTTTTATAGAATCTCGGATATTAAAAACCGAGCTATTTTCCTCGCTTCTGTTAAAACCACTTCCCTACCTTGGGTTGTAATATACTATTCCTTCTTTATATTCCTATACATTCCCTTTTTTTATTTGGATGCTTTCAAGTGTGACTTAGGTCAGGAAATAGTTTTTTTCTCAGTAACGGACTCTTGCGGTGTTAATGATGTATTTGCGCTATTAAGTTCGAACAAGTGATGATAGTATCACTTGTTTTTGTTGTCTGGGCGCGGGTTCCATTATCTAAGGTTCTGTTACTTTTTGAGAGAATATAGCTAATTAATTACACTGGTCAACATGATTTTTGTCTCATGGGTACCAACAGTTCTTTATCATGTTTTCAAATATGTATTCGGAATTTCTCCATCACCCACAGTTTTTTTTATTTCAATTTCAATTAATGGATTTAAATAATTATTTTTTTAATAAACGTTTTTTCGTCCATTTGTCCATTGTAAAATAAAACCAAATGAGCTAACCCAGGAGATTTCAGCTATGGAAAAGAGATATCAAGACAAATGGAGTCCTAATATGCTGACCGATTATTGTTGGACCATCAAGAGGGATGCTCCACAGGCGAAATATAGCAGATAATCGTCATTTCTTAGTTTCTAGGTGGGTCGAATGTTCGATTATTGTGTAGTTACGAATGTAGAAAACATATAAAGTGTTTGAAATTATAAATGCCTGTCTCTCGGAAACCTTGCGTGATGGAGAAAAACTGATACCAAATTTGAATTCAGAAAAAAAAAATATCAGAATCACATATTTTTCTTTCCGAGATAAAAAAAATATTTTTTGTTGCTCAGTGTTACTGATAGGCTAATGTCCGGATAAGTTGCTAAATATTTTCGGCCATGTGTTTATCATTAGCTGAAACCAGTCCATGCAGAATTCCGTATTTCCAAAACTTCTCTTAATTGGATAGCTGTAAGCATGTTTGTATCTAGATGGTATAATGAATTATGCAAAATGTTGTTTGGATTCAGATTACGCTAACGGTAAACATTCCTTCGCGTCATTTGTTTCCCACACATGTCATGTGACATCTCTTATTTTTAATTGAGAAACTGTACTTGAAAAATTGCATACTACAATTTTAAAATCTTTATTTTTCATTTTAGAACCTGCAGAAATGAAGTTATTACGTACAGTAGCGGGTGTGACAATTTTGGTCACAGAAAGAAATGAAGATATTAGAAAATACTTATATATTTTTAATGTAATGAGGTGTAAAATCAGTATTAATAACAGTATAATACAACAGGTGAACAATTTTAATGATTTAGGATGCAACGTATCATACTGCCAGAAGGAAGATATTAATATTAAATTAAATATATTTTACAGAATGTGTGGCGCTATAAGACGGACACTGAAAAATAAAACTTTCAGGAACACACAACTAAAATTTTACAAAATTATGGCAGTGCCTGTCTTAACATATGCAAGTGAAAATTGGACTCTTAACCGTTCAGACAGAAGGAAAATAGAAACTGCAGAAATGAAGTTCCTACGTTCAGTAGCAGGTGTGACAATTTTGGACAAGAAAAGAAGTGAGGATATTAGGAAGGACTTAAATATTTTCAATTTAACAAATAGAATTGACAACATGAGAAACAACTGGTATGAACATGTTAAGAGAATGCCTACAGATAGAATCCCTCAGCTGTTATTAAAGTCCAAACCAATAGGACATAGAAATGTTGGACGCCCATTTACTAGATGGGAAGATTCATGAAATCCCACTTGATGTGAAAACAGGTCAAAAGGCCTAATTTCATGAAGCAGAAGAACAAGAAGAAGAAGATTTTTAATTTAACAATAGTATATTGCGATACAAGTGAGGTAAGCACTTGTTACTGATCGAGAAAAAGTTTGAAAAAAAGAGGCGGTTGCGTCGAGTTTTTTTTCTTTCAATTTTCGAGATCTGTTACGTGCTTACCTCATGTGTATTGCATACTATTTTTTGGCCGATTTGACTAATTTTTATTAAATATAGTGATAAATTAATTAAAATATTGGTTGGATGTAAATGACTTCTATGAGAAAGAAACATTTGGTGATCGTTGCTATGTAGCTTTTCATTTGTTTTATTATAAGCAAGGATTGTTGGCTGTGGAGACATTTTTTGTATGTAGTACCGTGATTAGAATCTGTTTGATAATTTTATTACGGAAGGAGTCCTGGTAGATAGAAGCCTGGAGAGTGGGATGTTCTGCATTAATTCCGGAAAAGTCTAAAGAAAGGTACGAGTTAGTGTACAAAACATTCAAGAAATGTTTTATTTTACTTACCGAACGTGTGCTTTTTGAGTCCATATCAGCATTGCGATTTCTTTTGTTTGCATAGCAACCAGATTAGATGTGGGAACGTTGACTTACTTCCAGTAACAACAATATTGGTAAGTATAAGAAATTAGTCACATTGACCAAAATAGAATTGACAACATGAGGAACAACTGGTATGAACATGTTAAAAGAATGCCTGCAGATAGAATCCCTCAGCTGTTATTAAAGTACAAAGCAATAGGACATAGAAGTGTTGGACGCCCATTTACTAGATGGGAAGGTTCATTAAATTCCACTTGATGTGAATACAGGACAAAAGGTCTAATTTCATGAAGTAATAGAAAGAACAATTTTTTACTTTGCATTGTAATTTGTTGTCATTTTTTAATGAGCTACGGTGTCATTTTTCTTAACATCTTCGTATAAAATTCCAGAAAGTGTCATGTTACCGCAAAGCCCGGATGCCATAGGTATAGTATCACCATCATCATCATCATCATAGTACATTTACGAATTTAGGTCATTTGTTGACCTGTTTCGGCCTCAAGAGAAACACCATCCAGAAGTCTTTTGAGTGGACGTCCTTGTCTTCTTCTTCCTGCTGGTTGATATTTTAACATTTGCTTGGTTATCCTGTGATCTTCCATTCGATGAACATGTTGCATCCATCTTGACTTATAATCAGAAATTTTGTTTTCTAGAGGTTTCATATGTAATTCTCCTACGATGTCTTCATTTTTTTTGTGATCTAGTAGTGTGTATCCTGCAGTCCTCCGAAGGTATCTCATTTCAGCAGATCTAAGTCTCTGTATATCCTTCTGTTTCAATGTCCATACTTCGCTACCATACAAACGAGTTGGAACAGCCAGTGTTTTATACACTTTTAGTCTTGAATGTTTTTGGACTAACTGTGGCTTGAAGATAGAATTTATTAACCCTAAAATTCTTAAAAATTTTGATATTTTTGCATTTACATCCTTTTTTCTTCATATGAGATATTGCATCCTAGATATGTAAAATTATTCACCTGCTCCAAAATTGTATTGTCCAGTACAATTTTACTTCTGACAGGATCTACACCTTGAAATGCCGTAATTTTTGTTTTCTCTGTAGATATCTTCAAACCATATTCTTCTGTAATTTTGTTAAGTTCATACAGACCTTTCTGCAGATTATCTTCTGTATTTACAATTATTATTTGGTCATCTGCAAACAGTAGGGCGTAAAAGTACCTAAAGGGAGAGGTTAAAGTAAATCTAACAGGGGAACTGTGAGCCATTACATGCCGAAACTTACTTTGAAATATCTCCCAGGGAAACTTGTCGTGTACCAAGGCCGTGTCCAAAAAAGTATCTGCCACCATTAATTGCAAGACACATACCGAAGCCAGAATTCAGCAACGGTAACCCACTGTGCGGAGCAGATGGACTCCCTGGTAAAAAAAAGAGCGGAGTGTAGTGAGGGGGACAGTTGCGGTCATCAGAATCTGAGGGATATCCAACCCACCATGTCAGGAGTTGTATTGCTTCCATATAGTTTAATAGAGAGATTTGGCGTTGGAATTTAGTGTCTTGCAGTTAAAAGCGGCAGATATTTTTTTGGACACGCCTTGGTACATCGCAACACTTCTCTGGGAGAAATTTGAAAGTATGTTTGGGCAATGGTTGACACTTCATTTGTAAGATAAAGAAAAAAATAAATTTAAATTTTCTCTGCGATGATTTTTCTTTTAAATTTTTATGAATGTATTTAATGCTAATATATCAAAATTGTCCACAGCTGTGATCTCGAGGTAGCGTACTGTCTTGTCGCGCAGCGGGCCCGGGTTCGATCCCCGGTCGGGACAGCTTTTCTGGGTGAGGTTTTTATCGGGGTTTTTCCTCTCATGTAAGACAAATGCCAGGAAAACTTTAAGGCCCAAACGGTCCCCGAAATCATATGGCCATCATCATCCTTATCATCATTATGATTATCATCATCATCCTTCGCCGGTGTGGAAAGCAACGGGAAGCTACCACACCTACAATTCCCTAGTAAAGCTGCAAAGCATAATATGAAAATGCTATTATTGCAGTGAAAGACCTGCCTTCTTGCAGAATTACTATGGGTGGATATCAAAATTAGACAAAATAAAAAATAATACAATAAGAGAAATAATGAATGTAGAAAAGGATGTTGTACAAGAGATTGAAGAAATCCAATCAAGATGATGTGGGCATATAGTGAGAAGAAGGGACACAGAAACAAACAAAGAAGTATTGAAATGGATACCTCCTGGAAAAGGGAAACGTGGTAGACCAAAGCCAGTGTGGATAAAGGGAATTCAAGACAACATGAAGAAGAGAAATATGACAAGCAGACACACAAGATCGGGAAGTGTGGAAGAAAAAAAATTGTATATTTTGGTTGAGGAGTCTGTCGCCGTGGCTAGAGTCCCTACCTCCACTCCGGCGACCCGGGTTCGATTCCTGGCGGGGTAGGGGATTTTAAATATCCACCTTGGGTCTGTGTGAGAACTAAAGAAAGTTAACAAACAGGTAAAACAAAAAAGAAACAGGTAAAACAAGAAGGAAAACCAGTATAAACAAAAAAAAAAGGTAAAAGAAAGGATACCTGTGTAAATAAAGAAACAATCCTGAATTAAAAAAAAATTATACTAATAAAATAAACTGAACAGAGGAAGTAAATCCCAAAACCGAAGCTCTTGTAGGGTTTTGGAATGGCGGAAATGTTAGGTACTTGAAGAGTCTTGTGGAGTTTAGGAATCACGGAAGTGTATAGCTGAGTAGCCCATTTCTGATGCTCGTGGAAATGCAGCTCCATGGCAACGGACGTCCTCTGCACTTGCACGTGTGGAAACGTGTTGAGAAACTAATTTGCATCTAGGTAACAAACTTGCAGCAAATAAACTCATAAAAAACTTCATTTTCTCATGAGACATTGTGACAGGTGGCAGTTAATTTTATTTGCCTTGTAAATTGTTTATTTGACAAATCACATAATTAACCTGCTGATTTCTTGTAGTTGTTTTTCGAATGTTTGTATACTTAATTAATCGTACATCCAGTTCTTTATTAAACTAGTCATAATTTTGTATATATTATAACCCCAGCTGGATTTCTTAGGCTTAAAGGACCTTCGGGACTTGGAAAATCTGGTAGCGTGTTTATCCAGCCGAGCGTTAGTCTGAGGATGTACAGTTTACATGTTTTGAAATAAACAAAAGGAGTCTTATTTTAAACTATTTTTTTACTAAAATATAAATAATTAGAATCCCTAAGTATTCTAGCCCTAAATAACTAATCTAAGCCTATATTAAAAACTACAGTACTTTCTGGGGGTTGAGAGAGAGGGGGTTCTGGAAGTTATAAATCTACCCTAATCTACATGTTTAAAAATGTTATATCCCTTTTTGAAAATTTAATATCAAAATAGTTAATTGTACTTGATTAGATTTCTGAAGTCCAGAATACATATTAAGAAAAATGGTCGGTGACTTACCCTTCAGCAGTTTACACAAAACAGACAGACACGAGAGCCTCACTTCTCAAGTGTTATATACTCAACTTGACCTCTAGTTACCCTAACTGTACTCACTAACATTCCAATAAACTAAATGTAGGGATGTTTACAGTTAGCTAAGCGAAACTTTGCTCTGAACTGTATCATGTCTAAACTCTATTTCAACAGACTTTGCTTGAATAATTAAAATAATCTATAAAACAATTAAAAATCTATATAAAAGACTATGTATTCATAACATTAGTTTGATCCTTCCGGGAAATTCTCGTATAAGACTTGAAAGCATAATAATAGTCCCTTCGATTGGTTGCTGGCCAAAGGAAGGCAAGACCAGTGATGGGGCTGCCATCTTATAGCCTCTGGTCAGGCTTTTCTGGAGAAGAAAAGAAAATAAAGGAAAGAAGAAATGGAAGAAAGGAAAGACTCCCTAGCCCTCGGATGCCCTAATAGCGTCGGGGTCGAAGAAAACAAGAGTTAACCATCCCTTGTACAAAAAAACACCAGATTACGTTTATATAATACTTTGGCTAGACCAGTGTTGACCTATGGTAGTGAAGCATGGACACTAAAAAAACAACATGAAAGCAGAATAACGGCTTGTGAAATGAGATTCATGCGCAGAACAGCGGGTTACACCAGATGGGATCTGAAAAGTAACACCGATATCTTAAAAGAATTGAAGACTACGCCAATTTTGGAATATATTAAACAGTACCAACTAAATTGGAAACACCATCTTGAAAGAATGAGTTCAAATCGGATCCCCAAAGCTGTTTATAATTATATACCAAGAGGACGAAGATCACTGGGCCGTCCTATGAAACGCTGGAGGGAAAATTTTCTATAGGATCGTAACAGGCCTTGGCCTAATACTTGGAAGCAAGAAGAAGAAGAAGAAGTATTCATAACAGTATATATGATGTTTTGTTTAACATTCACAACTAATTGCATACAATTTATTTGTTTATTCGCTTATATATCGTACGGGGTGAATCATAAATATGGCTATACGTTTGATCGCGTTGTGTGATGAAAATATTACCATTACAGGAAATATGAAATTACCGTTGGAAAGGTAATTTTTCAAATTACAACAATGGAATAACACCAAACTGTGTGGAACTTACGCCATTAGTCAAAATGGCAATGAATATGCAACAGCAAATTACAATTGCTGCATGGGCAATAACGTATGCTAATGATCGTGAGGCCGCAAGACGGGCAAGACGTGAGTTTAACGTAGCATTGCAGCCGTCGACTGTGGGGAAGTGGAGAAAACGACTGCTGGAAACGGGACTGAAGCAGAAAATCAAACCTCCTGAGAGGCCTCGCATTAGCACGGACGCAGAAACAACGAAGAGAATTGTGGAGGCGTTCGACGCTAGCCCACAAAAATCAACCCGCCAAGCTGCACGTGAGCAGTGATTTGTTTTGTTCTATTGTTGTAATTTGAAGGATTCCCTTTCCAATGATAACATCGTATTTCCTTTAATAATATTATTTTCGTCACAAAATGCGATCAAACGTTTAGCAATATTTCTGAATCACTTTGTGTTTCGGAAATTAACCATAATACAGTAGGTGTCCGTCACCTTCGAAATGTTTCGAAGCATAGAAGCCTCTGGCCACCGATCTTTCCTGAAAGGGAGGGAGACGCAGAAACATCTGATAAGATACTCCAGACACTTCGTCCGGTTTGTGAGGGTCCTCTAACTAGCTAGTGGCTATCCGCCCGCGCAATTCAAACATCGAATAGGGGGGCACGCCGTAGCGTAGTGGTTAAGGCACAGCGCTACCAGCCGGAAGAAGTCCCGGTGGGGTCAGGATTTTTAAACTGACCCAAAGCTGCGGCACTATGGCCCTGGGGTCGACTCAGCCTCTAACGGAAATGAGCACCAGACGCTTGTTCTGGGGTAAAGACGGCCGTCCGCGCAGGGCTGACACTCCGGCTGACATCAAGTGCCGATTGTCCAGAAAAGTGGGTGCCTTAACTTCCTACTACCCCAAGGGCCTCCCGAGGCCTGTAGTGGGATACCTTTACCTTTTACAGTAGGTGTCCGTCACCTTCAATAAATTCACCTTCTCCAGTTGTAGCGGACCTGAACATCCTCATCTGTGAGCCCCAGTTCCTATTTTAATTTGTTTTTTTTTAGTCAATAGTTAGTCTTGAGGATGATGGCGTCGCTATTGAAACTAGTTGGCTGTTGTAAATTTTAATTTGGTGATTTGGGTTTTTATTGACTTCTTATAACGTAAATTTGTCATAAGTAATGCCACGAGTGATTTCCAAATTATCGATAAAATCACGACTCACGAAGTGAGGAGTGAATTTATCTAGAAAATTTGGAAATCACTCGTGGCATTTGTTAGGACTATTTAACGAATAAAATTAAGCTGTTTACTCACAAATCATTATTTAACTATAGTTATTTTAAAATATTTATATATTTAATGTAAACGGCGATGTTTGAAAACAAATGAGAAACGATAGGTACGCTTCATCTGCTTCTTTTGTTTATCACTGCAACCAGATCATACTATTTATTGCCAAAGGAATGCAATATTGTAAGAATGCTCTCTAGTGGAGAACAAATGAAACACATCAAACTGTATATTAATTCATTTCTGATGTCGTATGATGTAAATATGACAATTGTATTTTTCTGGGAAAAAAATACATTTAAGAAAATGCAAACAGTGGTTTCTTTTTTTTTTTTGCTGATATAATAAATTGCTACAAATGTTTTTATATTAACTCCTGCAAGCGCTATGTGTTGACATCTATGCACTATATATACAATCTGGTAGCTGTATTTCTTACAGGCTCAGTCACTACAAAATAATGGTCAGACCTGTTCAGAATATTAAAAAGGAGGAGCTTTCTTTAATATGGTAAATTTAACACCGATAAATATTTCGTGAAACACGACTCTGATTGGTTGTAAAACAGAAATCATTGAAACGTGATTGGTCATTGATTCCCATTTGGGACATCAGTTAAATAGTCGCCAAGAAGATCCTACTTTTGTATTAAAATAAATTGTTTATTTTTGCATTTTATTTCAATGTATGTTGAGCTGGCATGATGTCCCCGAAATATGGTCTTAAAGACTATTTAACTCATCACGTTTCAATGATTTTTTATTTACAATCAATCACAGTCGTGTTTCGCCTCGAATTTATCAACTGAAGTTTATCATAATAAAGAAAGCTCCTCCTTTTAACATTCTGAATAGGTCATAGCATTATTTTGCAGTGACTGACTCTCTAAGAAATACGGCTACCAGATTGTATATATAGTGCATGAATGTCAGCAGATAGCGCATGCGGGAGATAGTATAAAAACATTTGTAGCAATTGATTATAACACAAAAAAAAACATTGTTTTTGCACTTTCTTAAACGAATTATTTTACAGGAAATGACGTTGCAGAAAAATATAATTGACATATTTACATCATAGGACATCAGAAATTAATTAATACCTATAATGTTGGTTATAAATTTCTCCACTAGGGCGCATTCTTACAACATTGCGATCCTTTGGCAATAAATAATATGATCTGGTTGTAGTGAAGGACAAAAGAAGCAAATGAAGCGTACCAATCGTTTCTCATTTGTTTTCAAACATCGCCGTTTACATTAAATATATAAATATTTTAAAATAACTATAGTTAAATAATGATTTGTGAGTAAACAGCTTACAAATTTCTCCACTAGGGTGCATTCTTACAATAATGCTTTGGCAATAAATAATATGATCTGGTTGCAGTGAAGGAAAAAAGAAGCAAATGAAGCGTACCAATCGTTTCTCATTTGTTTTCAAACATCGCCGTTTACATTAAATATATACATATTTTAAAATAACTATAGTTAAACAATGATTTGTGAGTAAACAGCTTAATTTTATTTGTTAAATAGTCCTAACAAATGCCACTCTTGATTTCCAAATCCTCTAGATAAATTGGAAATCACTCGTGGCATTACTTATGAAAATGCATTTGAGAAATTCATTAGACGGAAAGTAGACGCTTGGCATTGGGAAAGTTGTCTCGAGGGAGGAGATGCACGTGGAGCAGCAATCAGACTGAGATGCAGGAGCGCTGCACATGAGCCCCTTATCTACAGGGAATATGGAGCGCTGGTGTATTTATCAATCAACAGAAAAACTAAAATGTTCCTGTACTTAAGAAACTCACAACGTATGCACTGCATTTCTGGAAGTTATACGCGTACACTTTTTAAAATAGAGCCAATTTATGTTTTGTTTTCATAGTTTCGATAAAATTAGTCATAAAGATAATATAATCATTATTTATTAAATAAATCTATCAAAGATTTATCGATTTTCATAAATATTTATTTTAATCAATATTCATGGCTGCGAAACATGGACTCTTACTTTAAGGGAGGAAAGGAGATTACGAGTATTTGAGAATAAAGTACTTAGGAAAATGTTTGGACCAAAGAGAGATGAACAGACAGGTGAATGGAGAAGACTACATACGCCGTAGCGTAGTGGTTAAGGCATTGCGCTACAAGCCGGAAGGTCGAGGGTTCGAGTCAGGATTTTTAAACTGACCCAAACCTTCTGGCGGCACTATGGCCCTGGGGTCGACTCAGCATCTAACTGAAATGAGTACCAGACGCTTGTTCTGGGGCAAAGGCGGCCGTCACGCAGAACTGACAACCCGGCTGACATCAAGTGCCGATTGTCAAGAAATAGTGGGAGCCTTAACCTCCTACTACCCCAAGGGCCTCCTGAGGCCTGTAGTGGGATCACTTTACCTTTACCCTTACATAACAATGAACTACATGGTCTCTATAGGAAGCCAGATATAATAAGAACAGTTAAGTCTCGTAGACTGCGATGGGCAGGACATGTTGCACGTATGGGGAATGAAAGACTTGCATGGAAGCTTCTTGTAGGAAAGCCAGAGGGAAAACGCCCAGTTGGTAGACCAATAATGAGGTGGGAGAATAACATTAACTATGATCTGAGGGAAGTAGATTATACAGGGAATGATTAGAAAGCATTAGCTCAGGATAGGGATGTACGGAGAGTTTATGTCCGCGCGGCCATGAACCTACGGGTTCGATAGTGCAGTGAGTGAGTAAGTAAGTAACCAGTTTTGTCTTTCACCTCATCCAAGATGATCGGGATATAGAGATTCCCGGGCAACCCCGGGTAATCAGCTAGTATAAAACATGAAATAAACAAGCATGAAAGTAATACAAATGTTGCAGGGGTAGTCCAAGGCCTACTTGATCCTTACGTCGGAACATAGTTGGCTACTTCTGGCACGTGTTGGAAGTTATTTATTTTGAACAAATTGCAAGGAACTGCAGTTCAGACGACAAAGTAATTAAAACTAGAAGAAATTTGTTCTTGACAGCCCTTCAGTGTCAAAGAGAAAACCAATAATTACGTAGACGTCGAAGCAAATGTGCTTCTTGAATTTATAATTGCTTATTTTCAATATATTCTCTTAATAATAATAAAATTTCACCAACCTGTCTAATATTAAATATAGCAAAAGTGTTTTTATGCAATCATTCTATCCGAATTCTACATATACAGGGTGTTCGGAAATTCTGATTGCAAACTTCTAGGGCTTGTGTATGGGACTGACAAGGGAACTGTTTACAATTGCAAATTATACTAATTGATATATAGAGTGTTCCGAAACTATTCGTTCAAATTAATACAAGAGGTAGAGAACATCAAAACAAATTGAGGAAGTTCGGGTAATGTGGACCCTTAGGTTTGAGTGGACCCTGTTAATATCTTCTTTAATTGGTGCTGCCCTCAAACAGAAACTATTTTAACTTCTTCCTCTCAGCAAACTTTGACATATTCAAAGCCAGTTTCTCTTATTCTTTGCGCGAAGAAGGGTTTATTTGTGATATTTATGAAAATGACCACTTTTTCAAGCTAAGAATCAATTCTTAATTTCTGCTGTTGAATATTACAAATGTTGAAAAAACTCCTAAATATATTATATCATGTAGATGCTGTTTTAATATACTGACGGGTTTCGTATGATATTATATGACACGACTGCTGTATAATATCCATAGTAATTCTGCCCGAGGGCAGGTCCTTCACTGCAATCATAGCATTTTCATGCTATGCTTGCAGCTTTACTAGGGAATTGTAGGTGTGGTAGCTTCCCGTTGCTTTCCACACCGGTGAAGGATGACGATAATGATGATGATAATGATAAGGATGATGATGATGGCCATATGATTTCGAGGACCGTTTGGGCCTTAAATTTTTCCTGACATTTATCTTACAGGTGAGGAAAAACCCCGATAAAAACCTCACCCAGAAAAACTGCCCCGACCGGGGATCGAACCCGCTGTATAATATGGTTAAACATAAAAAAAGGAATTCGGTTAATGTGCACCCTCCATGAGACGGTTAAAGTGGACCTGGGTCCACTTTACACGATTACGTATTTTTATCAATAAGGATGCTATCTGTAAAACCCATGCACTTAATTAATTTTATCTAATGTCGTAATTTTAGTAAACCCAAAGACCGTCACTGTCTGCAAATGAATGATATATGAATGTTATAATCAAAAATAATTTTTTAAAACATTAAATAAATATCAACTCTTATTAATTACGATCATTCATAAATACTTTCAGATTAATTTATGCTTATCTATATAAATTAATAGAGTATATAAACTTAAAATTAGTCTAGAAGCTAGCATGGTCTCTCGGGTCCACTTTATCCGAATATGGAGGTTAAAGTGGACCTTTCTTGTAATGTAAAGGAGTTTATAAATTATGAAGATGTTTCCATATTTGAATAAAATAAGAATGGCTCCCACAGAAGATAAAGATGACAAGATCAAGGATGAGTTCTATGAAGAATTAGAATGTGTATTTGATAGCCTTTCACTATATCATATGAAAATTGTCTTAAGAGATTTTAATGCAAAAGTGGGGCGGGAAGATATATTCAAACCATCAATAGGCAAATTCAGTCTTCATGAAGATAGTCACAATGGGGTTAGATTAGTCACATTTGCCACATCAAAGAATCTCATTGTTAAGAGCACAACATTTCAGCATAAGGATATTCATAAATACACCTGGACGTCTCCAGATGGAGAAACTCGGAACCAGATAGATCATGTATTAGTGGATAAACGCTGGCACAGTAGCATCATTGATGTTAGATCAGTTAGAGGGACAGACTGCAATTCGGATCATCATCTGCTCAGGGTGAAAATCAGACAATGGCTATCGCTTATGAGAGGAACAAATGCTAAAGAAGATTCTGTAAAATTTGAATTAAAAAACTTGGAAAATGATGAAATGCGGCAAGAATACCAAATCAAAATTGCTAATAGATTTGAAGTACTGGAATCTTTAGATATCAATGTGGCAAACGAAGAAGAAACTGATATAAATAAAAAATGGGAGGCTATAAGAGATACTATTAAATTGTCAGCATCAGAAAACATTGGTTATTTAAAAAAGAGGCGAAGCAAGAAATGGTTTGATGAGGAATGTACCGGCATTGTAAAGAAAAGAAAACTTGGAAACATGAAATAGTTACACGAGTCAGATGGTAAATTTAGAGCTATTGGGTAGTATTAGACGGGAAACCACCAAGTTACTAAAGAGTAAAAAGAGGGAATATTTGAGAGAGAAGATTAATGATCTTGAAATGAATGCCAAAAATAAGAACAGTAGAGAATCATATCAGGGAATTAGTATAGAGAAGAAAGGGTTTCAGGCTAGAACAAACATAAATCGAAATGAAAATGGGGAAATTATTGCAGATTCCAGGAGTATATTAAATAGATGGAAAAGTTACTTTAATCAGCATTTAAATGTACATACAGAACAGGTCATTGAGGAGGATTATTTACAGACAGCAGAAGTGCTAGTAGCAAACATTAGGATAGAGAAGAAAGGATTTCAGGCTAGAACAAACATAATTCGGAATTAAAATGGGGATATGATTGCAGATTCCAAGAGTATATTAAATAGATGGAAAAGTTACTTTAATCAGCATTTAAATGTACATACAGAACAGGATATTGAAGAGGATAATTTACAGACAGCAGAAGTGCTAGTAGCGGAACCAAGTGCATTAGAGGTTGAAATGACGATAGAAAAATTGAAGATGTATAAAGCATCAGATTCAGATGAGATCCCAGCAGAACTGATAAAATCAGGGGGAGAAAAAACGATGAACATGTTATTATTATTGGATGAATGTCTATATCTGTGATTAACTCATGCAGATCTGAGTCCAGCGGCCGTGTGGTAGGCCAGGAGCCTTCTAGGCCTGTCGCGCCATGGAGTAGTAGTACTATTATTATTATTATTGTTATTATTATTATGATTATTATTATTATATTTATTTATAAACAGTTTTACAATGCAGTAAAACATCTTCCTGTGCCCAAAGCTTTTTGAATTTTTTATATTCTTTCTCCATTCATCTCTAACTTCCCATTCCATTTCTTCCAGACCTAGCTCCCTCATACCTCTTGTTGCATCATCTATCCATTTATAGGTCGCACAAGGGATTTTGAACAATGTCCTTGACCGTAAATCCAATGGGAGAGCCTATCCAGACTGCTGATATGTGAATTCCCTGTCTGCCACGTGAACAAACAAAACAGTTCCTATGTACAGTCCATAGAGAATTATAGTGAGACGCGGATGTGTTGATTTTAGATTTAAAACCGTAGACTTTAGTTGTAATATTTTGTACACTTGCTGCCTCAAGTCTTAATATTATAGTGCAATGTGAATGTGTATTTAGTTAATTACTTAACAGTTGTGATTTTTTTATTTACACAATGCCTCCTAACTAACTAACTCACTGACACTATCGAACCCGTAGATTCATGGTCGCGCGGACATAAGCTCTCCATACTATCCTGACCCAATGTTTTCCAATCATCCCCTGTATAATCTACTTCCCTCAAATCATAGTTAATGTTATTCTCCCACCTCATTCTTGGTCTACCAACTGGGCGTTTTCCCTCTGGTTTTCCTACAAAAAGCTTCCATGCACGTCTTTCATTTCCCATTCGTGCCACATGTCCTGCCCATCGCAGTCTACGATAAAGATTACCTATATTTATTAATCTTTGTAATGAGATTTTAAAAATGTTTAGCAGTGACTGTATTTGAGGGAGTTAGCAATGACGTGTGGTCATACTTCCTATTGGCTGAGACCTACATCTGGTTAGTACAGGACTCGCATCTAAGCTCTCATTACAAATTTCATTGTTCAGGAACTATTGCTAGGGTTATAAATCTAGGTGGACCTCTCTTTCCTTTCTCAGGTGGAATCCATCCCAAAGATTGTCTGGGTAATATTTTCTCTGGCATCCTACGTATATGACCATACCATTCTAGTTGTCTGTATCTCACAAAATTTAATATTGTTTATTATTATTATTATTATTATTATTATTATTATTATTATTATTATTATTATTATTATTATTATTATAGCGGTGGACTAGTGGTTAAGCTCCTTGCCTCTGGTACCGAGGGTCGCGGGTTCAAACCCGGCCGGGGTCGATGGATTTTTTAGGATGGAAAAATCCAAGGAGCAAGTCCTCCGGGAGGGACTTTAAGCCGTGGGTCCCGAGTCTGAATATTTTCAGGCTCGTAAAAGATCCTTAAGCCTGAATGAAAGGTCTCTAAGCAAAATTTACCGAATTTTCCCGTCCTAGTAATACGTTGATTTCCTAGATGTCAGTATGAGGCGGAACGCTGACCACGGACCACTCAAAATGACATCTATACGAAAACAAGTGTAACTAAATTAGTAAGGTTCAAATCCTTCCCTGTAGGGGGAGAGCGCCTAAATCTCTGTAAAGGGAAAACATGGGCTTACACGATACAAGAAGATTATTATCGTCACCAAAAAGATATTTAAAAAAAAGAAGGATACGCGTTCTTTATTATATGTTTTGAAATAAATTGAACTTTTATGTTAAGGATTGGGGTTGAATAAAGTGACTGCCATTTAATCAACTTCCACAATTTACTTTTTTTCAGACTTCCTTACTTGGACAGAAGTTGCACTCCATCACCTGCCGTGAAGATCACGATACTCTGAACAAAAATCTGAATCCTGACCCCGATCCATCAGCAGGAGATCAAGAAAATTCTGGTGAGTTAATTATATTATCAAATATTAACCCTTGAATTGGCAGTGAATCCTATAATATGGTTTTATTCAATTTTAATATTTTTAATAAAACAGAAAAAAACAATAAGTAAATAAATATATGGTCACAGGTAGAAATACATTATATAATGGAAATGGGCAGCTAATGACAAATGAGGGAAATTTTAAGGAAGTGGCTGAATTCAAATACCTAGGAACAATAATCACAAATAGGAATGAGATGCACAAAGAAATTAAACATAGGCTCAATTCTGGAAATGCGTGTTATTATGTATTACAGAGACTCTTGATGTCCCAACTCCTTTCAAAAAACGTTAAACTGGATTTTCTTATGCTTTTTGATCTCGTGTGACCTATACCTCAATCTTACTAGGAATTAATATCAGACTCTTATTATGGGGGTAAAGACTGCTGCCAGACAACGCTGACAACCCGTCTAGAGAAGCAGCAGCCCTGAAGGATCCTCAGGATAACTTTCCCTTTATATGAAGGTCATTAAGTTAAAAAAAGACACTCCATTCACCAAAACAATTAAAAACAAGAAGCCAACACGTTTCGGCTACTATGTACCTATTATGAACACTGATCCAATGGAAGACTGATTATTAAATACCCATACAAGAGTAGGCCTATATAGGCCTACCTTAGGCCTATGAATTACCGTCAACCGGGGTTACTTTGATTCAAGGGGCTACTTTGACAGAATTGGGGCTTCTTTGACATTTTAAATTTCTTGCGTGTTTTGGGCTATTTTGACAACAATAATAATAATAATAATAATAATAATAATAATAATAATAATAATAATAATAATAATAATAATAATAACAATAATAATAATAACAATAATGTTTTATTTATTCTGGCAGAGTTAAGGCCATAAGGTCTTCTCTTCCACTCAACCAGCACAAATACAAATAAATATTTGACAAATATAGATATACACTATACTAATTATAAACAGTTAAAGATACATTAAATGTAGCAATGTAAATGTCATGTACAAACAACATTTTATACGATAATAACAATAATAATACTTACGATGATAATAATATAATGATAATATCCATCCATAGTAATTCTGCCCGAAGGCAGGTCCTTCACTGCAATCATAGCATTTTCAAGCTATGCTTGCAGCTTTACTAGGGAATTGTAGGTGTGGTAGCTTCCCGTTGCTTTCCACACCGGTGAAGGATGATGATGAAGATGGCCATATGATTTCGGGGACCGTTTGGGCCTTAAAGTTTTCCTGACATTTGTCTTACAGGTGAGGAAAAACCCCGATAAAAACCTCACCCAGAAAAACTGCCCCGACCGGGGATCGAACCCGGGCCCGCTGCGTGACAAGGCAGTTCGCTACCTCGAGACCACAGCGGTGGACTTGATAATAATATAATAATGATAATAATAATAATTATTATTATTATTATAATAATATAAATATGATACATTATACGAGAAACACCAATTAATATATATACCTTACACTGGATAATAATGAAGTCGAGGTTAGAGCAAATATAAATTTAGATTTCTTTTAAAAGATGCCAATGTCCGGCAGCCCCTTATTTCTTGTGGTAGGGAATTCCAGTTGCGAGAAGTGGAGATGGTATATGACATGGAGTGATGTGATGTCCTATGTTGCGGTATATTAAGCAAGAGACTATGTTGTGATCTTGTGTTTAAGTTATGGTTTGAGGATAGATACTGGAAACGGGATGATAAATAATTGAGAATGAGGTATGTAGGATCTTAAATAAGAAAATTAGACAATGCGATTTTCTTCTCTCTGTTAGATGTAGCCATGACAATTCGTGGAATAATGGAGAAATGTGATCGTATTTTCGAACATTAAATATGAATCTGATACACATATTATGGACACGCTGCAGTTTGTCCGACAATCCGTCACTTATGCAATGGTGTAGACATTTCCTTGAAGGCGCACGAATAATTAAGTTGTTTTAAAAGCGGATGTTAATTGTTGGAGACACATCTGTGTTACTTTCAACAACAATGGATTGCCAGCAAGGTAAAAATTAATTTCTTAATAATTTCCGCGCCGTAGCCGAGCGGTTAAGGTAGGAAGCCTTGGCGCAGAGCTACGGTACTTGCGCTGGTCCGAGTCTCCATGGGGGAAGAAATTTTCTCATGGTATTTCGGCCAGTATGGGACCGGTGCCCACCCAGCATCGTGAGGCAATTGGGTAGCTACAATAAGTAGCGGCTCCAGGTTGAGGAACCAGCTATAACGGCTGGGGGACTCGACATGCTAACCACATGTCACCCATACACTGGCTGTTGATCATCTACCTCTGTGATTGACACATGTGGATGTGAAGGGCCAGCAGGCGGCTGGTAAAAGGGCAACCGCTGAAAAGTGGAAATACCCTCAATCGGATCGGAATAATTTCTTAGTTGATTTTCTGTGTGGAAAGCAATTAGAGGCTATAAGAAGAAACCTGGGAGTCGTTCATGCAAGAGTTACCGTGATGAAGATCTTAAAAAAAACCCTTGAAGAAGTGGGAAGTGGGAAGTTATCTCAGAAGCAGGCTGCAGAGAAATATAACGCAAAAAGAATCACTCTTTTGTACAAAATCCGTGGTACCCCACAATTTTGAATCAAGAAGAGAAGTTGATTTCTGGAACCTTAGGAACTGTTGCAGGCTGGGGCTTTCCTATGTCTAAGAGTGACATTCGCTCTGTTGTATATAAATGTTTTCTAATTTTGCTGATTGTCCAATTACAATAATTATATGATAGTCTAAAACATGCAATATGCTTACTTAATCTGGAAAAGATTTTTGTGTTCTGTTGCGTGTCAGAATTGATAATGAAGTTTAAGTTTATTTTGTCAAATTACAGTTATAAAGACATTTATAGTAAGATTGTTTACAATAAAAGTATTTTTAAAAAGATAAATTGGGGTCATTCTACCAGTTATATTATATGGATGCGAAACATGGAGTCTTACTTTAAGGGAGAAAAGGAGATTACAAGTATTTGAGAATAAAGTTCTTAGGAACATTTTTGGACCAAACAGAGATGAACAGACAGGTGAATGAAGAAGACTATTACACATCCAAGTTAACTGTTCACGGGCGGAGGGGGAGAGTTTTAGCGCTAGTGTCGCCGATGTACTGAATATGTGGAAGGGATGTAGGAGAAAACTGTACATCCGATCACGTATTGAAATTTTTCAACTTCAAATGTGGGGGGAGAATCCCTAAACACGTGTGAAAGATCTTAACATGGTTGTCAAATTAGTAATTTAAGCACGGAACGCTCAAGCGGTCGGATCATTTAAAATCACAGTATTTGTCGTCTCTCCATTACCAGCCTCACAATAAATCACAAGTGGCAACATGCAATGAGAAGGGCAAGGAAGGGACAGATCATTCCTAGGCGTAACCCCAAAAGTAACAGGGTTGTCAAGTTAGTCATTCTGCCTCTGACCGCGCAGAACGACGGATCATTAAAATACATAGTATTTGTCAGCTCTCTACCTGCCAATCAAACAAAATAATTCAAAGGACAGGAAGTGGCAACATAGTAAGGAATAGGAAGAGAAAGACAGTTTGTTAGTTAACATATTTTCCGCCTGCACAAAACACTTGGATGGGTAATACATAACAATGAACTACGTGGTCTTTATAGGAAGCCAGATATAATAAGAACAGTTAAGTCTCGTAGACTGCGATGGGCAGGACATGTTGCGCGTATGGGGAATGAAAGACGTGCATGGAAACTTCTTGTAGGAAAGCCAGAAGGAAAACGCTCAGTTGGTAGACCAAGAATGAGGTGGGAGAACAACATTAACTATAATTTGAGGGAAGTAGATTATACAGGGAATGATTGGAAAGCATTAGCTCAGGATAGGGGTGTATGGAGAGCTTATGTCCGCGCGGCCATGAACCTACGGGTTCGATATTGCCAGTGAGTAAGTAAGTAAGTAAATTGGGGTCAAAGTAGTACCTACAGTGGGTCTACTTTGAATTACAGTGAAAACAAATGTGATGTCAAAGTAGCCCCAGCACGTGGGCAAAACAGACCTAAACAAAACTCATAGTTGTTTGAGGAGAACAGTACCAAATGTGATTTGTAGTCTAAGGTTCAATTGGTACAATAAATCATACATTCAACTTTTTCGGCATAAATAATAAGAGTTAGACCTTAAAAACCTTCGAAAATATGTGTAAGTAGCCCCCCGTTTTACGGTACATCACATAATGTAATAACATAGACTATAACTCATGCCCCAAATGGACCAATCACATTTCAATGATTTTTACACGCTTTATATTGGTTTGACCTGTATCTAATTATGTAACGGAATCTTTCAACACGATTTTCACCCACTTAAAAACACTGGATCGACTTGAAACTTTGTTTACTTGTAAAGGACCAATGACAATACAATAATTTCGTAATTTTTTTTCTAAGATCCTTGCCAGGATCATCAAGACATCAAAAAAATAAAGACCGGTATAATAGGTTGCGAACTTATCGACTTTTTAGTCCATCGTTGTAAGAAATTAATATTATATCCTCTGGTAGCTCAGTTGGTAGAGCGGTGGACTGTTAGTGGTATGTAATTTGAGTAATCCATAGGTCGCTGGTTCTAATCCCGCCCGGAGGATTTTTTTATAGAAGATTATTACTTTTAGCTCATTACAATAGTATCTAATTTAAATATATTTACATTTTTATCTTAGCCTGAAAAATATTAATGACATTTTTGTAAACTTATGACATTGTAATTTATCCAAGAAATATGACAAGGATACGATTAAGTATAACTATTAAATATAGTTAAATTGTATCTATATTAAAATATTCAAAAATATATTAAAAAAATATATAATTATATTCGTGCCTAGACACTAAAATATCGTAAGCAATTAAATGTTCATGGGATTCCGGTTTATGACAATCAATTAAACTAAAAATAAAAAAAAATAACTAAAAAACACGCTTTATTAGAAAACCGAACTAAATGAAAAATAATTTTAATTTCCAACACGGTTGGGATAAAATTAAAGTGGTCAACAAAACACATCTAGTATAAAACTAGAGTTATCTAAAAAAATAATAATTTTACCATCAAAAGCGTGGGGCGCTTTTTATAGTTTTTACGTTTTCTTCTCAGAGACTTTCCCTATTTTTACCAATATCTGTTTATTATCAAATATATTAATTGATATAGAGCACCCCACGCTTTTGATGGTAAAATTATTTTTTTTGTAGATAACTCTAGTTCTTTCTAGATGTTTTGGAGATGATTTTTTGTTGTTGACCACTTTAATTTTATCTCAAGCATGTTGGAAATTAAAATTATTTTTCATTTTTTAGTTAGGTTTTCTAATAAAGCGTGTTGTTTTCGTTTTTTAAACTATTATTTATGTATTTTCAACCAACCACAGTTTTTTTTCACTTCGATTTTATCAGTTTAATTTTATCACTTTAAAATCAAGCTACTCCTTTTTAGCATTCTGAATAGGTCATAGCATTATTTTCCAGTGACCCGCATGTGGCTACCAGATTGTATATATAGTGCATGAGCGATAACACATAGCGCATGCGGGATATAATATAAACAACATTTATAGCAATTGATTATACCACAAAAAAAGACACTGTTTGCACTTTCTTAAACGTATTATTTCCCAGGAATTTACGTTCCAGAAAAATATAATTGACATATTTACGTGATAAGACATCAGAAATTAATTAATAGCTATAATTTTCGTTATACATTTCTCCACTAGGGTGCATACTTACAATATTACGATCCTTTGGCAATACATAATATGATCTGATTGCAGTGATGAACAAATGAAACGTAATAAACGTTTCTCATTTGTTTTCAAACATCGCCATATACATTAAATGTATACATATTTTAAAATAATAATATTTAAATAATGATTTGTGAGTAAACAGCTTAATTTTATTCGTTAAATAGTCCTAACAAATGCCACTCTCGATTTCCAAATTCTCTAGATAAATTGGAAATCACTCGTGGCGTTACTTATGATAAAACATCAATAAATGAAATGTTTTACTTATATTAATTAATGGAAAAATGACTGCGTTGTAGCCGAAATGTAACTTGTTGTTTTTAATTGTATTGATGAATTGGGTGTTTTTTTAACCTAATAAGGTTTATCATCAAGAAGATCCATTAACCTAATAAGGTTTATCATCAAGAAGATCCATTAACCTAATAAGGTTTATCATCAAGAAGATCCATTAACCTAATAAGGTTTATCATCAAGAAGATCCATTAACCTAATAAGGTTTATCATCAAGAAGATCCATTAACCTAATAAGGTTTATCATCAAGAAGATCCATTAACCTAATAAGGTTTATCATCAAGAAGATCCATTAACCTAATAAGGTTTATCATCAAGAAGATCCATTAACCTAATAAGGTTTATCATCAAGAAGATCCATTATTTTAATTTTTAATTTATGTCGATGTATTGAACTAACAAACGTACTGGTACTATCGAACCCGGAGGTTCATGGTTGTTTTCCATACATCCCTATCGTCAGCTAATGCTTTCCTATCAACCCCTTTTTAATTTATCTCTTTGAAATCATGGTTATTTTTGGCCTGCCTACTGGCTGTTTTCCCTGTGGTTTTCCTACAAGAACTCTCCAAGACACTCTTTCATTCCCTGTTCGTTCCACATGTCCTCCCCATTGCAGTTTATGATATTTAATTGTTCTTATTATACCTGGTTTTCCCACAAAGACCATGCAGCTCACTGTTATGGAGTCTTCTCCATATGCATGTCTGTTCATCTCTCTTTGGTCCAACTTTATTCTCAAATACTCGTAATCTCCTTTCCTCCCTTAAGATAAGAGTCTATGTTTCACATTCATATAATATTACCGGTAGAATAACAGTTATATATATTTTTCAGCTTAATGTTTTTTTGAGAGAAGTTGGGATAACAACAGTTGCTGTAATGCATTTCCAGAATTGAGAAAGAGAAAAAAAAATTGCTAAACTGGGAATTCTACGCAAGATTCAGGGATATTCCAGCTTTATAAGAAGGTGCTGACCTCCTTCAATTAATTAATTGAATACCCCTTCTAGTCTTATATTGTTATACAGTGAGATCAGTATAGTATTGGACAGCAGACGCGGGGTTTGTGCTGTGCGTTGATTAAGGCTAACACATACATATACGGGACTTGAAATGTGCGCTGACTCAGCAGTATACGAGTACATCCCACGCATTCACGACCAGAGTCAGATAGTGTACTTCGAGTGGATAACGTGCTCGGTCACATTTCCTTATAAACTGAATGACGTGTGTATAAGTGTAAAGTGTTAACTGTATTATGGCTAATAATTTTTCTACTGAACAACGTGTATTTATTTATGATCGTTATTTGTTATCTCAGTCTGTCAGCGAAATACAAAACTTTTTGAAACACGATTCCCGGGTGTAAAAATTCCGTCACGTTGAACAGTCCATAATCTGTACAACACATTTTATAAAGAGCTGTCAAAATGTGTGGACAACGAAGGTGAACAGTTCCAGCACCTGCTTCAATAAAGTTGGTAAGTACAAGAATTTGTAAAATAGTTACGAAAATGTGTGTGGTTGTATCACCGCGATCCTACGCTGTCCGTTCCCCGCCGCGAGTGCGTCAGCAGTGTATAGTGAAATCCCCGCGTCTCCTGTCCAGTGCTATACTGATCGCACTGTGCCTTATTCATTAGTATGACAAATTGAAACTTTATGAATGATTGTGTTTCCAATTAAACAGGTCAGTTGTCTGTGGGAGAAGACAGCAGTAGTTCTGGCGACACGTCCAACTCCTCTTCTCCAAGTGTACCATCTCCCCAGCAGCAACAACAACAACTGCAACCATCAACCTCTCAACAGCAGGAAGCTCCAAGTGAACCGCTTCGCCAGCGCCGGAGCTTTTACCTTCGGTTGAGTCAGAGAACAGTGTCTCGCAGTGAGATTACGCAGTACGAGCTTATGCATGTGTTGGGACATTTGAGAGTCCCTCAAAGACCCAGCCAAGGACCTTCTACCCAGTCCAGAACCCGCAGCAGACAACGTGGTGAGTTATTAATATATAATACGTGTCCAATACATAATGCACATACTTTTTAGTTGTCAATTGCCTTTCATTGGAAATGGACAAAACTTTACAGAACATATTTTCAATCCTTCCTTTATAACATCATGACAGTTAATTGTTTTCCAATAGATGGTTGTGATGTACTTTAGTTTTAAAATGGCGCCTGCTTGTTAAACATGTACACCCTTCGACAAAAAAAATGAGTCATCTCTTGAACGCACATTTCTTCTAAGTCCTACTCGGCACAGCGCTGGGTTCAAACTAGGAAACTAGTCATAATTGTGCAGTCCCTGAGCTACTGTGTTATGTGGCATGAACTGAAGACTCTCCTACGTGTCCTGGTAGCTCAGCGGTAAAGCACGCGGTCACTGTTTCTGTTAATGAAGATCGCAGGTTCGCGTCTTCAATTACTACCTCATTCTTGGTCTACCAACTGGTCATTTTCCCTCTGTTTTTCCTGCAAGAAGCTTCCATGCACGTCTTTTCGTGCCACATGTCCTGGCCATCGCAGTCTACGAGACTTAACTGTTCTTGTTATATATATATATATATATATATATATATATATATATATATAAATGACATGATAAGAAAATAAATGCCTGAACGGGATTCTAACCCGGATCTCTGGGTTGGTACCCCAGCGTGTTATCCATTACACACCAGGCGATTCCAATTCAAACACTTATTTTTCTTATATACATATATATATATATATATATATATATATATATATATATATTCTCCATTATTACTAGATGCCGCGAGAACTTGGTCTTCACTGCCACCTAGTAGCTGACTATAACAAGTAAGCAATGCTTATCATGTCATATATATATACTGGAAGTCCCGACCACGCGTTGCTGTGGCTAAGGTATGCGTTAAAAATTTAAATTAAGTTGCTGTCTTTCAGCCAGATTACTTAAAACTAATACTTACACACGAAATTAATAATATTGAAAATAAAATAAACACTGAACACACTTAAATTATGAAATAATCAATATTTGTAATTCAATTGAAATATGCGGTTGCAACAAAAAGCACAGCTATCTGGATCTCTCTTTGTTAAATAATAAACCAATTACCTTACCAAATTACCTTACACCGCCATCTGTTAGAATCGTATGCAAATCACTCTTTGTTAAATAATGAACAAATAATTTGCAATAAAAAATAATGCTACTCTAAATTTAGTTATAAACTACCCTAAGACTCAAGTTGGATCAAACAGCACACAGTGTGCAAAATTTTATTAAAATCGGTTCAGTAGTTTAGGATTCCATCGCGGACAAACAACGTGACACGAAATTTTTATGTATTAAGATACATATCACAAGACGTAGCATTAGAATTATTGGTGTAGCAATCACATTAAATAAAATATACAAACAGTTATAATTTCTGGTAGGTTATGTCCTTATAAAGGCTACCCTCTCTTAAAGTGATCCTCGTCAAAACAAAACCATGTGACCTGCTCGCTTTTCATTGTTTATGGATACCAACGTACGATGTACAAGCAGTAAGTAAGCAAAAAAGTAGTCCCTCTTCATTAAAATAAAAATATATCCTCTGAATATATTGAATGAAAGCGATGTTATTCAAAATCATCTGCATTCATGGATTGGGTCTGTTGACCCGTTCCGACTTCAGTCCATCTCTTTCTAGGTCTGCCCACATCTCGGGTGCCTTTAGGTTTGTATATTGTTATTTGTTTTGGATATCTATCTTCATTCATTCTGTCTATGTGTTGCTTCCATTTTTGTCTATATGTATCTATTTTATCAGTTATTGAAAATATTTCAAGTTCCTGTCTTATTTCTGTGTTCTTGATTCTGTCTTCCTTAGTGCACCCTTTAACAGATCTCAAAAATTTCATTTCTGCCGCCGTTATCCTACTTAGATCTTCTTTTTATGTATCCAGGCTATTATCCATAGAGCAGTACCGGTACTGCCAATGTTTCATAAAATTTCAATTGGGTCTCTTGTTGTTTTGTTATTTAGTGATCATTTTATTGTGCCACATATTCCCTGGAATTTTGCTATTTTATTAGTTGTATCATTATCATAATTAAATGAAATGTCACATCCTAGATAATTGAGATAGTTCACCTGTTCTATGATTTTGTTTCCTATTACTATTTTGGATCTGATTTGATTTTTCCCTTGGAATGCCATTACCTTAGTTTTTTCTATGGATATTTTGAGATTATATTGTTCACATATATTATGTAGTTTAAAAATATTCCTTTGAAGTTCGTCTTCTGTATTTGCTATTATTACCTGGTCATCAGCGTATAATAATGTTTTCAAGTAGTGTGTTTTATCTAATTTTATTCCTTTATTTGTTTCTTCGTTCCATTTTTTTATTATATCATTGATGTATAGGTTAAACAAAACTGGAGAGATACTGCATCCTTGTTTAACTCCTTGATTAGTATGAATTTTATTTTTACTTACTTCATTTCTAGTTTTTATAACAAAATTTGTGTTCCAGTACAAACTCTTTATAGCTGCTATTAAGTGTTTCGGAATTCCTTTTTCTTTTAAAATTGTCCAAAGTTTTCCTCTGTCTACTTTATCAAATGCCTTGACAAAATCAATAAAAGCCATGTGTGTTTCCTTGTTAAATTCTCTTCTTTTGTTTAGAAATTCTTTCATCGTAAATATATTATCCATACATGAACGCCCTGGTCTGAATCCACTTTGTTCAAAATATAGAAAATATTTTAAAATACTGAACATCATAGACATTATAGAAAACAAAAGATTACAAGTGGTATGACCATGTCAAAAGAATGCCAGAGAAAATATTGCCTAAAATTGTTATGGAATGGATCCCAATAGAAAGGAGGAAGAGAGGAAGGCCGAAGAGAACTTGGATAGAAGGGGTACAAGCAGCTATGAATATCAGAGGATTGGAGGAAGATCAATTGATGAACAGAGAGGAATGCCGTTTGGTTTCTGGAAGACGGCGGCAGCTGTCATGATACCGGATGATGATGATTTTAAAACATACGTAATCAACAATTACAACATAAATAGTTTATTACATATGGATGATACATTTGAGTCATCCTTCAATCGATTCTGAAGCAAAACAAAATGGCTGAACGTGTCGAGTCTTATGTTGCTGTGTCGCCATCTTAATTTTTAAAACACAAGTCTGGCAAACCTTTTGACTAGTGCTCAAAAAAACAGTTGTTTTAAATGTATTTCACAAGTTCAGTGAAAAATCTCACCGGCTTTCTTGTTATCTACCCCATTCAACTATCACATGTCTTATATACTTCACACGTGCTCCCTGCCAATATGACAGTAATTGAAGAGGTTATTTCCAAAGTGTCTTAAATCCAAAATTCGTGATTTTCGATATTTTTATGTGACAAAAGTCTTTATTCCATCAGGTATCATGTTAACACGTTGTTATGTGTCTTATATCCCAGCTGTTAAAACGGTTTGAAAATCGTGTTTATTTCCAAAGTGTCTTATATCCCTGCTGTTTTTATTTCCAATATGTCTTATATCGAAATGACCAATCTGCAGATTCGATACAAAGCACGTGACCCATCATGGGGGCTGCTATGGCACTCCTTGTTACATGGCGATGAACAACAGTCAGCTGTGATTTTCTGTGGTGTTTTTTTTTTCTGTTTATTTGTCAGTGAAATACAAATGGCTAGTTGTGAAGAAGACATAGTAAGTAATTTAGGGCGGACAGCGAGAAAAAGGGCACTGGTACCTTCAGAGTGGGCTAAAAACAAAGATAAACACCGTAAATATGCTAGTGATGGTAGTATACCGAAAGTGACATGGAATCACAATGATGGATTTTGTAAAACCTCTGAGCTTTCTACGGCAGACTGTTTCCATTCATTATTTTTATAACAACAAAACTAAGGTAGAACAAGATTCATTTTTAAGTAAGTTAGCACCATCATGCAATGCCATTCTGGCAGAAAGTATTTTCAAATAGTGCGGTAAATGACTCTTCTGATGATGAACTCTGAAACATTGTGATACCTTCGTGTAAGCAACATTTTTTTTTTTCGTTTACACTGTTTTTCCTTGTTGTTTTACCTTTTTTGTTAACTTTATTTTATTCTCACATGTAGACACGGACAGGACACACACCCAGACCGAAGGTGGAGATTTAAAATCTCCTACCCCGCCGGGATCGAACCTGGGTCACCGGAGAAGAAGGTAGGGACTCTACTGACTACGCCAAGGCGACGGACTATTTCGAAACTTAATAAATTGCATACTTTATTGAGTATTAGATATTACTTTCTCCTACTAAAACTTTCCTTAAACTCTGTTTACTTCCAAAACGTCTTAACTCCAAGTCATGTGACACTGTTACTACCACTTGTAATGAAAACTCGGCCGGGTGGGAGATGACAAGCTTTTTATCTACCCACTTTAAGAGTATCTAATTACAAGAAATATTAATAAAACACTATATTGAACGTATTTACCTAAGAGATGTAATTATCACTTCATTTTTTACTCGTAAATATGAAAATAAAGTGGGACTATTTCCTGTCATGACCACATAGGTTAGGGACTATGTCCTGTCATGACCACATAGGTTATAAGAGTCCTTACTTCTAACCAGCGATAAACTATCAATTATCAAACTTTTAACCAGCGATATACCACAAATGAGCACAATGTGTAAACCACATATGAGCAAAAACTAATGAATTAAACTCCTTTGAACGTTAGTGCGCTTTCCAGTTATTATTAAATGAGCACAATGTATACATTTAATCAAGGGATTCATATCTGTGTACCATATCTATGGTTTCAACAAATCAGGTCCGGACCTTATCCTTTACTTATTTAACCGCGTAAAATAATAAAAAGGACGTTCCCTGGATTTCACCTAGTTAGAGTAATTGATTTGTGTTACAATAATTAATTTAGGTTTGGCTAGCTTTTAGATTCCTTGCTTAAATGTGATTTGATACGTAAAATAAATTACTTCATTTCTGTTATTCTATGAAAAATTCAAAATGTCGGACGGTTACCATGTAAAATCATATTTCCACTACTTCATTTCGTGTTAATTATACATATTTAGGCGGCGGTTACATCTCATAGGTAAATTGATTCATTAACAGTTTACAATACTTTAAATTACATCAAAATTGGCATAAGTCGCGTAAGTAAAAAGCTTGTCTTGTACAATCCCACCAACATAACTTATAATGAAAACTCCATTTAAAATTTAAATACTTAAAATAAAAATCGCGATTTCTGGAGTTTGGTATTTCATTTAAGATACTTTGGAAATAAGCTGTGTGGTGCGAGTGGCGGAAGGATACAATTGACATTTCTTGATGTTACGATCACTCTTAGAACGGATAATGTATAAGTCTATGTGCATTGGTACAAAAACATTGTGCATCATAGGAACTTGGTGTTTTATATTCGCATCTCTTCTACACGTTCATGTTAGCAGACAAATGTTAATGAGAGTGTGGTGAATGGTTGAACTGGCACAACACAAGAAGCAAAGCGTAATTGCACGCATTTTACGTTTCCTGTTTGCAGAGTTCTTTGCACCAGACACAATACAAGGTTAACCAGTTCCTACGAGTGTCCTAGGTCTTGTATGCGGGTCTCTCTTTTTTTTTTCTGCTTCAACACGTCAATTGTTTCTATACGCTGCATAACACCATAGTGCGCAACAGACATACCTCTCTACCGACTGATTACCTCACATAGACATTGTCACATGTGCCACACTTCAATTTATATACACCTGATATTTTTTTTTATAGGACAAACTGGTAGACCTTTTATCTCTCGGATAAAGGAACACATGAGAGCATATAACAGAAATTTAGAAAATTCAAAATATGCTAACCACCTATTCCAATTTAATCATTGTTTCGATCCAAATTTTGAAATTTTACATATTTGTGATAAGGGCAAGAAGTTAGATCTTTTGGAGGCTGTAGAAATTAATAAATTTAAAAGTAGTAAAAAACTGTTAAATTCTCAACTTGATTTGAATGAATCCCCTTTGTTAAATTAAAAAATTTAAATAAATATTTTTGTATTGTTGCTTAGATCAGTTGGAACACAATTCATAATTTGTTAACATGTCTGAAGAAGGTACAGTGTACCGAAACAGCTGTCACTGAATTATATAATAAATATGAAAATCAAATAAAACTACGTTTTATTTTTATTTAATTAATAAATATGGATTTTCATCAAGTAAACACCAACTCAATTGATAATTTATTTATGGGTTATGTAGTGTGTCATATCCCTGGATGTTTAAATGTTGGTATAGATATGCAGATGATATTTTCTCTGTGATAAATTCTAAATATATTGAAGATGCATCGAAATTACTCAGTCTTCAGGATGAACATGCAAAAACTCAGAACATGCTATTAAAATAAACAGATGCAGATATTATCCAAAACTCATCGAATTCCGGTCACTAGGAATCTGAAAAGCGAAGTTAAAAATTGACTCTAGCGACCGCAAAGTTTGTTTCGTCGCAATGTATACCATATAATTTAATTAACCCGTGATTTTCTTTCAAACTTGTTTTCATGGCTCAGGCAGGTTCAAGGGCAATAGGAATTTTGTTCACCAACAAAGAATAGTTTGCGTGCGTTTTGACACGCAATGTCTATGCCGTCATGCGTACAAATTACTATGTAATAATTCAACTTCCGTTCGAACAGTTTTGTTGATAAAAAATAAATAAATAATGAAAATAAATGGCCTTCTCGTGTGCTTGACCCGTAATGGAATAATACTTACCTAATACAGGCTTTCGACTGTACAGCAGTTTGCCCTTGATTCCTGCTTTCCAGAGATTCCTATCTTCCCATTGTCCTTCTTCCATACCCTTCTTCATCATGGCATCATATATTCCCCCATACCATGTTCTTCTACTTCTCCCCCTCTTCCTTCTGCCTGGTACCATCCAATCCAACACCTGTTTAGGCCACTGGTCTTCCGACATCCGTTGTACATGTCCATACCACTGTACAGCTCTCTTTGTTATCCTATCGATAACAGTTTCTTGTGCATGCATTTCTTGTCTGATATATGTATTTCGAATATGTTGTAGCCTGGATATTCTCATACTTCTCCGTAATCAATACATTTCTACCACCAAGATTATTTTCTGAATCCTTTCATTTATTGTCCAGTTTTCTGATTCATATGTGAGTATACTTTCTATTATTGTGTGTATAATCTATTTTTTGTTTTGTTTTTCTGGTCAAATTTCTATTCCATAGAATACCATTCAGGGATCTAATCGCCTTCCTTGCACAATTTACTCTGTTAATAATATATTTTTTCACTAGTACCAGATTTATCTATCATAGAGCCAAGATATTTAAATTCTTCAACACGTTTAATTATCATATTATTTATTTGTAGGTCTTCTGAATTTGCTCCGGTTACCATATATTCTGTTTTAATATAATTTATCTTCAATCCACCTACCTCGAATGCATCTATCAACTTTCTGATCATATATTCTATATCTTCTTTATCTTGTCCTATTATAATCTGGTCATCAGCGAATAATAAATTGTGCAGTAAATGACCATTAATGTTGATTCCCATCGCCTACATGACTTATTCCATTTCATTAATACATCTTCTAAATATATCTTGAACAATGTTGGTGACATCCCGCATCCTTGTCTTAATCCTTTTGTTATATCACATTCTGAGGATACTCTATTTCCAACCTTAATACTTGCTTTACAATCACACATTCTTTTTATAAAATGTACAAGAGATTTAGGTATTGCAAACTTCTCCATTGCCACCCAAAGTAATGGAATAATACAGAATCGTATGTAGTATCCCGTGATAATGTGAAAATTTAGCAAAATTACGCAAATTAGTTGCAACTTAGTTGGGTTAATCACTTAATGATTCTCAGTACAATGAACGTCTCCTGGCCATGAACAGGTGAACAATTTCAATTATTTAGGATGCAATGTATCAAACTGCCAGAAGGAAGATATTAAATATTAATGTATTTTATGTCTTTCGGGCTAAATGGCCGTGGTTTGGTTTTATTATCACTCAACGTTTCGTCCACTACTGCGGTAGACATCCTCAGGAGATTCTGCGTGCTCTTTGGCCTCCTAACTCTTCAAATGTCGGCTGCAGACTGGCTGTGTCCTTATTTATAATTGAGTAAATAAGGACACGATTTCCAACGCACAGCCAGTCTGCAGCCGACATTTGAAGAGTTAGGAGGCCAAAGAGCACGCAGAATCTCCTGAGGATGTCTACCGCAGTAGTAGACGAAACGTCGAGTGATAACAAAACCAAACCACGGCAATTTAGCTGAAAGACAAATCAAAACACCTGCCGTGAAAGTCTGCAATTTTATATTAAATATTAAATTAAATAAGTTTTAAAGAATGCGTGACGGTATAAAACGGACGCTGAAAAATAAAACTTTGAGGAGGACACAATTAAAATTTACAAAATTATGGAATAAGAATGGATAATAAAGTGTGCACAAATAATCTTCTATTTGCTGACGATGTAATCATAATACAGAAAAATGAAGACGACTTACAGAAATCAATGCATGCATTAAATGAAATATGTAAATCATACGATCTAAAGATTTCTGTAAGGAAACCGAAAGACCATGGCTTTTAGAGGAAGAGATCCAAAATTATTTTAGAAAATCAAAGTATAGAACAGGTGTCTAGTTTGAAATATTTGGGCTGTGATGTTGGCTACAATGTGGAAAGAGATATTGACCCCAAAATAAATAAATTTCAGACGGTGTGTGGAACAATACAGAGAACATTCAAAAATAAAATTAGAAAAGAAACCAAGATAAAAATGTATAATGTTATGGCGGTTCCCACAATATTGTATGGATGTGAAACTTGTGCTCCAGTGAAAAGACAGAAGGATAGAATACAGACGGCGGAGATGAGGTTCCTAAGACAAGTAAAAGGATGTACAAGACTTGATAGAATAAGAATGAGGATATAAGAGAAGAATTGAAAGTACAGCCTTTATTGGATAAGGTCACGAATTACAGACAGAAATGGATTGATCACTTGGATGGAATGAGTAAGGAGAGATATCCATTGTTAGCAAGAAATTATCAAGCAAGAGGAAGACGTGATGTTGGAAGACCTAGAAGACGTTGGGCTGATGCAATATGAAGTCGGAACGGGCAATTGCCTAATCCCTGGAGTGATGATGATGATGACAAAATTATGGCAGTGCCTGTCTTAACATATGTAGAGGTTCTTCGATCTTTATGAATAAGTTATTGTCACAAGGGCTCATGTCAGGTGAATTTGGCGGATGTTTGAGTTCTTCCCAATTCCACCTTCAGAACAAATTCTACTGAACATATTCCTAGGACGGTATTACATACTAAATGTGAGAAATAGTGAATGTATTCTCAAAATATTGATGTTTCGAGGCGTTGAATATTATAGCTTTCATTATCATACACCATTCATGAATTTAGGCCAGTGTTGACCTGTTTCGGTCTCCACCAGACAGGGTCGTCTAAAAGTCGTTTTTGTGGACATCCACGTCGTTCTCGTGACGATACCGAATTTTAAATAGTAATTGACACTTATTTTTTCCAAATTAGAAATAGATCTTTGTAGATCATCTTCTGAACTGGAATATATATATCATCATCATCATCCGGTATCATGGCAGCTGCCGCCGTCTTCCGGAAACCAAACGCCATTCCTCTCTATCCATCCATTGATCTTCCTCCATTCCTCTGATATTCATAGCTGCTTATACCCCTTCTATCCAAGTTTTCTTCTGTCTTCCTCTCTTCCTCCTTTCCATTGGGATCCATTCCATAACAATTTTTGGCAATCTTTGCTCTGGCATTCGTTTGACATGACCATACCACTGCAATCTTTTCTTTTCTATGATGTCTATGATGTCCGGCTCCTCTTGTACACCCATAATTTCCCTTATTTCTTTATTTCGTATTCTATCCATTCTAGATTTTCCAGCTGATCTTCTTAAAACATCCATTTCTGTACTTAAAATTCTTTTCATTTCCCTGGTAGGAATTTGCCAGACTTCAGCACCATATGTTAAAATGCTCTGAATTATGGTTTGATATATTTGTAATTTTCTACTTTTTATAATATTTTTGCTCCACCAAACAGAGTTTAAAGCATTTATTGCTTGTTTTGTTTGTGCGATTCTATTTTTAATTTCTACTGTGTTATCGCCTGAATGGTCTAATTTTGTTCCTAAATAAGTGCATTCAATACTAGGTTTTAGTTCTTCTCCATTGTTGAAATTGAATATATATATATATATATATATATATATAATGTAAGGAAAGTTAAATGACTTAGAAACCCCGTCCATCATTTTTCAACATACTGTACTTAATGATTACAATTGTCACCACTAGGATCGCTGATTTACAACTGTGTAGCCTTATTTATCGAATGCCCTAGCATTTATCTTGTTTTACCGGAAGGATGATAAGATATATATCATTCTTTAGATATGGAAACTATTTATTGTAAACAGCATGAAGTATGTTACAGATTACCTTGAGAACAGACCTTGGGTAATAAAGTTAATATTTAGTTATTAATATATGTCATAATTGTCATTGAAAAAAATGGAGATACAAAGTAACAAAATGTGTTGGAACTGTCATTACCGGGGCAACGCATTTAATTACCTATAAATTGGTAAAAAAATGCTAAATAAAAAATGCTTTTATGACCTAAAAATGCAAAAAAAAAATGACCAATAAAATAAAAAAATGACAAATAAAAAGTTAAGAATTACCAATAAAAATGCTATTTATTAGATTAAGTACTCACTTGATTACTGAATTACATAAAATTTAACTTAACATCAAAATATTAAAAGAAAAGTAGTTAAAAAATACACATTACAGAACCTTTTATTGCAGAAAATCCATTTCAATTACACAGTGCACTTTTATAGCAATTTTGAATTGCAGTTAACAATCAGAATAAGGGTAGAAGCTGGCATAAGCTCTAAGAAATTGAATAAAATTCCTAGAAGTGGGCAAGTTCATTATGCACGTACCTTGAAAAATAGGGGTAGTAGTTAGCAAAACAACTACTTAATTCCAAGAAATTGTATTGACAAGGAGAAATACTGCATTATAATAAAACTCTTAAATCAAATACAAATAATGCCACAGCCTTCCGGATAAGTGTAAAAAATGTTCAAAATTACCTAAAAAGTGTCAAAAATGACCTATCTCTAAAAAGTTAAGAACATGCAAAAAAAAAATCTCTAACAAATTGCTTTTATTTAATCCGTTTTTTAATGTCATACATTTTCATATATGCAAGCAATGTTTCAACCTTCATAAGAAAAAGATGCAAAATCATTAATTGCCTTGCCCTAGTCATTATGTATCGTTTATTCTATGAACATTCAAATCATTTCCATCCATAGTAATTCTGCCCGCAGGCAGGTCCTTCACTGCAATCATAGCATTTTCATGCTATCCTTGCAGCTTTACTAGGGAATTGTGTAGGTGTGGTAGCTTCCCATTGCTTTCCACACCGGTGAAGGATGATGGTGATGATGATAATGATAAGGATGATGATGATGAGGATGATGGCCATATGATTTCGGGGACCGTTTGGGCCTTAAAGTTTTCCTGACATTTGTCTTACAGGTGAGGAAAAACCCCGATAAAAACCTCACCCAGAAAACCTGCCCCGACCGGGGATCGAACCCGGGCCCGCTGCGTGACAAGGCAGCACGCTACCTCGAGACCACAGCGGTGGACTCTATGAATATTAAAGCCATTTAATAGAAACGAAACTAATTTTAATATCTCACTTCTGGAAATTCATGCTATTACATGGACTCTTGTCGCAACTTCTTTAAATTTAATGCCACCATATTGTCGTTTCGACATTCTGGTATTCTCTCCTGGCATGGCGTGATTGTAACCCACTTCTGAGGTTAGGACTCCCTGCAAGATGTAGTTACGCTGCCCCGATGATATATGATACGCGATGATGGTATTGATGCGCCAGGAGAGCTCTATAACAATTAATATATTTGATAATATACAGATATTGGTAAAAGTAAAGTCTCTAATAAGAAAATGTAAAAACCACAAAAAGCACCCCACGCTTTTGACGGTAAAATTATTTTTTTTGTAGATAACTCTAGTTTTATTATAGGTGTGTTGGAAACTAAAATTATTTTTCATTTTTTAGTTCGATTTTCTATTAAAGCGTGTTGTTTTAGTTTTTTAAAACTATTATTTATTTATTTTTAATTTTTAGTTTAATTGATTGTCATAAACCGGAATCCCATGAAAATTTAATTGCTTAATAATTTTCTAAAAAATCCTCCGGGCCGGATTTGAACCAGCGACCTATGGATTACTGCAATTATATACCACTACAGTCCACCGCTCTATCAACTGAGCTCTTACAACGACTGACTAAAAAGTCGATAAGTCCGCAACCTATTATACCGGTTTTTATTTTTATTTATTTTTTATTTTCTGATGATTCTGGCCAGGATTTTAGAAAACAAAATATGAAATTATTGTATTGTCGTTGGTCCTTTACAAGTATACAAAGTTTCAAGTTGATCCAATGTTTTTAAGTGGGTGAAAATCGTGTTCAAAGATTCCGTTACATAGATACAAAGACACTTTTTTGATTTTCTGGTGATTGTAGCCAGGATTTTAGGAAATAAATATGAAATTATTGCATTGTCACGGGTCCTTTACAAGTATACAAAGTTTCAAGTCTATAGAATGTTTCTAAGTGGGTGAAAATCGTGTTCAAAGATTCCGTTACATAGATACAAACACACTTTTTACACGCTTTATATTAGCTTGACATGTATCTATCTATCTATCTATCTATCTATCTATCTATGTAACGGAATCTTTCAACGCGATTTTTACCCACTTAAAATCATTGGATCGACTTGAAACTTTGTATACTTGTAGAGGACCCGTGACAATACAATAATTTCATATTTTTTTTCCAAAATCCTGGCCAGAATCATCAGAAAATAAAAAAAGTGTCTTTGTATCTATATAACGGAATCTTTGAACATGATTTTCACCCACTTAGAAACATTGGATCGACTTGACACTTTGTATACTTGTAAAGGACCCGTGACAATACAATGATTCCATATTTATTTTGATTTTCTGATGATTCTGGCCGGGATTTTAGAAAATAAATATGAAATTATTGTATTGTCACGGGCCCTTCACAAGTATACAAAGTTTCAAGTGGATCCAATGATTTTAAGTGGGTGGAAATCGCGTTGAAAGATTCAGTCACATAGATAGATAGATAGATAGATTTTCTGATGATTCTGGTCGGGATTTTAGAAAATAAATATGAAATTATTGTATTGTCACGGGTCTTTCACAAGTATACAAATTTTTAAGTGGGTGAAAATCGCGTTGAAAGATTCCGTCACATAGATAGATAGATAGATAGATAGATAGATAGATAGATAGATAGATAGATAGATAGATACATGTCAAGCTAATATAAAGCGTGTAAAAAGTGTGTTTGTATCTAGTAACGGAATCTTTGAACACGATTTTCACCCACTTACAAACATTCTATAGACTTGAAATTTTGTATACTTATAGAGGACCCGTGACAATACAATAATTTCATTTTATTTCCTAAAATCCCGGCCAGAATCATCAGAAAATCAAAAAAAGTGTCTTTGTATCTATGTAACGGAATCTTTGAACATGATTTTCACCCACTTAGAAACATTGGATCGACTTGAAACTTTGTATACTTGTAAAGGACCCGTGAAAATACAGTAATTTCATGTTTATTTTGATTTTATGATGATTCTGGCCGGGATTTTAGAAAATAAATATGAAATTATTGTATTGTCACGGGTCCTTCACAAGTATACAAAGTTTCAAGTGGATCCAATGAATTTAAGTGGGTGAAAATCGCGTTGAAAGATTCCGTTACATAGATAGATACAGGTGAAGCTAATATAAAGCGTGTAATGAATGTTCTATTTATTTAGGGATAACAAGTGAACGTCGGGTATTAGCCAGTAATGCTATTAACTATAGTAATTTAATTGTAATGGCAGTAGACGGAAAGAGATGTTTTGTTTGCATTCTCCCCCACTGTCAAAGCCACGTGCCTGGAGGTGAATGAATCCCTGCCCCAGATCGATGTCTTCACCCCTTCCTGCAGGATCTGGATCACCAGGACACTCCTTCCTTTCTAGTTCATTCAGCTCTCGGAGTTTCAAATTCGCTTTAAGGAGAAGGTTTGTTGTTCCCTTTATCGAGCCAAGTTCCAGTTGTAATGTAAACAAACAGGATGTGTTGCTGACTTTTCATTGGTTGGATAAGGGTTTTACCTTTAAGCGTGTAAGAAAATTTAGTTCACTCTCCAGTTTTCGAAATAGATAAAAAAAACATTTCAAATATTCTATTATCTAACATCTGTCTATGTAAGTCATTTGCGAGAATTTTAAAACATATATATATCATCATAGTACATTCACGAATTTAGGCCATTTGTTGACCTGTTTCGGCCTCAAGAGAAACACCATCCAGAGGTATTTTGAGTGGACGTCCTGGTCTTCTTCTTCCTGCAGGTTGATATCTTAACATTTGTTTGGGTATTCTGTGATCTTCCATTCGATGAACATGTTGTATCCATCTTGACTTATAATCAGAAATTTTGTTTTCTAAAGATTCCATGTGTAATTCTTCTAAGATGTCTTCATTTTTCCTTCTTCAGAAAATCTGTTATTTAATTTAATCTTTATGGTGTTGTCTTTGTAAATATTTTGTATGTTCTACCGAAGTAAATTTGGTATATTTCTGTCTTCCAATATATTTGAGTTCCATGAAAAAGAAGAGGAACTAGACAGTATATTTAAAAATAGAAACATTGATATATATATATATATATATATATTGGTCGGCCGCGGTGGACTAGTGGTTATGCTCCTTGCCTATGGTCCCAAGGGTCGCGGGTTCAAACCCGACCGGGGTCGATGGATTTTTTAGGACGGAAAAATCCAAGGAGCAAGTCCTCCGGGAGGGACTTTAAGCCGTGGGTCCCGAGTCTGAAGATTTTCAGGCTTGTAAAAAATCCGTAAGCCTGAATGAAAAGGCCTCTAAGCAAAATTTACCGAATTTTCCCGTCCTAGTACTATCTTGGTTTCCTAGATGTCAGTAGAGGCGGAACGCTGACCACGGACCACTCATGACATCTATACGAAAACAAGTGTAACTAAATTAGTATGGTTCAAATGGGGGAGAGCGCCTAAATCTCTCTAAAGGGAAAACATAGGCTTACAATACAATACAATATTTTTTTTTGCGCCGTAATGCTTTTGTCTTACTTCCAGCAATGACGACCATGATTTGAAAGTTCAACTTCCTACATTTCGGGGTTGCCAACCTAAATAACTATACGGCAAACCACGTCTGGGAAAATAAAACCACTGCCCTCTTTGTAGATTTAGATTTATTTAGCCTGGTGGAGTTAAGACCATGTGGCCTTCTCTTCCACTCACCAGGACGAACATATGTTACATATAAATACAAAAATTACAATAATAGTACATACTAAACAATTAATTATCTGTCAAATTGAATAATAATGAAAATAATGTCTAATAATACAATAAAATTAAATTAATGATAGAATGAGTACAGAAAGGAATAACAGCTCGAATCTACTATACATAAAAAGAAAAGAAAGGGAAAAAATACAAAGAAAATAATAAACTATAACGAATTAATCTATCGCTTATTATACAAGGCATTAGGCAAATATATTAAAAAATCTTAAAACTATTTTTATTCCATCCATCCATAGTAATTCTGCCCGAAGGCAGGTCCTTCACTGCAATCATAGCATTTTCATGCTATGCTTGCAGCTTTACTAGGGAATTGTAGGTGTGGTAGCTTCCCGTTACTTTCCACACCTGTGAAGGATGATGATGTTGATGATGGCCATATGATTTCGGGGACCGTTTGGGCCTTAAAGTTTTCCTGACATTTGTCTTACAGGTGAGGAAAAACCCTGAGAAAAACCTCACGCAGAAAAACTGCCCCGAACGGGGATCGAACCCGGGCCCGCTGCGTGACAAGGCAGCACGCTACCTCGAGACCACAGCGGTGGACCTATTTTTACACGCTTTATATTAGCTTGACCTGTATCTATCTACCTATCTATCTATGTAACGTAATCTTTCAACGCGAATTTCACCCACTTAAAATCATCGGATCGACTTGAAAGTTTGTATACTTGTAGAGGACCCGTGACAATACAATAATTTCATATTTATTATTAAATAATGAAAAAACAAATTATTAATTTTTTAAATGTAATATCAGCGAGTTGTTTCTGTTAATAATTTTATTTTCAATTTGTTTCTGAAAGATGGTGAAGTTTGACAGTCTCTAGGGTGGAAGGCAATTCCATGTTCTAGCAAGAGAAACTGTAAACTATTTCGAATAATAGGTAGTGTGATGAGGAGGGATATAAAGGACACTGTGCTCAAGGGATCGGGTATCTAAGTTATGTGTATCAGAGAGTCTAATGAAGCGGTGTGATAAATAATAAGGTAATGATGTGTGTAATATGTTATAGAGAAGGCATAGGGAATGGATGGTTCTACGATCTTGTAGACGAAGCCATGACAATTGTTCCAGGGCTGGTGTAACGTGATCAAATCTACGTGCAACGTATATACAAATAATGTCCAAAATATAGTGTTAATATACATTATAAGAAACAAATCATTGCATTTTTAAATGAAATGAACTTGATTTGAAGCAATATAGAAGAATAAATACGCACTTGCCGCCATTTTATCACTAATTGGTCTCACGGCCTCCTGTAGTTTCAACTAATAAACATTGCGCACATTGTTAACGTTAGTCAGTTGTTTATAATGAACGCAAATATTTCCAACAAAGATGTTATTATTTTACTATTATTTATTATTTTGAGATTTTCAATATTATAGATTTATAGAACAAAGACTGCTCTATGATATACTTCGAGATTACAGTAATTACCACTAGGATCGCTGACTTATAGCAGTGTTGCCATTACGTATCGAATGCCTTGGTAGTTCCCTGAAATCGCGGTTAATGTCATTCTCCCATCTCATTCTTGGTCTTCCAACTGAACGTTTTCCCTATAATTTCCCTACAAGAAATTTCTATACCTCTCTTTTATTCCATTTGTGCCATATGCTCTATCCATTGCAATCTACGTAACATCTTGTTGTAAGCCCATGTTTCCCTTAACAGAGATTTAGGCGCTCTTCCCCTACAGTGAAAAATTTGAACCATACTAATTTAGTTACACTTGTTTTCGTGTAGATGTCATTTTTTGAGTGGTCCGTGGTCAGCGTTCCGCCTCATACTGACATCTAGGAAACCTAGGTAGTTCTAGGACGGGAAAATTCGGTAAATTTTGCTTAGAGGCCTTTTTATTCAGGCTTAAGGATCTTTTACGAGCCTGAAAATCTTCAGGTTCGGGACCCACGGCTTAAAGTCCCTCCCGGAGGACTTCCTCCTTGGATTTTTCCATCCTAGAAAATCTATCGACCCCAACCGGGTTTGAACCCGCGACCCTCGGGTGCATAATCTACGTAACATAACTGTTCTTATTAAACATGCTTTCCTTGGCATAGTCCCCGCCCGTAGAACCGAATGGGAACTATTTTACCTCTGGGAAATTTTACCCCAGTTGAACCCATGTCCACGTTTCTTGACATTTGTATTTTTAGGCTGAAATATTGTCTCTCTTTTGACGATGGAACTTTCTCGTCTGGCTTATCGCCTTCCACCTGTCTGGCATCGGTAACCCTTTAATCAAAAATGCTACCGCCGCACCGGTTAGCTCTCGGGGTCATTTAAACACGCAAGCCACTCCATCACGACAAGGTAAAGATACAATGGAGGGGAAAGTTGACCTCCAAACAACAACATGATATGATTAAATTGTTAAATTCTAATACATAATGTTATAAAAACTTTATATTTAAAAGCGACACTTCCCTGGGAGAGAACCTGTTTTTTGGTCATTTGTAACACTGGTCAACATTATTTTTTGTCTCATTGGTACCAATAGTTGTAGTTAATTTTTTTATCGTGTTTTCAAATACGTATTCGGAATTTCTCCTTCACCCACACTTTTTTTATTTCAATTTCAATTAATGGATTTAAATAATTATTTTTTTAAATAAAAGTTTTTTCGTCCATTTGTCCATTGAGCGATGAGCACCGGGAACACTTTCATCAGGGATCTCGGGTGCGACCCCCGGTTGGTACAAGTTTTCTGTGTGATGATTCTGGTATAGCCAGATAATATTCGAGGATCGTTAATGCCTTAAAGTTTCCAGACGTTTCTTTTACAGGTGACGAAAAATCTTCGAATAAAAACCATCACCTAGGAAACTTATCCCGACCGGGGATCGAACCCACGCCTACTGAGTGCGAGGCAGCGACCCTACCCGAGACTACAGCGGTGGATTCAATAATTAAGTAACAAAATAATCTATATTTTGTCCGTAGAATCTGTGGAGAAGCTGTTGGAAATAAGTCATGTACGCAGGAGGCGGACAAAAATGCACGGCCATTGTGGCCGCGGAATTAAGTGCAGGAGGGAGAACAGATACATGATATTACTTATTTCGCTTTAAGCGAGAGTTGTCTGATCGGAAAGGTATCGAATTTCTTTACACATCTCACGGACCGACTATATCTTGAAAACACAAACTCCTTGTTTGGAAATCAAAAATGTATACTGGAGCTGTCAAAAAATGAATGCCGAAACCTAACTTGACATTTCTCCCAGAGAAGCGATGTGTTGTACCAGAGAGTAAGGGCCGCATGCAAATACATTAGTCTCTGGTGAGCTGAGTTTTCCGTGAGAACGTACAAAGTTCGAATTAGCGAGTCACTGACTGATCATGCATGAAAGTAGTTTTTTTTCGTAATATTGGTAAGAAATTACCCAGAATTCTCAGCGATAAAACCACTTCCGTTATTTTCGTCTGCTAGAGGAACGCATTTACGCTTGCGTCCCGCAAATAAAACCGCATTCGACGACGTCTGCGTCGCGCGATATTACGCCGATTTTCCGGTTTTTCCAGTTGAATTCTTTGGTAGACTCTTATCAAATTCCTCTTCTCCGCGTCTACCGAAAACATGATCGAAGTCTTCAAGGTCCGACATCTTGGATAAAACAGCAAGTTAAGCAGCAAGGTTTCAAAGTACATCGGTTACCATCGGTTCCCATCGGGTTGCTCACGATCCTCTGCAAAGACACCTCACCAGGTAGCTTAGGAATTTCGACAATTATTATCGTATGAACAGATTTTTGAGTACGCAAAAAGTCTTTGGATGTAACTTTCTCAGCAGAGTACAAGCTGAGAACGACTTTTACGGTCTAATGCGTTCATAGATACTACCCTAAGTGCCCAGTAAGTGACAAAGAATGCGGTCATGAGTAGCAGTGCAGAAAAACAATTATTGCACATGTGTAAATTCATTCCACCACAGTTCCGTGAATTCTAATCAGAATCTTAGAGAACTTGAGTGAAAATAAGAAAGACACAAAAAATGTAAATACATAACATTAAATGGAAAATAAGTACTGAAAACTGATTAAGTTAGAATTTTTTTTGTTTCTTATTATAGAATTTTCAGTTAAACATGTGTTAGATAATTTTTCCAATATATAGAGGTAGATCACTTTTGCACTTAATCCTGTATTAAATTGTTAATATTTAGTTATTAGCAAGTTATTTTACATTCAAATTGGCTGTATATGTTTCCAATAGGACGAGAGATTAAAATGTATGTGATATAATTGTCTCCACCGCTATGGTCTCAAGGTAGCGTCCTGCCTTGTCACGCAGCGGGCCGGGGTTCGATGACAGGCTCCTGGGTGAGGTTTCTTCGGCATTTTCCTCACCTGTAAGACATGTCAGGAAGCTTACAGTCAAATGATCTCCGAAAATCATCCGGCCATCATCATCATCATCATCATCCTTATCATTATCATCCCTCACCGGTGTGGAAAGCAATGGGAAGCTACCACACCTATAATTCCCTGGTAAAGCTGCAAAACATAGCATGAAAATGCTGTGATTGCAGTGAAAGACCTGCCCTCGGGCAGAATTACTATGGATGGATGTGCACTCTTACTTTAAGGGAGGCAATGATATTACGGGTTTTTGAGAATAAAGTTCTTAGGAAGATTTTTGGACCAAAGAGAGATGAACAGACAGGAGAATGGAGCAGACTACATAACAATGAACTATATGGTCTTTATAGGAAGCCAGATATAATAAGAACAGTTAAGTCTCGTAGACTGCGATGGGCAGGACATGTTGCGCGTATGGGAAATGAAAGACTTGCATGGAAGCTTCTTGTAGGAAAGCCAGAGGGAAAACGCCGAGTTGGTAGACCAAGAATGAGGTGGGAGAACAACATTAACTATGATTTGAGGGAAGTAGATTATACAGGGAATGATTGGAAAACATTTGCTCAGGATAGAGATGTATGGAGAGCTTATGTCCGCGGGGCTATGAACCTACGGGTTCGATAGTGCCAGTGAGTAAGTAAGTTAGTAAGGAAAGGATAGATGGATAATATAATAAAGGCAATAGCCTCAAAATGAATACTGTACGTTTTTTTTCGTTTTCCCAACAATTTGTAGTTTCTTTGTGGGGTTAGATATTTTTTCGGGGCAACTATTCAATTTTAATTTGCTTTAATAAATAATTTTCTCGACATTTTCGCTATGTGTTCATAAAATTTATTTTTAGAGACTATTTAACACGTGCCCCAAATGGGAGTCAATGACCAATCACATTTCAGTGATTTTTTATTTACAACCAATCACAGTCGTGTTTCGTCTAGAATTTACCAACTAAAGTTTATCATAATAAAGAAAGCACTTTCTTTTTAACATTCTAAATAGATCATAGCATTATTTTGCAGTGACTGACTCTCTAAGAAATACGGCTACCAGATTGTATATATAGTGCATGAATGTCAACACATAGCGCACGCGGGAGTTAATATAAAAACATTTGTAGCAATTGATTATACCACCAAAAAAAAGAAACCACTGTTTGCACTTTCTTAAATGTATTTTTTCCCAGGTAATAACATTCCAGAAAAATATAATTGTCGTAGGACATCAGAAATGAAATAATTTAGACCTACAGTTTGTTGTGTTTAATTTTTTCTCCACTAGAGTGCATTCTTACAATATTGCGTTCCTTTGGCAATAAATAATATGATCTGGTTGCAGTGACAAACAAAGCAGATGAAGCATACCAATTGTTTCGCATATGTTTTCAAACATCGCCGTTTACATTAAATATATAAGTATTTTAAAATAACTATATTTAAATAATGATTTGTGAGTAAACAACTTAATTTTATTCGTTAAATAGTCCTAACAAATGCCACTCTTGATTTCCAAATTATCTAGATAAATTTGGAAATCACTCGTGGCATTACTTATGAGAAGCTGATAAATCTGTGATTTCTAGTAAAAGCAGCTTCTCAGAGAATAATAATGGCGCTCGCTAGCAATCAGGCGTCTTTCTCTCTTCCCGTCTCGCTTTCCCATAAAGTGACAAATAACAAGGTAATTTTGGTTCAAATCTCAACACAAAAGCACAAATATAAAGTTTTAAATCCCTTCTGTGTCCACGTGGAATTGCGTCCAATCTTCCCCGGCCCTCAGCCTTGGCCCACATCAACCCTTCGCTCTGATTGGACGGGCACTTATGTTCCCGGAGATGCGGTTTGGTTCCTTGACGGAAGCTGTTGGAAGGTTATTGACCATTACATAATGAGTGGCATAAGAATTCAGTTCAGCCCCAATTGTCCAACAAGATACTGGAGGTGCAGTGCCTATACCATGCCAGTCTTATATAGGTCGCACTCATCTTGCGTAACGCATGCGAATAAACTCGGGATTTGTGTCATGGACTTTTACCACAATCTGGATCCTTTCTCACAGAAAAATGTAGAACACAGAACTCAGGGACCTACTTTCAAAACTCAATAACTCCAAAAAATACAACAAAATAATTACAAATAGGAATGAGATGCACAAAGAAATTAACATGGGCTCAATTCTGGAAATGCGTTCTGTTATGCATTACAGGGACTTTTGATGCTCTCCATACATCCCTATCCTGAGCTAATGCTTTCCAATCATCGCCTGTATAATCTACTTCCGTCAAATCATAGTTAATGTTGTTTTCCCACCTCATTCTTGGTCTACCAACTGGGCGTTTTCCCTCTGGCTTTCCTACAAGAAGCTTCCATGCACGTCTTTCATTCCCCATACGCGCAACATGTCCTGCCCATCGCAGTCTACGAGACTTAACTGTTCTTATCATATCTGGCTTCCTATAAAGACCATGTAGTTCATTGTTATGAAGTCTTCTCCATTCACCTGTCTGTTCATCTCTCTTTGTTCCAAAAAAATTCCTAAGAATTTTATTCTCAAATACTCGTAATCTCCTTTCCTCCCTTAAAGTAAGAGTCCATGTTTCGCACCCATATAATATAACTGGTAGAATAATAGTTTTATATTTTTTCAGCTTAACGTTTTTTGAAAGGAGTTGGGACATCAAACGTTGCATTGAATATAAAAAATATATTTTTATTCACGAATAACAGGTATATTCAGAGGACATCTTTTTAAATTAATGAAGACATCATAGAAAAGATTGAAGTGGTATGGTCATGTCAAAAGAATGTCAGAGCAAAGATTGCCAAAAATTGTTATGGAATGGATCCCAATGGAAAGGAGGAAGAGAGGAAGACCGAAGAAAACTTGGATAGAAGAGGTACAAGCAGCTATGAATATCAGAGGATTGGAGGAAGACCAATGGATGAACAGAGAGGAATGTCGTTTGTTTTCCGGAAGACGGCGGCAGCTGCCATGATACCGGATGATGAAGGGAACTACTTTTTCGCGTACTTATTGCTTCTACAACGTACGTCGGCGACCTGGCGACTACGAAGCTCAGCAATTCCCAGAAGTTGCAACTCCAACACCCTCTCCCTAGGGGTGTTGGTTTCAGGACCAGAACTTGAACCTGGTCGCGAAGATACGATAGGGAGGACAAGAACTCTTGGACTTGGGAGTAAGGTTATGGTGACCGTGGTATCCCAAGGGGTGGGGGAAGGGCCTAGATGTCCATAACCAATGAAAAGCGAGCAAATCACATGGTTTTGTTTTGATAAGGATCACTTTAAAAGCGACAGCCTTTACTACTATATAGATTAATGTGTGTGAATTAATGTTGTGTTGTCTCGGAGGTGGCCTTGACATTAAGCTGATCACTCATTCCATATCCTTGTGTGGTCAAAAAGTGTGTGTGATCCATAGTTAAAATCCCTCTCCCGACAGTAGTGCCACTGTAAGGCCCGGATGACCTTTGAATATTATTATTTTTATTCATGAAGAATAACAAGTATATTCAGAGGATAAACTGAGTCAATGGAATGTGATATTTCTGCAAGATATTACAGATATCTGTATTGCATACTCTCACACACACATCCATGTTTTCTTCCTCCCTCTATCGACCACAAGTACATTTGTCCCTCCCACAATGGCTTTTGTGTGGCAAGTTGTTAGTTGGGACACGGAAAATTTTCCATTAAGCAGTAAGATGGTAACACTGGAATTCATTTGTATCACTTCATGCAGAAAGGGCCTTAGTTCATTTTATTTTCATGAAATTGAGGTTATGTTTAGAGTGCTCTGAACTCTTATATTTGAACAATAAAAGAGGATTTAATTGTTCTTCACTATTTTGAATATGGGAAGTATTTTTATGGTGAAGGATCGTCACTCTTTCGACGAAGGTACTTTTTTTCGTCTGGCTTATCACCTTCGACCAGTCCAACATGGGTAACCCTATCGGCAGCAATGCTACCGCCGGCATAGCTCTGAGGATCATTTAAGCACACAAGCCACTCCACCACGACAAGGTAAAGATACCATGGAAGGTCACATTTTGTTCAGAGGCATTTTTATTCAGGCGTGAGGTTATTTTACGAGCCTCAAAATCTCCAGACTCGGGACGCACAGCTCGAGTCCTTCCCGGAGGTTTTGTCGCTTGGATTTTTTCATAAGTAATGCCACGAGTGATTTCCAATTTATCTAGAGAATTTGGAAATCAAGAGTGGCATTTGTTAGGACTATGTAACGAATAAAATTAAGCTGTTTATTCAGAATCATTATTTAAATAGTTATTTTAAAATATTTAAAGTAAACTGCGATATTTGAAAACAAATGAGAAACGTTGTTTTATTTGTTCATCACTGCAACGAGATCATATTTATTGCCAGATACAATCGCAATATTGTGAGATTGCACCTAGTGGAAGAAAAATGAAACACATTATTTCGGGTTATTAATTAATTTCTGATGTCCTATGATGTAAATATGTAAATTATATTTTTCTGCAACGTTAAATCCTGGGAAATAATATGTTTAAGAAAGTGCAAACAGTAGTTTCTTTTTTTTTATGGTATAATCAATTGCTACGAATGTTTTTCTATTATATCTCGCGAGCAGAATCTGGTTAAATTTGTACACTATATATACAATTTGTCCACCGCTGTAGCCTCGAGGTTGCGTGCTGCCTTGTCACGCAGCAGGCCCGGGTTCGATCCCCGGTCGGGGCAGTTTTTCTGGATGAGGTTTTTATCGGGGTTTTTCGACACCTGTAAGACAAATGTCAGGAAAATTTTAAGGCGCAAACGGTCCCCGAAATCATATGACCAACATCTTCATCATCTTTCACCGGTGTGGAAAGCAACGGGAAGCTACCACACCTACAATTCCCTAGTAAAGCCGCAAGCATAGTATGAAAATGCTATGATTGCAGTAAAGGACCCGCCTTCAGGTAGAATTACTATGGATGGATATACAATATGGGAGCCACTTGATAAAATGAAAGCGATAAATTGAAATTGATAAAATCGAGGTGAAAAACGACTGTGATTGGTTGTAAATGAAAATTCATTGAACTGTGATTGGTCATTGACTGCCATTTGGGACATGAGTTAAATAGTCATTCTGAAAGCCCTCGTTGCCGGATGAGTTTGAACCGGAGATCCTCTGGACTAGAGGCAAGGAACACAACCTCTAGACCATGGCAGTAGACCCATCAGCGATTAAGAAAGTACTAATTTAACGTTGGGTCCTTCAAGTTGGATCCCAGAATTAATAAGGTTGGAACTTGTGGTCTAACTAACAAGGCTGAGGGATTGTCGTTATGTAACAGCTATGACGTAATAGCGGTAAGCTTTTTTACTTCGTGGCCTCAAAACGTAATTGTTACTTAAGAGTGAAATGAAAGATGCTTTAACATTCCCGCATATTGAATAGAGTTATTTGTAATGAATGCAGCGTTTCATGGTCAAAGCTTATAGGAATTTAATTATTGTAACAACAAAGCAATAATAATATTTTTTATTTCGGAAATGATCGTAAATAATGCCACGAGGGATTTCCAAATTCTCTAGGACTATTTAACGAATAAAATTAAGCTGTTTATTCATAAATCATTATTTAACTGTAGTTATTTTATAATGTGTATATATTTAATGTAAACGGCAATGTTTGAAAACAAATGAGAAACGATAGGCACGCTTCATCTGCTTCTTTTGTTTATCACTGCAACCAGATCATACTATTTATTGCCAAAGGAACGCAATATTGTAAGAATGCTCTCTAGTGGAGAAAAAATGAAACACATCAAACTGTATATTAATTCATTTCTGATGTCGTATGATGTAAATATGACAATTTTATTTTTCTGGATTGTTACCTGGGAAAAAATACATTTAAGAAAGTGCAAACAGTGGTTTCTTTTTTTGGTGGTATAATAAATTGCTACAAATGTTTTTATATTAACTCCCGCATGCGGCATGTGTTGACATTCATGCACTATATATACAATCTGGTAGCCGTATTTCTCCCAGGCTCTGTCACTGCAAAATAATGGTCAGACCTGTTCAGAATATTAAAAAGGAGGAGCTTTCTTTAATATGGTAATTATAACACTGATAAATATTTCGTGAAACACGACTCTGATTGGTTATAAAACAGAAATCATGGAAACGTGATTGGTCTTTGACTCCCATTTGGGGCATGAGTTAAATAGTCGTAAATAATGCCACGAGTGATTTCCAAATTATCGATAAATTCACGACTCACGAAAAAAGTTTATTATTATTATTATTATTATTATTATTATTATTATTATTATTAATATTATAACTTACTGACTGGAACTCTCGATTCCATAGGTTCATGGCTGCGCGGACATAAGTACTCCATACATCCCTATCCTGAACTAATATTCAATCATTCCCTGCATAATCTACTTCATCATCATCATAGTACATTCACGAATTTAGGCCATTTGTTGACCTGTTTCGGCCTCAAGAGAAACACCATCCAGAAGTCTTTTGAGTGGACGTCCTGGTCTTCTTCTTCCTGCAGGTTGATATCTTAACATTTGTTTGGGTATTCTGTGGTCTTCCATTCGATGAACATGTTGCATCCATCTTGACTTATAATCAGAAATTTTGTTTTCTAAAGATTCCATGTGTAATTCTTCTAAGATGTCTTGATTTTTTTTTGTGATCTAGTAGTGTGTATCCTGCAGTCCTCCGAAGATATCTCATTTCAGCAGATCTAAGTCTCTGTATATCCTTCTGTTTCAACGTCCATATTTCGCTACCATACAAAAGAGTTGGAAGAGCCAGTGTTTTATACACTTTTAGTCTTGAATGCTTTTGGACTAACTGTGGCTTGAAGATAGAATTTATTAACCCTAAAATTCTTAAAAAATTAGATATTTTTGCATTTACATCCTTTTCTTCTTCATATGAGATATTGCATAATCTACTTCCCTCCCGGAAAATGTTACCCCAGTGGAACCCATGTCCGCGTTTCTTGTCGGTTGTATTTTTACGGTGAAAGATCGTCACTCTTTCCACTAAGGTTCTTTTCTCGTATGACTTATAACCTTCGACCATTCAGACATGGGTAACCCTATCGGCAGCAATGCTACCGCCGGCATAGCTCTCGATTATTATTATTATTATTATTATTATTATTATTATTATTATTATTATTATTATTATTATTATTATTATTATATTATTATTATTATTATTATTATTATTATTATTATACAATGTTCTATTATGAAGCATTTTATTATATGGGTCCGTAACCTGGACAGTAAGTAGAAAACAAGCCAATAAGCTGTTATCAGTAGAAATGGATTTTTGGAGGCGATCGACAAGAATTTCAAGAAGGGATAAGGTCAGAAACAGCACAATAAGGGAAATTATGCAAATTGGTGGGGATGTTAAAAAAATAGAAGAAAAACGTTTGAAATGGTATGGACACCTCATAAGAATGGAAGAAGAGAGAATACCAAAGAAGTTCCTTAATTGGAAAGCTAATGGAAGAAGTGGAAGAGGCAGATCTAGAGAACGTTGGATAAATGGAGTGAGGAGAAGTATGGAAGCTAGAGATTTGAGGGAAGAAGATGCTTTAGACAGGAACCTCTGGCGACAAATCACTTTGGGTTGAAAGAGAAACACTGTATTGTGGAATATCCCTAATAAAATATATTATTATTATTATTATTATTATTATTATTATTATTATTATTATTCACATGCATTCATGAATTAGGTCTGTTGACCCGTTCCGACTTCAGCCCATCTCTTTCTAGGTCTGCCCACATCTCGGGTGCCTTTAGGTTTGTATTTTGTTATTTGTTTTGGATATCTATCTTCATTCATTCTGTCTATGTGTTGCTTCCATTTTTGTCTATATGTATCTATTTTATCAGTTATTGCAAATATTTCAAGTTCCCGTCTTATTTCTGTGTTCTTGATTCTGTCTTCCTTAGTGCACCCTTTAACATATCTCAAAAATTTCATTTCTGCCGCCGTTATCCTACTTAGATCTTGTTTTTTATGTATCTAGGCTTCTGAACTATAGAGCAGTACCGGTACTGCCAACATTTTATAAAATTTCAATTGGGTCTCTCTTGTTGTTTTGTTATTTAGTGATCGTTTTATCGTACCACATATTCCCTGGAATTTTGCTATTTTATTAGTTATATCATTATCACAATTAAATGAAATGTCACATCCTATATAATTGAGATGGTTCACCTGTTCTATGATTTTGTTTCCTATTACTATTTTGGATCTGATTTGATTTTTCCCTTGGAATGCCATTACCTTAGTTTTTTATATGGATATTTTGAGATTATTATTATTATTGTTATTATTATTGTTATTTACATACATAGGGTGGAGGTGCCACGTGTTGTAGCATTATTTTACAGTGTTAGGGCGAAGAATGAAGTTTTGTATTGTGGTCATTGTTCTTAAAAATAGAATGTCACAAGCAGTTATAACTCGGTTATATTCTTCCTGTTTCTGTTGTTCTTTTGACAATATCTGTAAAAACTGGGTAAAGCTGAGTCAGATATGATTCCATTGTTTGATCTTATAATGTACAATAAACAAGTGATATTTCCTGACAGTAACAAGTGACATTGGTCTGAGGTTTGTCTTACATCCCATCATAAAGTAAGTGAACAATTTGTTATGGATTTAAGACAGTCCGTCGCCGTGGCGTAGTCGGTAGAGTTCCTACCTTCCATTCCGGCGACCCGGGTTCGATTGCTGGCGGGGTAGGGGATTTTAAATCTCCATCCTTGGTCTGGGTGTGTGTCCTGTCCTTGTGTCTACATGTGAGAATGAAATAAAAGTTAACAAAAAGGTAAAAGAATAAGGTTAAACAATAGGGTAAAACAAAAAAGGAAGTCCGTCGCCGTGGCGTAGTCGGTAGAGTCCCTACCTTCCATTCTGGCGACCCGGGTTCGATTCCTGGCGGGGTAGGGGATTTTAAATCTCCACCCTGGGTCTGGGTGTGTGTCCTGTCCTTGTGTCTGCATGTGAGAATGAAATAAAAGTTAACAAAAAGGTAAAACAATAAGGTTAAACAATAGGGTAAAACAAAAAAGGAAGTCCGTCGCCGTGGCGTAGTCGGTAGAGTCCCTACCTTCCATTCCGTCGACCCGGGTTCGATTGCAAGAATCAAGAATCAAGATGGACAGCGCAGAATGCGGCTGGTTTTGCGGTACGATTGCTGGCGGGGTAGGGGATTTTAAATCTCCACCCTGGGTCTGGGTGTGTGTCCTGTCTTTGTGTCTGCATGTGAGAATGAAATAAAAGTTAACAAAAAGGTAAAACAATAGGGTAAAACAAAAAAGGAAGTCCGTCGCCGTGGCGTAATCGGTAGAGTCCCTACCTTCCATTCCGTCGACCCGGGTTCGATTGCAAGAATCAAGAATCAAGATGGACAGCGCAGAATGCGGCTGGTTTTGCGGTACGATTGCTGGCGGGGTAGGGGATTTTAAATCTCCACCTTGGGTCTGGGTGTGTGTCCTGTCCTTGTTGTCTATGTGAGGATAAAATAAAGTTAAAACAAAACAGGTAAAACAAAAAGGAAAAAAAAAGGTAAAACAAAAGGAAAATAAAAGGTAAAACAAAAAAAACAAAAAAGGAAAAACAGTATAAAAAAAAAGATGTAATTCCAAGTGATGGATAAAAAAACAAAAAATATTCATGCTTTATTTTTATGTCATATCTGGTCGAAAACTTAAAAATAAAAATAATTTCTGATTTGAGGAAGTAGCTGAATTCAATAGTTTACCAAGAACAATGATTATTACCCGTTTAAGGAGTAATCGCAGTTGTTGACGGAGGGCACTGCAGTCGTGTTTATGCAGGAATAGACCACGTGACACTGCTATCTATGAGTGCAGAGGGGAATGGGACGTGGGACGCTGACAGTGTACACTGCCTTATATGACGTCACGTGTAGCAACAAACAGAGCTTCCTGATTCTTCCGCCTGCAGAGATACTTTGAATGAGTAATACAAACAGAAATGAGGTGTAGGAAGTCATTAAACGTTAGACTGAATTCTAGAAACGCGTGCTGTTACGCATCACAGGGACTCTTGTCGTCCCAACGTCTCTAAAAAAAGTTAAACTGAAAATGTATAAAACTATTGTTCACCCAGTTATATTATATGTATGCGAAACATGGACTCTTACTTTAAGGGAGGAAAGGAGGTTACGAGTATTTGAGAATAAAGTTCTTAGGAAAATTTTATACCAATGGGAGATGAACAGAAGGTGAATGGAGAAGACTTCCTAACAGTGAACTGCGTGATCTTTATGGAAAACTAGAGATAGTAAGGGCAGTTAAGTATCATAGTCTGTGATGGTCAGGACATGTGGCATGAATGAGGAATGAAATATGGGAATATAAACTCCTTGTAGGGAATCCAGAGAAAAACTGTCCAGTAGGTTGACCAAGAATGTGGTGGGAGAATAATATTATCCATGATTTGGAGGAAGTAGATTATACAGGGGATGATTGGAAAACATTAGCTCCGGATAGGGGTGTATGGAGAGCTTCTGTCCATGCAGCCATGTTCCTACAGCTTCGATAGTGCTAGTGAGGTAGTCAGTTAGTTAGCCAGGTTCCGTCGTGTGAAATAAATCAATAACAACTCTGAGCAACAAAAATAAATTATTTTTTTTGTCTCAGAAAGAAAAATACGTGATTCTAATAGTATTTTTCTCCTGAATTCAAATATGATATCGGTTTTTCTCCATCACGCAAGGTTTCCGAGAGGCAGGTATTTATAATTTCAAACACTTTAATATTTTCTACATTCGTGACTACACAATATTCGAACATTCGGACTCACCTAGAAAGTAAGAAATGACGATTTTCTGCAATATTTCGCCTGTGGAGCATCCCTCTTGATGGTCCAACAATAATCGGCCAGCATATTAGGATTCCATTTGCCTTGATATCTCTTTTCCATAGCTGAAATCTCCTGAGTTAGCTCATTTGATTTTATTTTACAATGGACAAATGGACGAAAAAGTTTATTAAAAAATAATTATTTAAATCCATTAATTGAAATTGAAATAAAAAACTGTGGGTGATGGAGAAATTCCGAATACATATTTGAAAACACGATAAAAAACTGCATTAAGTACAACTATTGGTACTCATGAGACAAAAATCATATTGACCAGTGTAATAATAATAATAATAATAATAATAATAATAATAATAATAATAATAATAATAATAATAAAAGAGAAAAGTTCAAATTCCACTGTTTTTTGAATTCAATATGAGCACCATGTGTTACACGACGAATACCAAAACGGTGGCTCATTTTTTGCCACACATGATTCAGCTGGTCTCTAGTTATCGAATTCACAGCTTCAGCAATTCAATGTCACAGATTTTCAAGAGTGTCAAGCATAGGAGGATAGAAACACGGTCTTTTACGTAATCCCACAGATAAAAATCACAGTGTTATGTCGGGTGACCTGGGAGGCCACCGGTAATGAAGTTGATCTTCTGCTCCTCCTCTTCTAATCCAACGTCCTGTTGTGTCGCCATTTTAATACAAACAATCAACATGACAACCAACAGCGCCAATGCGGTCGTGATCAGAACTTCAAACTTTTTTCTTTCCAGGAATGTTAGAAATGTGTTTCTGTTTTTTGTAGTTTGGAAGAAATAAATGTATGAAGTCTGTTCCTTTTTTCTGAATAGCCCTGTGTATTAATTTGCTTAATTTGTAAAGAAAAATTAATGCCTGAACCGGGATTTGAACCTGAACTTCTGGCTTTGTACACTGTCATGTTGTCCATTACAGTAATTCAGTCTTCTATTGGAAACACTAATTATCCTTTCCTTATTTGCCATTCTCTACATCCTCTTCTTCTTCTTCTTCCTTCCACGTATTAGGCGAAGGCCTGTTACGATCCTATAGAAAATTTTCCCTCCAGTGTTTCATAGGACGGCCCAGTGATCTTCGTCCTCTTGGTATATAATTATAAACAGCTTTGGGGATCCGATTTGAACTAATTTTTTCAAGATGGTGTTTCCAATTTAGTTGGTACTGTTTAATATATTCCAAAATTGGCGTAGTCTTCAATTCTTTTAAGATATTGGTGTTCTTTTCCGATCCCATCTGGTGTAACCCGCTGTTCTGCGCATGAATCTCATTTCACAAGCTGTTATTCTGCTTTTGTGTTGTCTTTTTAGCGTCCATGCTTCACTACCATAGGTCAACACTGATCTAGCCAAAGTGTTATATAAACGTAATCTGGTGCATTTTGTACAAGGGATGGTTTCATAACTCCCCTCAGGGGTCCCCATCTAGGGGATATGTGGATGGCAACCAAAAGGTGCCCAAGCTGAGCAAAACATTGCTTCCACTTACTTGTGTTTTGCTCCTTACTTTTATCTTTAACCGATCTGGTATTTCTTCCACTTACTTATACCAGACTCTTTTAACTTTACTATCTAACCTCTCTTGGTTAACTCTTGTTTTTTCAACCCCGACACTATTAGGACATCCGAGGGCTAGGGAGTCTTTCCTTTCTTCCATTTCTTCTTTTCATTATTTTCTTTTTTTCTCCAGAAAAGCCTGACCAGAGGCTATAAGATGGCAGCCCCATCACTAGTCTTGCCTTCCTTTGGCCAGCAACCAATCGAAGGGACTATTATTGTGTTTTCAAGTCTTATACGAGAATTTCCCGGAAGGATCAAACTTATGATGACCAAAGCCATTCTCTGTGTTGATAATGTTGATGAATGTTTACTTGCAGATGGCAGCTCAACTGGGTCATCAGTAGACAGCGACACAGTGCTGATTGCAGTTGTCCGTACAGTTCGGGAAAGCAGTGTGGCAGAACGCTCACTACTAGAGCCTAGTAAAGACGAATACGTAACTCGGCACCTTATTGATGGCCGCATCATATACAGCGACCACAGGTAAATTAACACATTTTGTAACAATATTTTTTTGGACTCAGGAAAATCTTTAGATCTCAGTTTATATCTAGAAAGACAAAAATACTCAAGTATAAAGTTCTCCTTAGACCAGTGTTAACTTATGCATCAGAAACTTGGACCATGTTGAAATCTGATGAGGAATTATTACGGAGTTTTGAAAGGAAGATACTGAGATCCATGTTTGGTGCTGTGAAAGAAAATAATGCATGGAGAAAGAGATACAATAATGAATTGTATAAATTGTACAATCAGCCAGATATTTTGAATTTTGTTAAAGTTAATAGATTGGCATGGGCTGGACACATTATTCGCATGGACAACAAAAGTATTACAAAAAGAATTTACAATGAACAACCACTATTGGCCAGAAAAGTTGGAAGACCTAAATTAAGATGGGAGGATGGTATAATTCAAGACATTAAAATTTTAAAAATACAAAACTGGAAGAATGAAGCGCAGAACAGGGAAGTCTGGCATAAGTTTCTGAAGGCGGCCAAGGCCCACATGGGGCTGTCGAGTCAATTATGATGATGATGATGATGATGTAACAATATGGGTCTTAAGTCATGAAGAAACACTAAATGCCAACACATATTATATCTTATCTGCTCTTAAAGTGAACCTAACATAAATGCCAATTATATCCTTCCACCATTCATGCCACAATTACGTGGGTCACTAGATAAGTTTTGAGACACGGCAGTATGGAGACAGGAATGCAATAAACTATAGTCCGTGAGGGCTAAAGTGTCTAGAATATTTTAGAAAGAGAAAGAGAGTACTCACCATCTTCTTTCTCACTCATACACATATCTGTTCACGGTGACAGCGGTAGGGCAGACACTCCCTGCAGTGGTGGCATTCCCTTCTTCTAAAGATTCTTCCTGGCAAGTTTATATGTCTTCATTTTCAGTTTCATCGTCGTCAAGCACAATACTCAATACAATATTTAAAGTTACAGCTAAACTTTCTAACTCAGATACCATTTTGTTAAATTTTTAATTTTACACTAATATAATATCTCACAAACTACAAACGAACTCTGTAACAGTCGCCACTGACAAAAATTACGTGAACAAAAGTGACTGGGCGAAAGTGGGGGTGGAGTTTTTCTAGCATTCCTAAGTAATTTTACAAGGGTAGCCCATTATAGTACACATGTCACTCAGACGTCTAGCGAAGGGTGGAAGAACAGTTCTCTAGACAAGGATAGCAGAAATCACGCCAACTTAAAACTTTTACACTATAATATACCATTTTAAAGTCCAACTCTCGATCGCAAAACCATAGGAGGTAGAAACGATTCCTTTCAATTGTCTCTGAGCAGCACCTTTGTGAAGTAGTCTGTGTGTGGTGAAATCAAACGTGTTCTATGGAGCTTGAGAGGGAGTATTTTCTTGCTATGATTTTAAGTGTGGTTTAAATGAGTCGCAAACACTTGAGCAACTCACACAAACATTTGGGGACCTTGCTGCTTCACGTGCAATAGTTTTCCGCTGATTTCCTGAATTTAAGAGGGAGAGAACATCCCTTAAAGATGAAGGGAGAAGTGGGAGGCCAACAACAGTGGTGACAGAGGAAAACGCCTCTGCAGTGGAGACTCTGATTAAGGAAGATCTACGACTGACCTATAAGGACATCGAGGGGGCCCTAGGGATTAGCTCGCCAAGTGTTTCCACCATCCTGCACCAATACTTAAGAGTGAGGAAAGTGTATTCTAGATGGGTGTCACACCACTTGTCAGAAGGGCATAAATGCACTAGGATAGAATTGTATAGAGAAATGCTGGCGAGATTCAACAACGGAGACTCCTGCCGGGTGTCAGACATAGTGATAGGTGGCAAAACTTGGATCTACCAGTATGACCGTCAAACAAAGCACCAATCATAGGTAAGGGTCTTCCCAGATGAGCAGCCTCTGACCAAAGTCAAAAGGCCTAGGAGTGTAGGGAAGAAAATGGTGGCCACTTTCTTCTCAACAAGTGGTTATCTGGCTACAGTTGTGCTGGAGGATCAGAGGACAGTTACTGCTAAATGGTATACAGAAGTCTGTCTTCCCAAAGTCTTCTCAAAGATCCAGGAGAAGCGGCCAAAGTTTGGACTGTGGGGAATTCTGCTCCACATCTTTGCAGACAGCCAATGCAACAATTAGGTTTCTGGAAAAGACACCTGTGAAATTAATGTCTCATTGAGCCTACAATCTGAACCTAGCCCCATGCGACTATTTCCTGTTCCCGAACGTGAAGAACTGCATGCGAGGACACCAATTTCCTAGCCCAGAAGATGCTGTTGGAGGAGCTCAGTGCAATGTCTGAGATTGAGTGACGTGGCTGTTTCCAGAAGTGGTTCCAGAGGATGCAACGGTGCGTAGAATGTGCTGGAGAGTTGTTTGAAAAGATATGATAGGTATGGAAACTCTATCATGGCCCATTGTTGCATATCTCAAAACTTATCTAGTGACCTACGTACTGTCACATTGACAGAGAGCACGTGTGTAGTATATAAGACATGCGATAGATTACAAGAAAGCTGGTGAGATTTTTCACTGAATTTGTGGTCAGCATATGTAGTCCCCCAGCCGTTATAGCTGGTCTTCTCAACCTGGAGATTGCAGCTACACAAATATCTCAACATGCTGAGTCGACATAGGTTGTATACTAGCCAAAATTCCATAGGAAAAATTCATCTCCTATGGAGGCCTGAACCAGTGCAAAACGTATAGCTCTGCTTGAAGGCATTTTGCCTTAACCAGTCAGCTGCAGCACGAAATTCATACTCATCATCATCATCTTATCGTGTCCTCGTTTCAGAAGGTCGATTCCAAATACGCCTCCAACCATCTCTATCTTCCCATGCTTTGCTTTTTTTTTAGTTCTTCCCAGTTGTATCCTCTTTCTTCTAAATGTGGTTAATCCATCTTTCTCGTGGTCTTCCTCATGGTCATTTTCCTTGTATCTTGAGATGCTTCATACTAAATATTATTATTATTATTATTATTATTATTATTATTATCATTATTATTATTATTATTATTATTATTATTTTGTTATTATTATTATTATTATTATTATTACTATTTTTCTTTCTTACCCTTGTCAAATTTATATTGTACAGTCTATATCTATTATGTCCACCGCTGAGGTCTCGAGGTAGCGTGCTGCCTTGTCACGCAGCAGGCCCTGGTTCGATCCCCAGTCGGGGCAGTTTTTCTGGGTGAGGTTTTTATCGGGGTTTTTCCTCACCTGTAAGACAAATGTCAGGAAAACTTAAAGGCCCAAACGGTCCCCGAAATCATATGGCCATCATCCTTATCATTATCATTATCATCATCATCCTTCACCGGTGTGGAAAGCAACGAGAAGCTACCACACCTACACAATTCCCTAGTAAAGCTGCAAGCATAGCATGAAAATGCTATGATTGCAGTGAAGGACCTGCCTTCGGGCAGAATTACTATGGATGGATGGATATCTATTATCTATCAATCATAATTCTTATTGTATGTATAATTTGACCTGGTGAAGTGGAAGAGAAGACCTTATGGTCTTAACTCCATCAGGTAAAATAAATAAATAAATAAATAAAAAATAAATAAAATAAAATAAATATGGTAATGATAATTAAGATGGCCATATGATGTTCAGGAACCACTTGGGCCTTAAAGTTGCTTGACATTTGTCTTACGGGTGAGGAAAATCCTGATAAAATCCATCCCCAAGAAACTTGTCCCGACCGGGGATTAAACCCAGGGCCACTGCATGTGAGGCAGCAATGCTACCCCAAGACCACAGCAGTGATTTGTGGTTGCAAATCCTGAAATTCTTTAACATTACACAACCGCTGAAGTCTCGAAGTAGCACACTGCCTTATCATTCAGTGGGGGTTCCATTCCCTTTTGGGACAAGGTTCCTGGGTGAGGATTTTTCCAGAGCTTTTCCCTCACCTGTAAGACATGTCAGGTAGCGTTGAGGTCCAAAAGGTCCCCCAACATCATCTGGCCATCATCATCATCCTTCACCGGTGTGGAGAGCAACAGGAACCTACCACACCTATAATTCCCTAGTAAAGCTGCAAAGCATAGCATGAAAATGCTGTGATTGCAGTGAAGGACCTGTCCTAGGACAGAACACAATAGAATAGACACAAGTTGATTGTGGTAGGAAATGTTTTTTCTTCTTCTTCTTCACTTCACGGGCTAGGCAAATTGCCTGTTCTGCCTCACAGTTGTTCTGTCCATCTTTTCACTGGCCTTTCTACATTCCTTGAACCTCTTGGCTTGTAGTTAAATGCTGCTTTCGGTAATCTTGTTACGTTCATTCTTTCTACATGTCTAAACTATTTTTCTCTAATTCTTTGATTTTATCATTCAATGGATATATATTTAACTCTGTTTTTATGTCTTCATTCTTTATGGTTGGTTGGTTGGTATCTAATGTCGAGCACTTGATAATGAAATCAATCGCTCTCTTGCACTCCAATATTTAGCAGTAAGGCTGGTCTCTTCTACAAAAGCTGGACAACGGAGGAGATGGTTTCTTTCCATATCTTCATTTAAATTGCAAAAAGGGCATTTAGGTGAATCTGTTATGCCAAGTCTGTGTAGGTGTTTATTCAAGCAGTCATGTCCTGTTAGCAGTCTGAATGTTCCTACTGCAGATTTTCTTTGTAATGTAGTAATGTCATAAGCTTGTAGATTTTCCCATTCCTTTCCAGATGTTTTGGTGGTGTATTCTTCTCTAAGTTTATTGATATATTTATATGAGATAATTCTTTTGATAGAGTGAAAGGAAACTGGAGTAGAAGTTGGGTTTGAAACAATTTTGCTACCCTTCTTGGCTAGAAAATCGGCTATTTCATTGCTTGTCACTCCACATGTGACATTTGATAATTTTGATGCTTTTGGGTGTTGTGTCTCGTGTTATAGCAAGAATGGCTGCTTTGGATTCACATAGAATTACAACTTTTGTAAATTTTTGGATGTGATATAAAAGATTTTGTAAACTTAAGAAAATTGCTAGAATTTCGCCATCAAAGTTTGTTGAATTTGTGTTTAGATTACGATAAAAGGAAAAAAGTGGACATACTGCACCAGCACCAGTGCCACCGTCATTTGGTAGGCTGGAGCCATCTGTAAAAATATGTATCCATTCAGGAGCAGGGTATCTTAGATTTATTATTTGTTTTAAAATATATGGAGGAGTTTCAGATTTCTTGATGTCTTCTGTTAAATGAAGGTTATATTAAATTTCCAATAATTCTAGAGGGTTGTTTCTCATCTGCATATTTTCTTTTGAATGTGGAAGTTGCAATTTCTGTTTGATTTCTTGTACAATGCTTAAGAAGCTTTGCTGAGATTTTACACATACTTGTGGTTTTCTTTGGGTCCAGTTATAATGGGGTAGCCTTAAAAATTTTTCATACTGTGTGATTGCTGTTTTCTCAATTTCAAATGCTATGTTTGGGTTATTTGTTAAGATTTGCATGGCAGTGATTGGTGTTGTTTTAATGGCTCCTGTTATCAGGCGGAGGATTTGGTTCTGCAATTTATTAAGTTTTTCCACTTTAGTAGTTACTAGGATTTCTTCACAATAATGAAGTACAGGTTTTATGTACATTTGGTAGAAGGTGTTTAGGGTTTGTGTGTTGCAACCCCACTTTTTTCCTGCTAATCGTTTTAATAACGGTAACCTTGTTTCTATCTTTGTACATCTACATTCTTTATCCGATCCAATGTTTTTATAATAACTGTATTTTTACATGATGTTTTGTTTATTGATAGGATATCTGTAGTGGCTGGCTACTTGGCAGAAGAAGTAGCCGGGGAGTCTGCTTTCAAGTTCATGCACAGAGATGATGTACGCTTCACTATTGTTGCACTTCGTCAGAGTGAGTATCTTTCTTCATTACATGTATCCAGCCGCAGCTGATGACACGAGTTCATTGTATACTTATGCCATACTTAAATATGGGAAATAACATTATGAGGTTCTTAATTCGTAAATTAATGAGTCATTTTTTAACATCTTACCTCATATTTTTATCGGCCGCGGTGGACTAGTGGTTATGCTCCTTGCCTCTGGTCCCAAGGGTCGTGGGTTCAAACCCGGCCGGGGTCGATGGATTTTTTTAGGATGGAAAAATCCAAGGAGCAAGTCCTCCGGGAGGGACTTTAAGCCGTGGGTCCCGAGTCTGAAGATTTTCAGGCTCGTAAAAGATCCTTATGCCTGAATGAAAAGGCCTCTAAGCAAAATTTACCGAATTTTCCCGTCCTAGTACTACCTTGGTTTCCTAGATGTCAGTATGAGCCGGAACGCTGACCACGTACCACTCAAAATGAGATCTATACGAAAACAAGTGTAACTAAATTAGTATGGTTCAAATTCTTCCCTGTAGGGGGAGAGCACCTAAATCTCTGTAAAGGGAAAACATAGGCTTACAATACAAAAATACCTCATATTTTATGTTTCTTCAAACATGGGAACTAGTTTTGAGAGAGATCCTTCTCTCGAAAACTAGTTCCCGTGTTTGAAGAAACATAAAATATGAGGTAAGCTGTTAAAAAATGACATTAATTTACGACTTATGCTATAAATTGCAATGGGGCTGCATTTGAACATGCAGCTTATGTGGGCATTCAAGGTGAGTGTCCACGAGGTTAAAAGAAAGAGAGATAGGAAAGACAGAAATGAACCCTTTGGCCTCGAATACTCTAATACCATCAGGGTCGAAGAAAACAAGAGGTCACGCAAGGGAGACTGGATAGGAAAGTAAAAAGAGGGATCAAATTTCATAATATTTTAGCATACCCTCTTTCTTTCTTGCTTAAGAGAAAAATTTGTGTTTAGATTGGAGTTTCTCAGGTAGCCCAGTGGTAAAACCGGATATTTATCCCCATATAATAACAATAAGGGTTTTTTTATTTCCGATTCCGATTGAGGGTCTTTCCACTTTTCAGCAGTTGCCCTTTTACCAGCCGGCTGCTGGCCCTTCACATCCACATGTGTCAATCACAGAGGTAGATGATCAACAGCCAGTGTAGGGGTGACATTTGGTTAGCATGTCGAGTCCCCCAGCCGTTATAGCTGGTTCCTCAACCTGGAGCTGCTACTTATTGTAGCTACCCAATTGCCTCACGATGCTGGGTGGGCACCGGTCCCATACTGGCCGAAATACCATGAGAAAATTTCTTCCCCCATGGAGACTTGAACCAGCGCAAGTCCCGTAGCTCTGCGCCAAGGCTTCCTACCTTAACCGCTCGGCTACGGCGCGGGACGGTTTTTTTTAACATTTAAATATAATCGATGTTTTTATTATTAATTTCATACATCTGAATGATGGATAAATCATATTTAAAGAGAAAAATTATACGCTCAGAGCGCCATTTGCAAAGATAGAAGCAAAGGCTTCAAAGCATTTGGTGGGCGGGAATTACAACGTATATAGAGAAAGATTTGCGTTTAGATCGGTACTTGCTCAGGTAGCTCAAATGGTAGAGCACTTGGACTAGAAAACCAAGGGTCCCGGGTTCAAGTCCCGGTCTGAGCGTATAATTTTTCTCTTTAAATATGATTTAAATATAATTATATTTATTTCTATTAAGAATGGAAATAAGATTGATTTAGAGAATTCAAATTATTTTATAAGTATAAAAAATTCAAACTGGTCAATATAAACTGTTAATACAGTTACATGCTTTTCTAACTGATTTATTATGAAAAATACTTTAAATATTAAAATTGATATTCTTTTATAAACAAATAAATGTGATTGGACGAATTGGATGGGAGTCAGCCAGTAGTACTCCTTCCTTTTCAGTTGGACCAATCAGAACTTCCAGATTATAACAGAAATGAAATGGGATTTTTCCCAGAACAACAAGATAGCTACAATACTTGAAAGAAGTCAGCATGTTAAACAATGGCTCATCGAAAAATAAGAGAATTATAGTTCATTTCTTGATATTAGTTGACAAAATAATATTGTAGTATACATTTAATTCAACTGGAGCATAAATAATCCATAAACTGAAAATAAAATGCTAGTGAGTGAAAAATTGAGCGTTGGAAATAGTCATCCATTACATATATCAAGTTATAACCTTCTATAAGTGAAATGTATTAACCTTTACACTGCTACGAACGGGTATATCCGTTGGCAAAGAAAATGCTTGCTGTGCTATGGGTGTGTATATCCATTCTCAACTCCAAACGCCTGCTAGTTATATAATACGTATTGCATTACTTTCAAACTAGGCAGGCATATACTGCCATCTCCTAGGAACCTAAATAAACTTTTTCCATATTTCTCCCTGCATTGAGCAAGGAGGGTTTTAAAGGCTGGAAATATCTCAGCAGTGAAAAGGTTAATATGAGCCAGAATCTTTAAAATTATTGATGATTTACAAGATTCATCTAAACAGATATCCCTGAAAAAATTACTAGTTATAATAAAAGTTTAGGAATTATTAATCAAGTTATGAAACCATCCCTTGTACAAAAAACACCAGATTACGTTTATATAACACTTTGGCTAGACCAGTGTTGACCTATCGTAGTGAAGCATGGACACTAAAAAGACAACATGAAAGCAGAATAACGGCTTGTGAAATGAGATTCATGCGCAGAACAGCGGGTTACACCAGATGGGATCGGAAAAGGAACACCGATATCTTAAAAGAATTGAAGACTACGCCAATTTTGGAATATATTAAACAGTACCAACTAAATTGGAAACACCATCTTGAAAGAATGAGTTCAAATCGGATCCCCAAAGCTGTTTATAATTATATACCAAGAGGACGAAGATCACTGGGCCGTCCTATGAAACGCTGGAGGGAAAATTTTCTATAGGATCGTAACAGGCCTTGGCCTAATACTTGGAAGGAAGAAGAAGAAGAAGAACATCTAAACAGAAGTGAAGACTTTAATAAAATAACATTTACTTTAACTGTTAACAAAAGTGTCGTTATTTGTTTGTGTAAGAAACTTTCCCTCATTCCCCTGAAGGGAGTCATCAGTGCTGTGGCAAATAACAATGATCCAAATTTTTACAATCATATATCTACAACGTGGGATATCACATCCAACACCCACCTTCAGTGGTAAAGCAGTAGCCTAGAAAGTGTGAACATATAATTTTTCTGTACTTACTTACTCACTCACTGGCACTATCGAACCCATAGGTTCATGGCCACGCGGACATAACCTCTCCATATATCCCTATCCTGAGCTAATGCTTTCCAATCATTCCCTGTATAATCTACTTCCCTCAAATCGTAGTTAATGTTATTCTCACACCTCATTCTTGGTCTACCAACTGGGCGTTTTCCCTCTGGCTTTCCTACAAGAAGCTTCCATGCACGTCTTTCATTCCCCATACGCGCAACATGTCCTGCCCATCGCAGTCTGCGAGACTTAACTGTTCTTATTATATCTGGCTTCCTATAAAGACCATGTAGTTCATTGTTAGTAGACTTCTCCATTCACCTGTCTGTTCATCTCTCTTTGGTCCAAAAATTTTCCTAAGTACTTTATTCTCAAATACTTGTAATCTCCTTTCCTCCCTTAAAGTAAGAGTCCATGTTTCGCATCCATATAATATAACTGGTAGAATAATAGTTTTATATATTTTCAGTTTAACGTTTTTTGAAAGGAGTTGGGATATCAAGAGTCTCTGCAATGCATAATAGCATGCATTTCCAGAATTGAGCCTATGTTTAATTTCTTTGTGCATCTCATTCCTATTTGTGATTATTGTTCCTAGGTATTTGAATTCAGCCACTTCCTCAAAATTTCCCTCATTTGTCATTAGCTGTCCATTTCCATTATATAATGAATTTCTACGTGTGACCATATATTTAGTTTTAGTGATATTTACTTCCAGTCCTAATTTCTTAGTGTTACTCAGTAGTGTGTGTGTGTTGTCCTTTAGTATCTCCTCGCTATCGGCCAATAGTACTACATCATCAGCATAAACTAACAGCTTATTAATACCATTCAGTTGTAGGCCTTCCTCATTCTCTAAAGATTTAATGGCATGCTCTAGTACAAAATTAAACAGTAGAGGAGATAGTGCATCTCCTTGCTTCAACCCATTCTGGATTTCAAAAGTGTCCGAAAACTGTTTGCCTACACGCACCCTACTCTTTGTGCCATTTAGACACATTCGTGTAGGTCTAACTAACTTTTTAGGAATTCCGAACTCCATTCTGTTCAAATATAATTTATCCTTCAGTGAGAAGTGTTAAACTAATAATAAAAACATCTCTATCTATCTTCGGGTTTTTACAGCTGCTGCCGTCTTCCCGTGCCAAACCTCCAAAGCCTACGGTCTTGGGCATCTTCGATGCTTAGCCCTCTAGCTTGCATTACTGTCTTCATGTTTTCCTTCCATGTTAACCTTGGTCTCCCTCTTTTCTTCTTTCTGTTCGGATGCCATTCATATAGTTGCTTCGGCCATCGCTCATCTTCCATTCTTAAAACATGTCCTAAACACTTTAATCCCTTCTCCTCAGTTCTTTCAATTATGCTTTCTTCTGCTTCCATTATGTTTCTAATTTCCTTATTTGTGACATGTTCTAATTTAGACTTTCTGGCACTTCTGCGTAAATAATCCATTTCTAGAGCTATTAGTCTATTCTTGTAGTACTTATTGATTGTCCATACCTCACTTCCATACACTGCAACAGATTCCACCAATGTTTTACCAATATATTTTTTTGTGTCTTTCCAAATATGCTTATCCCACCATATGGAATTTAACGATGATATTATTTTGCTACTCAATTCAATTCCATGTTTTATGTTCTCTTTGCCTATACCTTCAATGTTATCCATTATTATTGCCAAATATTTAGTTTGTTTCACTTGCTTTATTTGGATTCCTTCTTCCAATATTAAATTTTCTCGTACATTGCTATTTACTGCCAGATATTCTGTTTTTTTGTAAATTTACTGTGAGACCCCATGATTCATATGTGTTTTTCAACCTTTTTATCATGAATTCCATATCAAATTTGTCTTGCGCTAAAACCAGTTGATCATCGGCAAATTGTAATGTCAGCAAAAATCTGTTACCTATTGGGATCCCCATACAATCAAACAAAATAAAATTTATATAACTTTGATATGAATGTAGTTATGTTGTTGTCTGCTATAGTCGAGCCTTCATCTTTGACATAAATCTGAGCTGGAAGCTGGGTACTTGTATACCATTGTCATTCTGCTTGAAAGAGCTTGTTTTGAAAAGAGATTAACATTTAGTGGAGGTTTCTAGACCTGCCATTGTCACACCCTTCCCCCTCGATAAAGACATATTTAAGATTGTATTATAGATGTCTGCATATTGAATAGGATTACTTATCTGGAAGCCACCTGCAAGCTTACTTACCTCTTTGTGTAAGTGAATCAGGTGTTGTAGGAGTACAGTTTGCCATCTCCTACCTTGTGGATGTCTCTCACTGAATCACAATTCTGTTACAGAAGATAAGATATGGGTGATTCATATCAAATGTAAAAACTCAATTGATGTGTCTCAATGAAAGGAAAACACTTTATATAATTTTTTTAATTTAAGTAACATTTTTATCGCCTATAACAAGAATTAATTATATGGGTGCATAACATGGACTCTTAAATTAAGAGTCCATGTTTCGCAGCCATATAATATAACTGGTAGAATAATAGTTTTATATATTTTCAGTTTAATGTTTTTTGAAAGGAGTTGGGACATCAAGAGTCTCTGCAATGCATAAGAGCACGTATTTCCAGAATTGAGCCTATGTTTAATTTCTTTGTGCATCTCATTCCTACTTGTGATTATTGTTCCCAGGTATTTGAATTCAGCCACCTCCTCAAAATTTCCCTCATTTGTCATTAGCTGTCCATTTCCAATATATACTGAATTTCTACGTGTGACCATATATTTAGTTTTATTGATATTTACTTCCAGTCCTAATTTCTTAGTGTAACTCAATAGTGTGTGCGTGTTGTCCTTTAGTATCTCCTCGCTATCGACCAGTAGTACTACATCATCAGCATAAACTAACAGCTTATTAATACCATTCAGTTGCAAGCCCTCCTCATTGATCTCTGATAGAAAACATCTTAATTTAGTAACTTTTGCAATGGTGCAAAATTTAAGAAATTGTGTTTTGATTGTGTATTGCAGTGTATGACCGTGGAAAGGACAGCTACGGTAGCAGTTGCTACAGATTGCTGTGCAAGACGGGGCAGTACATCTATATGAGAACACACGGTTATTTGGAATACGACAAAGATACTCAACAGATTGTTTCCTTCATCTGCATCAACACCCTCGTGCCGTAAGTTACAATATATTGTATTCTTCTTAATTATTTTAGGTGAATTTGACACAACACATGAAATTTAAAGTTCCTACACAAAGTGGTAAATGAACTAATAAATAAGGTGAATCTGGTACATCTCACCTTGTAAATGTTTGTGTTTCATTTGACATGTTTCCATATGCAGTCCATTACACTATAAAAGCATTACTTATTTTAGGAATTCTCACTATGACGTATATACATTAAGGTAGAATATTTTTTATCACTCACCTCATATTGTTCTTCTTATTTGATTATAAACTAGTTTCGGAACATAGTTTCTGTTCCATCCTCAGTATCGTCACAACCGTTGTTCTGTCGTCTTCCGTTGTTCTGTTGTCTTGAAGAGCTGTCCTTCTCTCCTTCCATTGGCAGACTGAGAAACCTCGAAACCAGGTCATTCTCACCGGGAATTTTTTGTTATATTTTGAATCTGAGGTTATGTCCACCATATTGGATTTTCTATGGCGGACATAACCTCAGATTCAAAATATAACAAAAAAATTCCCGGTGAGAATGACCTGGTTTCGAGGTTTCTCAGTCTGCCAATGGAAGGAGAGAAGGACAGCTCTTCAAGACAACAGAACAACGGAAGACGACAGAACAACGGTTGTGACGATACTGAGGATGGAACAGAAACTATGTTCCGAAACTAGTTTATAATCAAATAAGAAGAACAATATGAGGTGAGTGATAAAAAATATTCTACCTTAACATTAAAAGCATGTTCAGACTGGAACTTTTTCAGCTAGACCCGATCAATATGTTTAACGTATTACGGTCCTGGACAGATTCATTTTTTTGATAAGAAAAATTAACACCTGAACCGATATTCGAACCTTGGACCTCTGACTCTGTACATCAGTATGCAATCTATTACACCATTCAAAGCTGTCCAGTGTGGAACTTTTTTCAGCTAGACCCGAACAATATGTTTAACCCTTTGCCGCTCCCATTTACCGTCCTCCTACTAGGACAGGATGGCTGGGTTTTTTAAATGGGCATTTAAATTTAGATACCTATAGCAGAATCTATGTTCCCCCTTAAGAAAAAAAACATAATAATTAAAGTGAAAAAGATAGGATCATAATTATTTTCTTATCTAATTTCTAATATATTTACACATGTAATAACGTACTCAATTAATTTTGCACCTCCACATTTCGCTGCTGGTGGTATTCTAGAAAACATCCCACACGGCACAATGGAATGTCACAATGTTTACACTTAAATGTTGTCTGTTTGCCTCTTCCAGATGGAGCTTTTTTATTTTTCTCTATACACAAAGCACACACTTTTGCACGGCCTGATATTTTTTCCAAAGAATGAAAAAGTTTAGGGGATGCAGTTCCGATGGGCAAACTTCTCTTCCTGCCTGTACGCTTCCAAGATATGAACGTACTATTAGCTGACACACTAAGTTTCGTCTGAAAGCCACTTGCCTGTTTCCGTGTGCTGTAATCAAAGGCTGGTTTGTCAGGTCATATAAGATGAAACAGTTCACAATACACACATTTAGGACAAAATGTAATAGAAACTTCTATCACTTTTTTGAAAATCGGCCAACACCATAATATTCGCGTTTCTGATCAGTTATATCTACACCTCCCATGTGCTTTGTGTAATTTATGACGGCATTAGGACATGGAACTTCTATTTCTTCATTGCCTTTTTCTGTTTTTCTTGTGACTGAACCATCAGTCCGGGGATCGGAATTCGTGGAAAGGAGAAGAACAACACGTTTGTCTTGCCACACTACCGCCGTCATATCTTCATGCTGCATTTTTCTGGACTCGCCACTTTTGAAACTCATTATCTGTGACCTATATAAGTGTTTATCCTTGGTTCATATTTACACACGTGCAGGAATGCCTTCTAAGTGATTTCATCACACCTACATAAAGAGATCACGTGTTCTGTACGCACAACACAATATTTTTTAAGATGTTTTCATCAAGAGCGCTTTAGAGCGTTTAGACCGGCAGGAGACATTTAAATCTCGAGCGCTTTGGAGCATTAGGGCCGGCAAAGGGTTAATGTATTCCTGTCCTGGACAGATTAATTAAAAAAAACACCAGAACCGATATTCAAACCCTGGACATCTGACTCTATATGCCATTCAAGATGTTAAAAGTTTCTTTCCACTTATGCAATTCTCTTATGTACGAAAGCCGATAGCTCTAGCTATGAACAATAACAATAATATAATAATAATAATAATTCCATGGCACGACAGCCCTAGAAGGCCCTTAGCCTACTAGCCGACTGCTGGCCTCACATCCACATGTGTCAATAACAGAGGTAGATGATCATCTAGCTAGTGTCAGCATGTCGAATCCCCACAGCCTCTATAGCTGGTCTTCTCTACATGGAGTCGCAACTTATTGTAGCTATCCAAATGCCTCACAATGCTGGGTGGGCACAGGTCACATACTGGCTGAAATACCATAAGAAAATTTCTTCCCCCATGGAGACTCGAACCACCGCAAGTTCCGTAGCTCTGCGCCAAGGCTTCTCGCCTTAACCACTCGGCTATGGTGCAGGACAGCTATTAACAATGCCATTATTTTTTTTGTCAAAGATAGAAGCAAAGGTTTCAAATTCAAAGCTTTCGGCGCGAGGGAATTACAACATAGGCCTATATATAAGAGAAAAATTTGTGTCTAGATCGCAACTCACCTCAGTAGCTCAGTTGGTAGAGCATTTGGCCTAGCAAGCCAAAGGTCCCGGGTTTGAGTCTCGGTCTAGCTAAATGATAGACCTCAACGCCTTTCAGCATGTTTGATCCTTCTCTTCCACAAGGCAGTGATTTCCATCCTAATTGCTCCTGGGAAGGAGCGGGCTGCCCCTTCCCCAGATGCACTGTATCGATGGATGCCTTCTCTGCTGCGTCTGTCATAGAGGACTTCGCCGTAACCCTGGCAAGGGGCCCTTACAAGGTACTATCAGCCGGAGCCGGCTGAACCAAAGTTTCTTAATGAAGTGTTACTCCTCCCCCTCCTCCTTTTTATCTGGGCTTGGGACCGGTATTGGCAGAGCTAGGTTTAACTTGGGCACGTAATATTAATTTTATATTTGCAACTGAAACCTCAACAGACTTTATTGTGTACTCAAAAAAGTATAAAATAAATTTGAACATTAATGTGGCATTTAAAACTAATAAAACTTTACAAAATATAATAAAAAACAATAAAACCAAAATAAAAAAAGAAAAATTATCAGGTGTATATAAATTGAAGTGTGGCACATGTGACAATGTCTATATAGGACAAACTGGTAGACCTTTTATCTCTCGGATAAAGGAACACATGAGAGCATATAACAGAAATTTAGAATATTCAAAATATGCTAACCACCTATTCCAATTTAATCATTGTTTCAATCCAAATTTTGAAATTTTACATGTTTGTGATAAGGGTAAGAAGTTAGATCTTTTGGAGGCTGTAGAAATAAATAAATTTAAAAGTAGTAAAAAACTGTTAAATTCTCAACTTAATTTGAATGAATCCCCTTTGTTAAATTAAATAAAAATAAAACGTAGTTTTATTTGATTTTCATATTTATTATATAATTCAGTGACAGCTGTTTCGGTACACTGTACCTTCTTCAGACATGTTAACAAATTATGAATTGTGTTCCAACTGATCTAAGCAACAGTACAACAATATTTATTTAAATTTTTTAATTTAACAAAGGGGATTCATTCAAATCAAGTTGAGAATTTAACAGTTTTTTACTACTTTTAAATTTATTATTTTCTACAGCCTCCAAAAGATCTAACTTCTTAGAAGTTAGAAGTTTAAAGGTAGTAAAAAACTGTAGTAGTAAAAAACTGTTAAATTCTCAACTTGATTTGAATGAATCCCCTTTTGTTAAATTAAAAAATTTAAATAAATATTGTTGTACTGTTGCTTAGATCAGTTGGAACACAATTCATAATTTGTTAACATGTCTGAAGAAGGTACAGTGTACCGAAACAGCTGTCACTGAATTATATAATAAATATGAAAATCAAATAAAACTATGTTTTATTTTTATTTAATTAATAAAATAAAGTAAATATTTTTGTTTTCAGGGAAGATGAAGGAGAAACGTTAGTCCAAGAGATGAAAACTCGATATTCTGCCACTGTGATGTCATCTCGCCAACAAGCTGCTCTTCTTGGTCCAGTTCCTGGGCCTTCCACCTCTACTGGAAGCAGTTCTGTGGTAAATGACTTTCTATTTACTCTGGAGATATGCAAGATAAATAATTACCTTATTCAATGGTACTACCGCACAATAAGGATCCTCATCTCCTCGCTGAGCCTCATCCTGACATTCCTCTTCATTGAAAACTTTTCCCAATTGTTTTCTAATGTTTACACATCTTTCTGTATCAATGTTTTATTTTTCTTCTCTGCTTGTCTTTCTTCATCCATTTCTCAAATGCTCCCAGTCATGAAATTATTGAAGATGGAACTGATTAGGTTACAAAACTGGTCTAATTAGAAGACAGGACATGAGGTGATAAAAAGTTTATTTTAATAAACAAATATGAGGTGAGTTGAGAAAATTCTATGTTTCTCTTAATTAGTTTATTTTAAATTTAAAATGCACCTCTTAGGGTCGTATGCAAATACATTAGTCTCTACTCAAATTACTTCCAATCACTGGTGAGCTGACTCACCGTGAGCAATTGCTGAGATCGAATTAACGACCGACTTACTGGTTATGCATTAAAGTTTACGTTTTCATAATATTGGCAACGAATTACCCAGAATTCTCAGTGATAAAACCACTTCTGTTATTTTCGTCTGCTATAGAGGAACACATTTATGCTTGCGTCCCGCAAATAATACCGTATACAACGACGTCTCCATCGCGCAATATTATGCCGATTCTCCTGTTCTTCCAGTTGAATTCTTTGGTAGACTCTATCAATTCCTCTTCTCCGCGTATACCGAAAACATGATCGAAGTCTTCAAGGTCCGACATCTTGGATAAAGCTGCAAAGGTTTCAAATTGCATCGGTTCCCTTCGGGATTTTCACGATAAGTTTCTATCTTGAGCTATGATCTTAAGGTACCTCGTCAGGTAGCTTACAATTATTATCGCATGAATAGATTTCTGAGTAAGCAAAATGTATTTGGATAAAACTTTCTCAGCAGAGAACGCCTTTTACTGTCTAATGCGTTCATACATTCGACCCTTAGTGTTATTTTGTATATAAGAAAGAATAATAAGAATAAATTTTATTCACAAATAATGTTGTTACAGTATTGACACCGTAATGAGCAAGTGCTCGTTCTCGGGTTCAGTTAAGTTACAAAAATAATATATATATATATATATATATATATATATATATATATATTACAAAGAGAGAGGGAAACAAAATATATAAATTTAGGAGCCAGTTTGAAGACGTAATATAAATTTTGGCACATAAAAAATTAATAAATAATACAAAGGAAATAAAATAAACAAAACAGTATAGAATGGATAAATACCAGACTGAAGAAGGTAATCAAATACATTAGTTAATAACAATATAAACCAAAATTGTGTAGATTTTATGGCTTTTTTGTATTTTTTTTTGTAATTTTGTGTTTTTTTCTTCAGGAAGCTGATCCGTTGGATGCAGCAATATCGCAGTTGATTACGAACATCCCTGAAGTGCGAGATGATGGCAAATCAGAACCATCTTCTCTTCCAGACACTCAGTATGTGAAAGCAGTGCGCTATTCCAAGGTTCTTCCATCTGTAACCGAGCAAGCGGCCAAAGTTGGTATCAAAAATGTAATCCCAACTACACGGGGAGGTCCCACATCTCCTACAGGACCTCTAACTGTTGCCATCCCAGAAGGACCTCAGAAATCACAAAACGAAGCTAATTGGATACATGTGAAACGCGAATCAGTCATAACTTCGCTGGTGCCGGCAGTAAAAGTAGAAGTTGTACGCAGACAGGAGACAGTGCTTGTGAGTGCACAGTCAGACAGTTCAAGCGACGTTTCTCGATTACGAGGGAACAATGCTGTGTTGAAACGAACAAGCAGTGTCGCAGATTGCGAGGTGCAAACTGGTTCCAAGCGACAGCACGTTAGTTACGCCCGGCGCAGGGAAAGGCGTTCTACCGAGCCTACATCGCAGCACCAACCCAAGAGCCCTACTTTGGAAGAGCCTCAAAGAACTCCAGAAGAACAATTGAGGCTCATAATGAGTAGAAATTCTTCTGTTACGAGTCCTTCTTCAAATTCTCCTTTACATTGTATTGGTAGGGGTTGTTCGGAGCCAGGAGCACCCAGCCCTGGATCTCCGACGCATGGAGGTGACTTCCAAACATCCCCTGGGAATTTTACTCTTCGTATTAACCAAACCTTACTCCATAGTCCAAATCCCAACTCGCCGCTGCAGTCGATGGTGTGCATCCCGCAGAATATAATGGCGGGGATGCCTAGTCCTGGGCCTCAGTCACCTGCGCGCAGTAATAGCAGTATACTGGATTTTAGTCCTGCGCAGCTGCCACTGACGCATTCACCTTCTTCTGCACAAATGGCTTCGTTCACTGTCGGTGTGGGGCATGACAGTCCCCTCGACACGTTTGCTCCTGCCAGCTCGCACTCGCCCTTGCAATACACCTCGCTCTCTGCATTCGGAGAGGCGACGAGTATACTCAGTCCTGGTGATTCCTATTCTTCATCTCTTGGGACACTTGATCTCGCCGACCTTTTTACTGGCAACACCAATATGCTGCTTTCATCATCAGGTTAGTAATCACAATTTATATAATACATTTGGGAATTTTTAACATCATGAGGTTTAATAGTGAGTGGAGAACATATTTTAATTGACTCACCTCATACATTTTCAAACTTCTTTGATACCAACGGTTTCAGACAATATCATGTCCTTCTTCAGTCATGGCGTCCACTGATGAAATTCCGTGATTGTTGATTTCTTTAGTGACATCACCTCTTGTGCTGCCATCTTTCGTTGGGATTATAAACTTTGTAATTAAATTTTTACTGACCGGAATATCGAAATTCATAGATCGATATTTATTCTTCTGAATGAATATCATTTCCCAAATTGTCAATTCCAACGGTTTATCCAACTGTTTCAAAAGTTTCGCTTCTTTTTCAATTTTATGATGTTCTAGTAAACTATGTGCAGCAATTGCTGATTTTTCAATTTCACAATTTTTAATATTTCTAAAATGTTCTTTAGTGCGTGTTTCTAAATTCCTTTTTGTTTTTTGTTTTCACGCACTAAAGAACATTTTAGAAATATTAAAAATTTTGAAATTGAAAAATCAGCAATTGCTGCACATAGTTTACTAGAACATCATAAAATTGAAAAAGAAGCGAAACTTTTAAAACAGCTGGATAAACCGTTGGAATTGACAATTTGGGAAATGATATTCATTCAGAAGAATAAATATCGATCTATGAATTTCGATATTCCGGTCAGTAAAAATTTAATTACAAAGTTTATAATCCCAACGAAAGATGGCAGCACAAGAGGTGATGTCACTAAAGAAATCAACAATCAAGGAATTTCATCAGTGGATGCCATGACTGATGAAGGACATGATATTGTCTGAAACCGTCGGTATCAAAGAAGTTTGAAAATGTATGAGGTGAGTCGATTAAAATATGTTCTCCACTCACTATTAATGATATAACCTCATAATGTTTACTTCCCGATATTAATTTAAATATTATGAGGTTTATTTAATAAGAATTAAATGAATCGTGATTTCTTCTTACCTCATACTTCTATGTTTTTTAAACACAGCACTGCAGTATCAGCAACCATTGTCACCATCCTCGGCTGTTTTCACGAATGTCAATTTTTTCTTTTGCCGGTAATTATCCAAACTGCCATCTGGTGTTCTTTTGAAGGAATTATTTTCTAAACTGCCATCTGGTGTTCTTTTGAAGGAATCATTTTCTAAACTGCCATCTGGTGTTCTTTTGAAGGAATCATTTTCTAAACTGCCATCTGTTGTATTTTTTAAGAACTTTGCAATAGGATATATATACATAGGAAAAACAAAAAAAATAACTTGGAAACTCGTAAAAAAGAACATTTCAGAAACATAAAGAATGGAGAAATTGAAAAATCAGCTATAGCAGCACATAGTTTATTAGAGAATCACAGAATTGAAAAAGAAGCAAAACTTTTGAAACATCTATCCAAACCTTTGGATTTAACAGTTTGGGAAAAAATATATATTAAAAAAAAACATACTAGAACCATGAACTTTGAGATTCTAGACGAACCAAGCTTGATTACAAAGTTCTTAAAAAATACAACAGATGGCAGTTTAGAAAATGATTCCTTCAAAAGAACACCAGATGGCAGTTTGGATAATTACCGGCAAAAGAAAAACTGAAAACAGCTGAGGAGGGTGACAATGGCTCGCTGATACTGCAGTGCTGTGTTTAAAAAACATAGAAGTATGAGGTAAGAAGAAATCACGATTCATTTAATTTCTTATTAGTAATCACAAGTCTGTTGTATTCATAAATTAAATTAGTTTTCTGTTGAAAACTGCAGTTCCTGGGTTTAAGAAAACATAAACTATGAGGTAAGATATAAATAAATGACCATTCTTCATCAATAAATTCGTACTTGCCACCATTTTATGCCTCATTAGTGTCACGGTCTGCTGTAGTGTGAACTAAATTATTTTCTGCATTTAGCTTACATTGGCCTGACTGCTAACATCAGTCAGTTGCTTATAATGAATGCAACTATTTTTAACAAAGATGTTATTATTTTACTATTATTTATTATATTGAAAAAACCATCGTGCAAAAAATAATATACAACACACGTTTGTGAAATGTTTTACAAAATCCAGGATATTAATAACCTCACTATCACTTGGTTTTTTATAATTTCCTCATTTCTGTAAAAACTACTTCCTAACCTCGCATTGTAATGTACTTTGTTTTGAAACACGTTCTAAAGAAATCAACTACAGTAAAACCTGTCTTAGCCAGAACCTTTATAAGAAGGAAACCTGTAGAGACGGAAAAAAAATCTCCAGAACGGTACGATTTTATAAGTAAAATTGTCCTGTGTAAGCCAGAAACCTTCATAACGTGGAAACAGAAAGGTTTTTAAAGTACCAATAGTTAATTTTTACCTCAGTAAGACAGAAAATTATTCTTAAGCACGTTCTAATTACAGTATTAATGACCACACGTGAAAATTCTGCATATGACGCTACTGCATTATATTGTTTTACTTTCTTGTGTTGCCAATGTATTGCGGGGATACCCTTGCTTATGTGTGACAGCGGGGAATCCCTCACTTTTCCTTGCCTGCTTACGTTACCTGCGAGGGAGTTGGGTAACTTCAGTCTTCCTGTAGTTGAGTTCCTTCTCGCTTTTGTGTAATAAAGTTGTTTTGTATTGCCGTGCAAACTGAGCTGTGTTACAAACACTATTTTGTCTGTATTTCAGTCAATACGTTATGTCTTTAAAGCGTGCATGTAAAACCCTTACACTGCGTGAGAAAATTCAAGCTTGTAATTTGGGAACGCTTTATAAGAAGGAAAAGTGCCAAGAAGGAAATATATTTAAGGAATTGTCATGTTCCTTCATAGACAGGTTTCACTGTATTTCCAACAAAGATGTTATTATTTTACTATTATTTATTAAATTGAAAACACCGTCTTGCAAAAGATAATGTACAACACATGTTTGTGAAGTGTTTTGCAGAATCCAGGATATTAATAACCTCACTATTGGCTTTGTTTTTGATAATTTCCTCACTTCTGTAAAAACTACTTCCTAACCTTGCATTGTAATATAATATGTTTTGAAACACGTTCTAAAGAAATCAACTACTAAGAGGTAAGATATAACAAACTCAACTTGTTTATTAACACTTTGAGACCTGCAGTGGTACTAATACCATGGCATTTAAAAGACACTGAAGCTGGAGAAAATTAAATCCCTCAGCATGCCTGTGCAGGTAGTTTTACAGGGGTGTTTTCTGGTTCAGAAAAACACCAATGCCTGTGCAGGCAGATTTACAGGGGTCTTTCTGGTTCAGAAAACACTCATGCCTGTGCAGGCAGATTTACAGGGGTCTTTCTGGTTCAGAAAAACACCCATGCCTGTGCAGGCAGATTTACAGGGGTCTTTCTGGTTCAGAAAAACACTGATGCCTGTGCAGGCAGATTTACAGGGGTCTTTCTGGTTCAGAAAACACTCATGCCTGTGCAGGCAGATTTACAGGGGTGTTTTCTGGTTCAGAAAACACTCATGCCTGTGCAGGTAGATTTACAGGGGTGTTTTCTGGTTCAGAAAAACACCCATGCCTGTGCAGGCAGATTTACAGGGGTCTTTCTGGTTCAGAAAACACTCATGCCTGTGCAGGCAGATTTACAGGGGTCTTTCTGGTTCAGAAAACACTCATGCCTGTGCAGGCAGATTTACAGGGGTGTTTTCTGGTTCAGAAAACACTCATGCCTGTGCAGGTAGATTTACAGGGGTGTTTTCTGGTTCAGAAAAACACCCATGCCTGTGCAGGCAGATTTACAGGGGTCTTCTGGTTCAGAAAACACTCATGCCTGTGCAGGCAGATTTACAGGGGTGTTTTCTGGTTCAGAAAAACACCCATGCCTGTGCAGGCAGATTTACAGGGGTCTTTCTGGTTCAGAAAACACTCATGCCTGTGCAGGCAGATTTACAGGGGTGTTTCTGGTTCAGAAAAACACTCATGCCTGTGCAGGCAGATTTACAGGGGTCTTTCTGGTTCAGAAAACACTCATGCCTGTGCAGGCAGATTTACAGGGGTCTTTCTGGTTCAGAAAAACACTCATGCCTGTGCAGGCAGATTTACAGGGGTCTTTCTGGTTCAGAAAAACACCCTTGTAAATCTGCCGGCACATGCATGCCGAGGGATTTAATTTTCTCCGGCTTCAGTGTCATTTAAATGCCATGGTACTAGTACCACTGCAGGACTCAAAGCGTTAAGAAGAACCTCCTGTTATAATAAGAGTTTGTCCATTTTGTATCTGTTTGTATTTATTCCTGTGCAGGTTTGTATGATGACATAATACCAGAGCAGCCGACTGAGAGTGAACAACTTCCACTGGTGACGATGGATCAGCGAATAGTTCAAACACACCGCGAGCTTGGAACAAGTTTACAGATGCAGAGGCGAGACATCAACATCATCGAGGAAAATATGCAGCAGTTTCCACTCAACATTGCGAGCGAAATGCTGCGACCGCAGATCTCTCAAATAAAGGTACATTTGTTTATTTTTTATTATTTCACTCACCTCATAATTCATAGCAGACCCAGGGTTTCATCACATCATTTGTGACATTCTCAATGCTGTGTCACGTTCACAACTGACGTCCAACGGCCTTCTATCCTGCAGACTGACCTCCGCGCCATCTGATGGCTGACCGACGAATTTCCTAATCAGTCCTCTCTCCTTATAACCGGGTATTTCAAAATTCATAGTTGTATTTTCTTCTTCTTCTTCTTCCTTCCAAGTATTAGGCCAAGGCCTGTTACGATCCTATAGAAAATTTTCCCTTTTGGGAAATTCTCGTATAAGACTTGAAAGCATAATAATAGTCCCTTCGATTGGTTGCTGGCCAAAGGAAGGCAAGACCAGTGATGGGGCTGCCATCTTATAGCCTCTGGTCAGGCTTTTCTGGAGAAGAAAAGAAAATAAAGGAAAGACAAAATGGAAAAAAAAGGAAGGACTCCCTAGCCCTCGGATGCCCTAATAGCGTTGGGATCGAAAAAACAAGAGTTAACCAAGAGAGGTTAGATAGTAAAGTTAAAAGAGTGCAAAACACAAGTAAGTGGAAGAAATGTTTTGCACAGCTTGGGCACCTTGTGGTCGCCATCCACATATCCCCTAGATGAGGACCCCTGAGGGGAGTTGTATTTTCATTCTTGCATATGCAAATTTTTTCCCAAATTGTGAGTTCCTTCGGTTTTTCCAATTGTTTAAGTAATTTTGTTTTGGTTTCTATTCTATGTTTTTCTGACCAGGCATGTGCAGCTATTGCAGATTTTTCGGTTTCTCCATTTTTAACATTTCTGAGGTGTTCTTTTAATCTTGTATTTAGATTCCTTTTTGTTTTTCCTATGTATATCTTTTCACAATCTTTACAATCGGGAATTTATCAAATTAATTGTAAAGATTGTGAAAGGATATACATAGGAAAAACAAAAAGGAATCTAAATACAAGATTAAAAGAACACCTCAGAAATGTTAAAAATGGAGAAACTGAAAAATCTGCAATAGCTGCACATGCCTGGTCAGAAAAACATAGAATAGAAACCAAAACAAAACTACTTAAACAATTGGAAAAACCGAAGGAGCTCACAATTTGGGAAAAAAATTACATATGCAAGAATGAAAATACAACTATGAATTTTGAAATACCCGGTTATAAAGAAAGAGGACTGATTTGGAAATTCTTCGGTCGGCCACCAGATGGCGCGGAGGTCAGTCTGCAGGATAGAAGGCCGTTGGACGTCAGTTGTGAACGTGACACAGCATTGAGAATGTCACAAATGATGTGAAGAAATCCTGGGTCTGCTATGAATTATGAAGTATGAGGTGAGTGAAATAATAAAAAATAAACAATATTAAAAAACCTCATAGTGTTATTTCCTATCTACATAACTTAAGTGTATACATCAATTTGGGACATTTTGCATAAGAGAAAAATTTGTGTTTAGATTGGTGATCTCAGGTAGCTCAGGGGAAGAGCATTGGCCTCGAAAGCCAAAGGTCCTGGGTTCAAACCCCAGTCTGAGCATATAATTAATATACTACTGTAATGATGTTTCAGGCTCAGCAGAAGGAACACGAGCAGGAGCTGATGACACTGCGACAGGACCACCATAACATTCACTGCAATAGTAGAACTGTGTGTCGCATGAATCAAGATGTCGGAGTATAAGGTGGGTCCTCGGACACAAGATCTATTGTTTCCTTAGCACACGTGACAAATTGTAGTCTGTTCCCTCACCTCGTCCCCTCCGATGATAAAAGTAGGCCTACACTGATGCACCTAGCTGGTCACGAGAACTGGCTTCACGTTAATATATATGTACATGTTTTTATCTCGTTCATAGTTTACACTGGCTGCTTTGAAGCAGCTCACATTTTCTCAGCTCTAATCATGTGTCATACATGCTGTTTATTATCTGAAACAGGCAAATAACAACTAATATAAAGAAATGTTATACTGAATTATAGATATTTTCATGTTGATAAACGTATCGGAATGTAAATATTATAAAATTATTAATTTTATAGGACATTTAGTTTTACTTTACCATTCAAGGTCATGTAGTAAAAAACAGAGAAAGAGAAATTAATAAATTACAATAGCAAGTAACATTATAAGTTCTTGTTGATAATTAATTTGAGTCTTAAGATCTTACCTCATAAGTAGGGCTAGGATTTTTATGTACTAAGTTAAGATTGCAACCTAGTATAATGTGAAGTTAGATTTATGACTGTCTTTTATTTTGGTTTAACACACACAAACAGTTGAATAGTATAATGAGAAGTTAGACTTCTGACTGTCTTTTGTTTTGGTTTCACTTACAAACAGTTGAATAGCATAATGAGAAGTTAGACTTCTGTCTTTTATTTTGTTTTCACATACAAACAGATGAATGGTATAATAAGAAGTTAGACTTCTGACTGTCTTTTATTTTGTTTTCACATACAAACAGTTGAATGGTATTGTAAGAAGTTAGACTTCTGACTGTCTTTTATTTTGGTTTCACATACAAACAGTTGAAGGTATAATAAAAAGTTAGACTTCTGTCTGTCTTTTGTTTTGGTTTCACACACAAACAGTTGAATAGTATAATGGGAAGTAAGACTTCTGACTGTATTTTATTTTGGTTTCACATACAAACAGTTGAATAGCATAATGAGAAGTTAGACTTCTGACTGTCTTTTATTTTGTTTTCACATACAAACAGTTAAATGGTATTATAAGAAGTTAGACTTCTGACTGTCTTTTATTTTGGTTTCACATACAAACAGTTGAAGGTATAATAAGAAGTTAGACTTCTGACTGTCTTTTATTTTGTTTTACATACAAACAGTGGATAGTATATTGAGAAGTTAGACTTCTGACAGTATTTTATTTTGGTTTCACATACAAACGGTTGAAGTTATAATAAGAAGTTAGACTTCTGACTGTCTTTTATTTTGTTTTCACATACAAACAGTGAATAGTATTGAAAAATTGGCAATTGCAGTTCATAGTTTGGTAGAGAATCAAATTTCTGGCTGGCATAGCTGAATCTCTCACAAAGAAATATGCGCTTTGAGAATTCCTCTAAACTTTGTTCTAAAAAATTATGATCAAAGGGGACACGGAAATTGTTAACAATATACACGATGAAAAGGAGGCAAATTGGGAATACAAAAATGTTACTAACTCAATTTTGATAAAATGTCGGGTTAGCTCCCTCTCTCGCTTAGGTAGTAAATTGCAAATTACCCCATAGAGTTACTTCCCAGTATAATTTTGATTTTAAAATGTTCCAATATATCTGCATATTATCGTCAACTCATTGAGACGTACGTCTGCATATTGAAACAAGTTCTCAAGAAATGTTGTTGTTGTTTTGAAATGCTGGGCCTTGGCACCGAAGCCATTAGCGTTCTTGCTCTCCAATATTTCTCTATGGTGGATCCAACAGGTAATACTTCACAGGTTTGTAGGTGTTCTTCATTCATTTCTTCGTCTTTATTGCATAGAGAACAATTTGAATTCGTGTAGATTCCTATTTTATATAAATGTTTGGCCAAATAGTCATGTTCTGTAAGCAGTCTAAATTTTGCTACTGTAGTTTTACATGGAATTTCTGGAATAATATCTGGCTTCTTTACTAAAATATTCCATTTTTTGTCTTTCGCTTTATTACACAAGAAATAATAACATATTAAATAAGATGTTAAAACCCAAATTAATTATTAAGAGAAAGAGGTACATTTACAACAATGATGGCTTTCATTCAACTGTTAAACTAGCTCTGAGCTAATATGGTTACTTACTGACTTGCAGAATGTAATGTACTTTACTCTGGGAACAACGGCAGAAAGCATGTGGTGTCAGTTGCTTGTAGGGAACATGTGACCGCAGTTACTGAAAGAAACAACCTCCTCTAAATAGTTGTGGGGATGAGAAGTACATGACCTTGAACGGTAAAGTAATAGCAACTGCCCTTTAAATATAATCCAACTTAGAGATCTGGGGTTGAATCCCAGTATGAGTTTCTTTCTAAAATAAAACTATGTCCAATCCTGGAAAATGTTAATTTAAAATATAACGTCAAAATTCAAGTTTTGTTTATATTTGTTGTAATGTTAAATTAATTTTAGTTTGAAGGCAGTAATTTTCATGTTACCAAAGTATTTTTAAAGGGGAGAAAAAATAAAATAAAGTGAGATTTTTAAGAAATATAGCAGGATATACTCTGCTGGATAAGAAAGAAATGAAGATATAAGAAAGGAACTAAATATTTTCAAACTTACAGACCGAATAATTAATTGTAGGAATGCCTGGAAAGAACATATTGATAGAATGCCTTTGGGTTAATAAGGGCAGAATTCGTTGTTGTCACTTAAAATGAGCGATCTCTTAACTAATAAGGGATTATATTTGAAGAGAACAATTTTCGCCTAGACCGAGACTCGAACCCGGGACCCTTGGCTTGCCGGGCCAAATGCTCTACCAACTGAGCTACCGAGACGAGTTACGATATAGACGGAAATTTTTCTCTTATATACGTTGTAATTCCCTCTCGCCAAATGCTTTTGAAACCATTGCTTCTATCTTTGCAAATGGCGGCTTCTTAGTTAAGAAGACATTTATTGGGAATTTAACATTGATTTATTGTTAAATTAATAATAAAAACATCATTAGAAGCCTTACTAGCTTTATAAAGTAATGTTAAATTCCCAATAAATGTCTTCTTAACTAAGAAGCCGCCATTTGCAAAGATAGAAGTAATTGACCAATCAGAAGACAGATATAACGTACAGTCGACTAGACCATCAAACAGCAATCTCATTGGAGCAATGGAAGTCCCGACCGCTGACCAATCAGAAGGCAGATACAACTTACGAACACATCGCGGTGAACGTATAAATAAGACAGACAGCGGACAGAATTGCCAGTCTCAAGACAACCCTTGAGGATGCCAGACGAAACGTCAGGGAACTACAAGCCTCACGACCATGGCCTACAGTCCGAAAATCTTCTTCAACATCATAGAAGCAATGGTTTCAAAAGCATTTGGTGAGAGGGAATTACAACGTATATAAGAAAAAAATTTGGCGTCTATATCATAACTCGCCTCGGTAGCTCAGTTGGTAGAGCATTTGGCCCGGCAAGCCAAAGGTCCCGGGTTCGAGTCTCGGTCTAGGTGAAAATTTTTCTCTTCAAATATAATTTATCTTTCATTGAGAAATGTTAAATCAATAATAAAAACATCGATAGTTCTTAATTTTAATATCTTGTACTTTTGCATCCTGTAGTTTTAAAATTATCTTCTTCTTCTTCCTTCCAAGTATTAGGCCAAGGCCTGTTACGATCCTATAGAAAATTTTCCCTCCAGCGTTTCATAGGACGGCCCAGTGATCCATGCTTTTGTCGTCATTAGTTTGATCCTTCCGGGAAATTCTCGTATAAGACTTGAAAGCATAATAATAGTCCCTTCGATTGGTTGCTGGCCAAAGGAAGGCAAGACCAGTGATGGGGCTGCCATCTTATAGCCTCTGGTCAGGCTTTTCTGGAGAAGAAAAGAAAATAAAGGAAAGAAGAAATGGAAGAAAGGAAAGACTCCCTAGCCCTCGGATGCCCTAATAGCGTCGGGGTCGAAAAAAACAAGAGTTAACCAAGAGAGGTTAGATAGTAAAGTTAAAAGAGTGCAAAACACAAGTAAGTGGAAGAAATGTTTTGCTCAGCTTGGGCACCTTGTGGTCGCCATCCACATATCCCCTAGATGAGGACCCCTCAGGGTTTTTAAAATTATAATTTAATAATTTTGAAGTATATTCAATAAAGACAGCGAACGCGCTTACTGGGAGACAGATGGAATCATGGGGGAAATAATCGAGAAGAATAAAAGTAATGATGAAGTGACTGGTCGTGAAATTTACCAAGTGGAATATGGAGTTGACAGATCAGATTTAGAATTCGAAGACTGTTAAAAATTTATATTAAATGCAAAATTTGGTGCTTATTTAAAACTTTAACAGATGGCCATCGTTTATAAAGATACCGTGTACATATATACTGAATGTACCTAAATTAAATGGGGCACGCCGTAGCGTAGTGGTTAAGGCACTGAGCTACAAGCCAGAGGGTCGAGGGTTCAAGTCCCGTTGGGGTCAGGATTTTTAAACTGACCCAAACCCTCTGCGGCACTATGGCCCTGGGGTCGACTCAGCCTCTAACGGAAATCAGTACCAGACGCTTGTTCTGGGGGTAAAGGCGGCCGTCACGCAGGGCTGACAACCCGGCTGACAAAAAGTGCCGATTGTCTAGAAAAAGTGGGAGCCTTAACCTCCTACTACCCGAAGGGCCTCCGGGTCTGTTGTGGGATCACTTTACTTTTTTTACCTAAATTAAATAAAAATAAAACGTAGTTTTATTTGATTTTCATATTTATTATATAATTCAGTGACAGCTGTTTCGTTACACTGTACCTTCTTCAGACATGTTAACAAATTATGAATTGTGTTCCAACTGATCTAAGCAACAATACAACAATATTTATTTAAATTTTTAAATTTAAACAAAAAAAGAAAAATTATCAGGTGTATATAAATTGAAGTGTGGCACATGTGACAATGTCTATATAGGACAAACTGGTAAACCTTTTATCTCTCCGATAAAGGAACACATGAGAGCATATAACAGAAATTTAGAAAATTCAAAATATGCTAACCACCTATTCCAATTTAATCATTGTTTTGATCCAAATTTTGAAATTTTACATATTTGTGATAAGGGTAAGAAGTTAGATCTTTTGGAGGCTGTAGAAATAAATAAATTTAAAAGTAGTAAAAAACTGTTAAATTCTCAACTTGATTTGAATGAATCCCCTTTGTTAAATTTAAAAATTTAAATAAATATTGTTGTATTGTTGCTTAGATCAGTTGGAACACAATTCATAATTTGTTAACATGTCTGAAGAAGGTACAGTGTAACGAAACAGCTGTCACTGAATTATATAATAAATATGAAAATCAAATAAAACTACGTTATTTTTATTTAATTAATAAATATGGATTTTCATCAAGTAAACACCAACTCAGTTGATTATTGAATGTACCTTGTCCGCGGATAAACAATAGCGTATGTTATTAAATAATTAGACCTAATCTGTGATTTTAAAAATGTTTACCAGTAACTGTATTTCCCTAGAGGCGTGTTAGCAATGACATGTGGTCTTATTTCTACTGGCTGGGCAGTTATCTGGTGAGTGCAAGACTCGCATCTATGCTCCCGTTACAAATTCCATTCATCAGGATCCCTTGCTATGGCTATAACTTGCTTGCATATCTAGATTTCGTCACTGTATTTGTGACATTCTCAATGCTGTTCACGTTCACAAGTGAGTTGTATTTTTTTTTTTTACATACTGAGGGCTAAGAATCATGTACCTTGTTTGAAAATAAAAAATAATTATATTTGAAAAATATGTGCTCAATCTTCATATTTCTATTGCAGTTTTGTCTCCCGAACTAGAAACATATAAATGTTTTATCAACATGAGAAGTATATTTTTATTAACATTTGTTAACATTTCTTTTATCAAAGCTGTTAAGAAACCTGTTGGATAAAGGATACGAATACCATTTGTTAAATGGATTGATATGGCTGCTGATATACAAATGTACCTGTATCTAGCCATAACTAGTCTGTCCGTACCATAGTTGGTTCCCCTCGCTTGAAGCATGTTCCTCGTTTGCTGGGCAAAGCATCATCCCCCAGCTAATAAAACTTAAGGGCACCGCAAATATATTTTTCTCCATTCACAGAATCTATGAATACAATAAGAATTTTCCAATCTAGTTTATTTGTATAGTTCAGCTAGTCAAGAAATATTTTATAATATACAATTTTTTTTTTATTATTCAAAGTGCCTTCTGTTTTCAGAGGTGAACTCATTTTGTACTTCTTACTTTTTCTAAAATAAACAAAATAAAATGAAACAGAACGTTAAATAAAACAGTTTCCAAAAAATATATATATTTAAATTTTTTACTGTTGTCAGAATTTTTTTTTTAACTTGCAGTGCCCTTACAATGAAGTAAATCATGTAATCTTTTTATGAAAGATGGGCCAATGCAGTTTTTGTCCCATTTATTGGCTGCGTCCAGTTTTAAGCCAAATGATAAACACAGTAATTAGAAAGAAGGCAGCAAATATGCAGTGGTGTATCTATATGGCAGGAAATGAATGCTTTACTCTAAATAATTTAAAATATGTTCTTTATTAGTAAATTACAATAGCAAGAAACATTATCAAGTTCTTCTTAATAAATAAACTTATTCTGGTAAATCTCACCTCGTAAAATGTTGTGTTCTTTTTGGACATATTTCAATTTAAGAATCAAATGAATCGTGAATTCTTCTTACCTCATACATCTGTGTTTTTTTTAACACAGAACTGCAGTATCGGGAAATACATTCCCGTCATCAACTATTTTCACAACTGTCAATTTTTTATTATGCTGATAACTTTCTAACCCATATTAGAACCATGAACTTTGAGTTTCCAGACGAATCAAGTTTGATTACAAAGTTCTTCAAAAGTACACCAGATGGCAGTTTAGAAAATTACGGGCATAATAAAAAATTATAAACTGTTAAATTCTCAACTTGATTTGAATGAATCACCTTTGTTAAATTAAAAAATTTAAATAAATTATTGTTGTATTGTTGCTTATATCAGTTGGAACACAATTCATAATTTGTTAACATGTCTGAAGAAGGTACAGTGTATCGAAACAGCTGTCACTTAATTATATTTTAATAAATATCAAAATAAAATTTTTATTTAATTAATAATAAAAAAATTGACAGTCATGGAAACAGCTGAGGATGGGAATGATGTTACTCGATACTGCAGCTCTGTATTAAAAACACAGATGTATGAGGTGAGAAGAATTCACAATTCATTTGATTCTTATTAAGAAAACCTCATAATGTAAAAATTCCCAAATGTATTATATTAATATTTCAATTTGCTTGTATATTACCTTCAGCTTGGTCAGACTGTTGAATTATCAGTTGTCAGCCCTGGATGTCAACTCCATCTTTTGGTTGATTGAAGAATTTGCAAATCAAATCCTTTTACCTGGGTATTTCAAAATTCACGATCCTATCTCTATTCTTCTGGATGTAGTTTCAACTATTTCTAACTACAGCAAACTCCCGATTATCTGTGCGTGTATTATCCGGATTATCTGGGCATGACTCCTTTCATTGTATTTTTTAAAAATACTATATTTTGTATTGTTATGAAAAAATTCTTCATTTTTAAACATGCCACTGTGAACTACACTTAGAAACTTGCACAATAGTGTAACCTTCACTCACGACCCTCTAGCAAACTAATTGTGCCGAAAAAATTATTGAAACACTTAGAGAGAATACAAAAGAACTGACAGTTTGGGAGAAGAACAAAGATAAAATAATGAATATATTAAATTAATGTTGGGAAGTAAACATTATGAGGTATAATCATTAAAATTCATCGGACAACATATTGTTTAAACAACTCACCTCATAGGATTCATGCTTCCATGATATCGCGATTTCAAACATACTCATGTTCATCTTCAGCCAGAGTTATGACTGAAGATGAACATGAATATGTTTGAAACTGCAGTATCATGGAAGCATGAATCCTATGAGGTGAGTTGTTTAAACAATATGTTCTCTGATGAATTTTAATAAAGTAATGAATTTTGAAATTCCCGGGGACTTGTTGTTGTTTTCAAATGGCTGAAGCTTGGGTTACACCACTAGTCCTCTCATTTTTCAATAAAACCCTGCAATGTCCTTCCTGTCCTTTTTCTCGGGGTCTAGTCGCCTGCAATTTAGCAGGTGTTCCTTGCTTAGGAGAACATTTTCTGCACACAAGGAGCACCCGATAGTTCTAGGGACAATCCCCATTCTATGAAGTCATGACCCTTTTCTAATCTGAAGAGAGCTACTGCTGTTCTCCTAGGGAGGTGTTTTATTGTTTCAGCATATTTCGCTGTCTTCATGTAGAATTAGATTTGTAAGTTCTTCAGTGTCCTGCGCCGTAGCCGAACGGTTAAGGTAGGAAGCCTTGGCGCAGAGCTACGGGACTTGCGCTGGTTCGAGTCTCCATGGGGGGAGAAATTTTCTCATGGTATTTCGGCCAGTATGGGATCGGTGCCCACCCAGCATCGTGAGGCAATTGGGTAGCTACAATAAGTAGCGGCTCCAGGTTGAGGAACCAGCTATAATGGCTGGGGGACTCGACATGCTAACCACATGTCACCCCTACACTGGCTGTTGATCATCTACCTCTATGATTGACACATGAGGATGTGAAGGGCCAGCAGCCGGCTGGTAAAAGGGCAACTGCTGAAAAGTGGAACGACCCTCAATCGGAAGTTCTTCAGTGCCGCAGTGGACTAGTGGTTATGCTCCTTGCCTCTGGTCCCGAGGGTCGCAGGTTCAAATCCGGCCGAGGTCGATGTATTTTTTTAGGATGGAAAAATCCAAGGTGCAAGTCCTCTGGGAGGGACTTTAAGCCGTGGGTCCCGAGTCTGAAGCTTTTCAGGCTCGTAAAAGATCCTTAAGCCTGAATAAAAAGGCCTGTAAGCGAAATTTACCAAATTTTCCCGGCCTAGTACTACCTTGGTTTCCTAGATGTCAGTATGAGGTGGAACGCTGACCACGGGCCACTCAAAATTACCTCTATATGAAAACAAGTGTAACTAAATTAGTACGGTTCAAATTCTTCCCTGTAGGGGAGAGCGCTTAAATCTCTGTTAAGGGAAACATGGGATTACAAGAAGAAGTTCTTCAGTGAACCAAATGATGGAAGAGGAAGCGACGTGCTGGACTGACAAACCAAGCTGACTAGTCTGTAGATAATGTGTAAGCATATTGAAATATATTAATTAAATGAATCATGATTTCTTCTAACCTCATACTTCTATGTTTTTTTAAACACAGCACTGCAGTATCGGCAACACATTGTCAGGATACATATAGGAAAAACAAAAAGAAACTTGGAAGCTCGTAAAAAAAGAGCACTTCAGAAACATAAAGAATGGAGAAATTGAAAAATCAGCTATAGCAGCACATAGTTTATTAGAGCATCATAGGATTGAAAAAGAAGCAAAACTTTTAAAACATCTATTTAAACCTTTGGATTTAACAGTTTGGGAAAAAATATATATTCAAAAAAACCATACTAGAACTATGAACTTTGAGATTCTGGATGAACCAAGCTTGATTACAAAGTTCTTCAAAAATACAACAGATGGCAGTTTAGAAAATCATTCATTCAAAATAACACCAGATGGCAGTTTGAAGAGTAATTCCTTCAAAAGAACACCAGATGGCAGTCTAGATAATTACCGGCAAAAGAAAAAAATTGACAGTCGTGAAAACAGCTGATGACGACAATGTGTCGCCGATACTGCAGTGCTGTGTTTAAAAAAACATAGATGTATGAGGTAAGAAGAAATCACGATTCATTTAATTATTATTAATTGAACCTTATACTGTTAAAAATTCCCAAATTTAATATATAAATATTGAAACATGTCCAAAAGAACTTAATTTATGAGGTAAGATAAACAGACTCACTGTTGTTGTTGTTGTGACAATAATATGTTCATTCTGATGGGGCTGACAAGTGGAATGAAGTGGTTGTTCTCATTCCAGTTGTCGGATAAAATTTTTTATTTTCGCATGTTGATTTAAAAATAAATAAACAAGTTGCACAACTATATAAGATATTGTTTTAGTGCTATACTTTTGTACCAAGGTCACATTCCATGAACAAACTTATTTGTCACCATTGGAACTATAAAAACTTTTTGAGAATTTTATTGTCTTGTTCTCTTAGTTTAGCATTTTGGTGCTAATAAATGCTCAGACAGTGTAAATAAGATATTATACATCAGTTTTCAGAATCATAATGTATTTTAAATTGATACAAAGGTTCATTTTATTTACAACAGGATGATAAAGTAAATAATAATAATTAAATGAATCGTGATTTTCTTCTTACCTCATACTTCTATGTTTTTTTAAACACAGCACTGCAGTATCGGCGACACGTCGTCATCATCAGCTGTTTTCACGACTGTCAATTTTTTTCCCTTTTGCCGGTAATTATCTAGACTGCCATCTGGTGTTCTTTTGAATGAATCATTTTCTATACAACAGATAGCAGTTTAGAAAATGATTCATTCAAAATAACACCAGATGGCAGTTTGAAGAGTAATTCCTTGAAAAGAACACCAGATGGCAGTCTAGATAATTACCGGCAAAAGGGAAAAAAAATTGACAGTCGTTAAAACAGCTGATGATGACGACAACGTGTCGCCGATACTGCAGTGCTGTGTTTAAGAAAACATAGAAGTATGAGGTAAGAAGAAAATCACGATTCATTTAATTATTATTAATTGAACCTCATAATGTTAAAAATTCCCAAATTTAATATATAAAGTAAATAATGTCTTTTAAACAACAAACTTTTTTGGTCGGAATAACATTCAAAATTAATTGAAGGGCTTAGAGCAGTAAGATGGTAAGCCACATTCTGTTAAGAAATGTAATTTATTACAATGATAGCAAATAAATGTATTGAAATATCTATAAAATCATTTGCAAGTTAAAACATGTAGACACACAATGTCTTCTTCTTCTACTGATGATGGAGACATAACTCCGAAACTGCAGTCTAGAAGAATAAAGGATATGAGGTGAGGTATTAAAAATGTTAATTTAATTCTTAAATTAAACCTCGTAATACTGATTTTATCCTGTTAAACCAAAATTACAAGCTTTACTAGCAAAAAGAGTAATGTTAAAAAAGAAAATAAGTTTGGAAAAGATAGATTTTTGTTTTTAATTAATAATGTGTCTTTAAATCTCACCTCATATATTTATGGTATATTAATTAAATAAAAATAAAACTTAGTTTTATTTGATTTGCATATTTATTAAGATATAATTCAGTGACAGCTGTTTCGGTACACTGTACCTTCTTCAGACATGTTAAGAAATTATGAATTGTGTTATTATAGTACATATCAACTGATCTAAGCAACAATACAACAATGATTTATTTAAATTTTTTAATTTAACAAAGGCAATTCATTCAAATCAAGTTGAGAATTTAACAGTTTATTACTACTTTTAAATTTATTTATTTCTACAGCCTCCAAAAGGTCCAATAATAAATTGAAAAGTAGTAATAAACTTTATTAAGTTATGTAGATAGGAAATAACACTATGAGGTTTTTTAATATTGTTTATTTTTTATTATTTCACTCACCTCATACTTCATAATTCCTAGCAGACCCAGGGTTTCTTCTTGTATTTTGAAATACCCGGTTATAAGGAGAGAGGACTGATTTGGAAATTCGTCGGTCGGCCACCAGATGGTGCAGAGGTCCGTCTGCAGGATAGAAGGCCATTGGACGTCAGTTGTGAACGTGACACAGCATTGAGAATGTCACAAATGATGTGAAGAAACCCTGGGTCTGTTAGGAATTATGAAGTATGAGGTGAGTGAAATAATAAAAAATAAACAATAGTAATAAACTGTTAAATTCTCAACTTGATTTGAATTAATCCTCTTTGTTAAATTAAAAAATTTAAATAAATTATTGTTGTATTGTTGCTTAGATCAGTTGGAACACAATTCATAATTTGTTAACATGTCTGAAGAAGGTACAGTGTACCGAAACAGCTGTCACTGAATTATATCTTAATAAATATGAAAACCAAATGAAACTAAGTTTTATTTTTATTTAATTAATGGATATGGATTTACATCAAGTAAACACCAACTCAATTGATTATTCAAAATTATAAGCTTTACTAGCAAAAAGAGTAATGTTAAAAAAGAAAATAAGTTTGAAAAAGATAGATTTTTCTTTTTAATAAATAATGTGTCTTTAAATCTCACCTCATATGTTTATGATATAGATTTTTTCCTTATCATTGATTAAGGAATAGGATATTTCACAACATTTTTAAGACTTTAAAAGTCATCGGAGAACATATTGTTTAAACAACTCACCTCATAGGATTCATGCTTCCATGATATCGCGATTTCAAACACAGTCATGTTCATCTTCAGCCATAACTCCGACTATGTTTGAAATCGCGATATCATGGAAGCGTGAATCCTATGAGGTGAGTTGTTTAAACAATATGTTCTCCGATGACTTTTAATGATTATACCTCATAATGTTTACTTCCCAACGTTAATTAAATATATTTTTAAGACTTAGTTTTAAGAGATTGATATTGCTTTGTCTTCGATCTTGTATTTGAAAATTTTGACTAAAAGATACACCACTTGCAATAAAAGTACAATCAAGCTTCGTCTAGTTTGGTGCATCCAAGCGAGCCAGGGATTAAAAATTAGACCAATTTGTTAATCGTTTATTATTATTAATTACACATAAATAAAATCTGTTTATATAGTAAACTTTGGTGTTCCGAGGATTTAGAATTTCAACTAGTGTCCCAGTTTGTATATAGCATCGACTGTTTTTATCTTTTTTTTTAATTATTGTTTCCTTTCCGATAAGACGATTTTTCTATACACGGGCACCTGTACATATTAAACTGCTCAAGAAATGGTGATCGTAGACTGATTTCTATAAGACTGAACTTAAAAATGGTCATGTAGAGAATTGGGAGTGTTTGTTTTGTCGAGCTGGCACACAGACAGCTGCCGCAGTATCAAGTGAAACAGCTCTTCTTTGTTGGAAAAGTGAAGTGAACTCACTGAAGAAGATATTTAGTGTATTATAAATAAGTTGTAAGAAAAGGGTATTACAGTCATAAGTCGAACGTGAACTATTAATTAATTTGAACATTTATTGTGTTAAAACCTGGTATTCCCAAAAAAGAATGTTAAAAGACTGTTACTGCTTATTAGTTATTATTTTAAGTCAAGTTTTTACATTTGTCCACAGCCATAATGTGATTGGACAAAATGGAATGTAAAGTTAAAAATAGTGAATGGGTGAAATGGAGAGAAACATTGCTTTGCCATCTAGGACATTGAAATGTTGGACTGGATCCAAGTATAAATTTGGCTATTCTATGCCAGAGTACCACCTGTGAATATTCAGAGAATAAATGACTGCTATCAACACTTTTAAAAAACATATTAACACACCGTTGAGGTTATGTAATAAGATATTAAATAATAAAATTGGTATTTAATTTTAGGAAGTGATATTTTGAGGTTATTTTAATTATATTATTTTTGGGTGTGGTGTACAAACCGTCGCACAAAATTTTCAATCTTATTTCTTATGCCACTGATGCACTAAACACTTTTAAACACGTTTTAAACATCTTCCAATGTTGCAACGATTGTTTTTTTTATATTCATATATTTACGTAAAACATGATTGTGCTACATTGCTTACTTGCTACTTTCTGCTATTTTCCCTCCTCTTCCTATGTTGTTCCAACGTTGCCACCATCAACAACCCAAAATACACCAGATGTTGCCAACATCACTTCCACGTTCCCGGGATTTCACCTACGTTAGAGTAATTGATTTGTGTTACAGTAATTGATTTAGGTTTGGTTAGCTTTTAGGTTCCTTGCTTTTCAAATGTGATTTGATACATAAAATAAATTACCTCTTCATATCTGTTATTCTATGAAAAAATTCAAAATGTCGGACGGTTACCATGTAAAATCATATTTCCATTAGTTCATTTCGTGTTAATTATACATATTTAGACAAGTTCTGGGAATTTTGTGTCAGTGTTGGTCATACTGATTTCACATACATATACCGCCAACTGCTGGAGGTCACATTTATCTTTCTGGGATTACATGAAGCACTAGCGCATGTGCACTGGGATTCTATAGAACTTAGAAGAATTTATGTGCGACAGTAAGTACACCTTATCCTTATTTTTGTCTGATCATCTTACCTCAATATTAATCTTGAACATGTTTCAAAACAATTCTGTTTTATCATCAGCTTGTCCAGACTGGTTTGATTCTGGTTTTGTTTCTTCTTTGTAACTTAAGAAGTTGTAATTAATATTTAATTTTTAAGTTGACGATAAAACAGAATTGTTTTGAAACATGTTCAAGAACAAATCAACATTAATATTGAGGTAAGATGATCAGACTAAAAATAATATAAATAAAATTGTTACCTGGTAATTTAGTTGAGCACGACTGACTTACCAGGTACTAATTTTATATCTAATATCTTACGTGACTGCTAGCATCATGTTGGCCAACGTGACAACTCACGTCTCCACTAGAGCCAATTGCCAACATATTTATTTACTCACATATAAAAAGAATTCTAGTAAGGTTAGAAAATGAGCAAGTTAGTGGAAGATAAATTTTAAAAGATTTCTTTCAAGTGCTCCATTTCCACCAGCTAAACCCAACTTACACCCTCATAAGCATGTGGTGAAAAAATTGTTGACAGAATTGCAGTCTTTGCCAGTATACAAACAAATGTTGACAAAAACTGAGAAAATATACCTAAAATACAAATGCTGACAACCTAGAAAAAATTTGAGTGACTGGCACTAATGAGGGTTTGTTGGCATGTAGCCTTAGTTCCATCATCTCTACATTAGGGGCGGCTTGGAGAGATCGATTTATTACAGCTTGGATAAAAATAACTTAATATTTGTCCTAATGTATACACCAAATTAATTTGGACAAGTTAGGATGAGAAAATGGTATACACCAGATTAGTTTAGCATTTACTTGTTTGTGTTAGTGTGTTTTTTTGTGATAAGTTGGCTAGACTGTTTGAGCAATGATTTATATATATTTTACATTGAAGTGTGATGATTTTAGGTTACTTTCAGCTCAAATTGTCACTTCATTTTAGAGCATTTGTCACTTTTTTTAAAAAATCAACATACATATTTCTCTCAGGTAATTGTTCATATATTACAACAATAAATTGTGTGTTGTTTTCATTTTTTTATTTGATTTTATGTAGGTGGTACTGTGGCATAGATTCCCTATACATTTTTGTTTACAATATTACTAAATTAAAAATTTGGATTAATCAGTACATTCCATATTGAAATTATTATTTCATATTTGTAGTTTAGTAATTCATATCTTCCTCACTGCACTCGTTTTCCATGAATTCAGTCAATGAAAGGAATTTTGAATTTGTAAATCAGTTATAAAAAAAAACTATTTTCAGTATTTTTATTAAATTTATCACTCTGTATTAATCAAGTTTAATTTACAAAGTAATAAAATTAGTATATCACTCACTGGTAGTTTCAAACCAGTAGGTTCATGGCCACGTGTACGATCATCCCCCGTACTTCCGTCAAATAATTGTTAATGTTATTCTCCCACTTGATTGTTGATCTACCAACAAGGCATTCTTTCTCTGGTTTTGCTACAAGAAACTTCCATGCCCTTATTTCTTACCCATTTGTGCCATATGTCCTGCCCATTGCAATCTTACTCTTACTCATGTGCACTATTGAACCTGTAGGATCATGGCCATGCAGACATAAGCTCTCTATACATCCCTGTCCTGAGCTAATGATTTCCAATCATTTCCTATATAATCTACGTCCCTCAAATCATAGTTAATGTTATTCTCCCCCACCATTGCAATCTATGAGACTTAACTGTTCTTATTATATACATATGTATATATATTATACTATATTATATTTGGCCTTCATTGCTATATTTCAAAATTTAAATTTTAACATAAGAATCAAATGAATCGTGAATTCTTTTTACCTCATGCTTCTATGTTTTTTAAACACAGCACTGCAGTATCGGCGACCATCGTCACCATCGTCAACTGTTTTCACGACTCTCAATTTGATCTTTTGCCAGTAATTATCCAAACTGCCATCTGGTGTTCTTTTGAAGGAATCATTTTCTAAACTGCCATCTGTTGTATTTTTGAAGAACTTTGTAATCAAGCTTGGTTCGTCCGGAATCTCGAAGTTCATGGTTCTAGTATGGTTTTTTTAACCATAAACTTCGAGATTCTGGACGAACCACACTTGATTACAAAGTTCTTCAAAAATACAACAGATGGCAGTTTAGAAAATGACTCCTTCAAAAGAACACCAGATGATAGTTTGGATAATTACTGGCAAAAGAAAAAAATTGACAGTCGTGAAAACAGCTGATGATGGTCGCTGATACTGTGGTGCTGTGTTTAAAAAACATAGAAGTTTGAGGTAAGAAGAATTCACGATTCATTTGTTTCATATTAATAAAACCTCATAATGTTAAAAATTCCAAAATTTATTATATTAAAAAAATATATGTAATTCTTTTTTGTCCGATGCCAACAGGTTTGCCCTTTATGACATTTCTGACTTTCTTCCCTGGCCTTTGCAGAATTGTAATCCATTTCTTAGGTTGGGGCACCTGGAAGAGAGAGTTACGTTACCCCAATGATATTCATTCATTCATAGTGTTCTGCTCAAGAGCAGGTCTTTCACTGCAAACTCAGCATTCTCCACTCTTTCCTTAACTCAGCTTTCCTTTTTGTATCCGCATACAAACCATTTATTTTAATATTGTCTATCATCTGACGTCTTTTTTCTGCCTCTAACTTTCTTTCCGTTGACCATTCCTTCTAGAGCATCCTTCAGCAGGCAGTTTCTTCTTAGCCAGTGGCCAATCCAATTTCTTTTCCTCTTCTTTATGAGTTCCAACATTGTTCTTCTTTCACCCACTCTGTCTAGCACATCTTTATTTCTTACTTTGTCTGTCCATTTTATACGTTCCATTCTTCTCCATATCCACAGCTCAAAAGCTTCCATGCCATGTTTGCAGCTTTACTAAGGATATATAGGTGTGGTAGCTTCCCGACACCAATGATGTGATGGGTGATAAATGATAATGGAAGCACCAGGAGAGTTCTTAACCTAAACTCCAGACCATGGGCAACCACAGGAATAATTCCCTTTAAGGAAAAATTCATATGGTCTGACCGAGAATCAAACCCAGGATATTGATCAAGGTTAATTTACAATTTAGAACCAACTGCTTATAGAGAGAGTAAGTGTAGATAAGGAAATATGATATAATGATATATTATAATGCAAATGAACTTAAATCCAGTCTGTATAATTTTTACTGTCCACAAGGCAAAGGGATTTCTCCATTTTGTCTGTTTGATTGATACATGCATATTGTGTTTTGTAATTGTGGACCGAGTGCCATACCTTGTGCATGCTCTTGTTAAAGTTTTGTGACACAGAGAGTGTACGTGGCCTTACATCCCACAAACATGAGGAGTTTTCTCTGTGGTGCTCTATATTTTTTATTTATTAAACCTCCCATTGCTAGAGCCGTTTGTGGTTTCCATGTTTTCCGATCATCTTATGTAAAACTCTGTTTTTTTCAGTGATGGACATTGGTATCCTGTGTGAAGTTCTTTTTTTGAGAATTTGATGTGAGTCGGTTCGATAATCAACCAGGCGTGGATTATAATGTACATGCATTTGAAATTCGTTGCAGAACATTTTTTTGAAAACTCCACCTCATAAATTTTGTGTTTTTTCACGAAACTGCGGTTTCAAACATAATGATGTCCATCTTCAGCCACAACTCCCAACTGATGAAATATATCAGGTGTGTTTTCAAAAAATGCTCTCCAACAAATTTCAATGATTATATTTCATAATGTTTACTCCCCAACATTAATTTAGTACATATATTTATTTCATTTTTTCCAAATTATATAAGAAATTGTAATATGTTCACAAAAAAATAGAAGTCTTAAGAAAAAGGATTTTAGCTAGAATAACACTGAGCAACAAAAAATAAACTTTTTTTTTGTCTCAGAAAGAAAAAATATATGATTCTGATAGTATTTTTTCTCCTGAATTCAAATATGATATCAGTTTTTCTCCACCACGCAAGGTTTCCAAGAGATTCCATCCTTTTAGCCAGGAACCAAGCATTTCAGACTGGTTTTTGGATAACTTTAAGGGTCGTATCTATCGTCAGCTTGTACGACTGATGATCTTTAAGTTGTTGGCCCTGGATGTTGACTTCTGCTCCCCCTTTTTGTGGTCCAAATCATTAAAACAAAACACAAATGAACTCAGATAAGTGAAAAAAAAATCTACGTCCAGAAGAACAAGGAAAGAATAATGAATTTTGAAATTCCCGGGGAGAGATATATTATGCAAGTTCTTCGGACCACAAAAAAGTGTGGAAGTCAACATCGAGGGCCAACAATTTAAATATCTTCAGTCTCTACAAGCTGATGATAGAGCAAAGATGCTCTCTGAAACATGTTCTACGAGAAACAGCCAATATCAGGTAAAATGACAATAGACTCGACATATTTATTTAACTCATGCCCTAAATGGTAATCAATGACCAATCACGTTTCAATGAATTTTGTTTTTCAACCGATAACAGTTGTGTTTCACCTTGCTCTTTATTGATTTCTCTTTATCAGCTCCTGCTTTTGTGATAAAGAAAGCTCCTCTTTTTTAATATTCTGAACAGGTCAGAACATTATTTTGCACTGGCTGATTCTCCAACAAATACATTGAATATAGCAAATAATGAACAGATTACTTATTTTAGGAATTCTCACTATGAGGTATTGATATGAGGTGAGCGATAAAAAATTCTGCCTTAATGAACAGATTCCTTGATTTTGCTGACTTCTTTACTAAAAAATAGATTAATAACCTATAATGTTGGTTATAATACAGTTTGATGTGCTTCATTACTTCTCCACTAGAGCTGCATTCTTACAATATTGCAATCCTATTTGGCTATAAATTGTATGATCAAGTTGCAGTGAACAAACATAACCTCACATTTCTGATTTGTTTTCAAACATAGCCATTTGCATTAAATATATAAATATTTTAAAATACTGGTAACTATATTTAAATAATGATCTGTGAGTAAACAGCTTAATTTTATTCGTTAAACAGTCCTAACAAATGCCACTCTTGATTTTTAAATCCTCTAGAAAAATCCACTCATAACTTTGTGACTTGTGAATATATCGATGATTTGGAAATCACTCGTGACATAACTTATGATATAAACTGCTTACCTGCATAAATATATATATATATATATGCAAGTTATCTGATAAAGATGCCAAGTGAATAGTCTAAAAAAAAAGTTTCTGTTTATAAAAGTGTTTAGATGAAAAAACTTGAACTGTAAATTTATGAATATTCATGATATTGATGATAAGTATAGTTTATAATAATATTTTATAAAAAGCTAAATTCTATGTTTATATTTAACATGATCTGTAAGAAATAAGACTGGAATTTAATTCAAATCAAATAATTATGTAAGGCATTATAATCTGGCTCCTGCGAAAAAGTGAATGATTGTTGAATCTTACAATTTCCTTTGGTATTATTTAACGGGATACACTTTTGTTAATGTGCGTGATTGAAACTCTAATATAATTGTACAGATAAGTAATTTTATTGTGTTTTCAGAAACACTAATATCACCATACTTGTGTTCACAGGTTATTTTTTTTAAAGAAACCTTTTGGAATCAGATGATTGGAATTGTTATCATCGGTTATTAAAAACAGGATTAAATTAATAACATTTTCTTGTATGTCAAATACAATAAATGATTTTATCTCATTTCTCTGATAAATCAGATATTAAAAAAAACCTACCTCCATTTGTGAAGACTTGTATATTTACTATGTTTTCTTAATTTTTTACAAAACTCTTTCTCAGGAATTATATATACGAAAAATATTACAATGAATTTTGTAAGAATTGATGAAAACTTTAACTTAAACAAGTGAAGAATTATAGGAAATATCACTGTGAGGTATAATTTAAAATTAAATTCTATTCACCTCACCTCATATCCCATCTTCTAATTAGATTGGTTTCAAAACCTAGGCAGTTTGATCATCAGTAATTTCACAACTGATGTTCTGTTGTCCAGAAGCTTGCTTCTTACTCCATCTGTTGGTGAACTGATGAACCTCCCAATCAAAATAACTTCCCTGAAAATTTGAAAATTATTTAATTTTTGTTTCGTGTTTTTTTAATGTGTTTTTTTTTTCCCAAACTGAGCTCTTTTGGAAAATGGAAAATTGACATAGTGGAGGAAGAAAAGAAATTGGGAATTTACCAGATTAAATGTGGAGATTGTGACAAAATATACATAGGGAAAACTAAAAGAAATTTGAAAACTGGGATGAAAGAACATCTTAGGAACTTAAAAATGGGGTAGTGGAAAAATTAGCAGTCGCCGCTCAAGCTTGCTGAGAAAAACATCTAAAATGAAAGAAAGACTAGTTTAATAAAAGAAATAGAAAAACCAATTGAGCTCACTTCTACTTCTACAGCTCTTCATTTATTTATTTATTTATTTATTTATTTTTTACTTTATTAAACACAATGTGTACATTAAATTTAATTTTGCTTTTTACCAGTCTTTAGTTACAGTTACTTATTTTAGGAATTCTCACTATGAGGTATATTCTACCTTAATACCTTTAGTTACACTGTTTAGTGGTAGAGTCCTGTTTTTACACTTCGCTAGATGATATTTGGGACAGGGATTGTTGCATGATTTACAGACGCAGTCCTCCTTGGTTTCATGGTACATGTTGTTCAGGCATATATTCCCATGAAATCCATGGGCTGCGAAACGTGTGTACAGGTGTCGAAGTTTGGTTGCTTCCAGGTTTCTGTTTTTCATTGCGTCTGTTTCCATAATTTCTGTCAGTATCTCGGCGGCTTTGTTCTGTCTGTCCTCGATGACGATTCTGTATGCTTGCGGTAGTCTGAAACAGTGTCTGATATCTTTGATGAAGAAGGATTCCTGGGCTATTGTATAGGCATAACTATTTCTTGTATATTTTGAAATTGACAGTGCTGTTTTGAGAAACCTTGATTTAACGTTCTCCAGTTTCTTAAGGTTTTTCACCGTCAAGTGATTCCATATTAGCTGGATTCCGTATGTTGCGGCCGGCATTACTTTAAGATTGAAGAGTTTCATTGCAGTTGAGAGGGATAGTCTTTGGAGTTTAGGGGATATCGTACATGGCTTTCGTTGCAGCTGTTGCTCATTCCTGTATATGAAGTGAGAAAGAGTTTCCAGTTCTCTTTATGGGCCCTGGCTTCTGTTCCATGCATCCCTATCCAATGCCCTTCTCCATCCCTGGACCCCGAGCTTTCAGAGGTCATCCTCTACTCCGTATATCTACCTCAACTTTGGTCTTCCTCCATCTGGTCTCAGTAGTGTAAGCTTTCTAGTGGTATTCTCCTCCTCCATTCTCATTATATGACCCACCTATCTCAGTCTGACAATTTTAATAACATTTACAATATCTGGGTCTGAGAACAAATTGTAGATTTCATCATTATATTTTATCTGCCACACTCCACATTCATTTATTGGTCCCAGGATTTTCCTTTCAAAGATTCTCAGTCTTTCTTCATTATCTCTACTAAGTGTCCAGCATTCACTGCCATAAATAGCACACTTTGGGAAAAAATCCACATTCAAAAAACAAGAAAGAAAAAATAATCTTCTTCTTCCTTCCAAGTATTACGCCAAGACTTTTTACGATTCTATAGAAAATTTTCCTTCCAGCGTTTCATAGGACGGCCTAGAGATCTTTGTCATCTTGGTTATATAATTATAAACAGCTTTGGGGATCCGATTTGAACTCATTCTTTCAAGATTGTGTTTCCAATTTAGTTGGTACTGTTTAATATATTCCGAAATTGGCGTAGTCTTCAATTCTTTTAAGATATCGGTGTTCCTTTTCCGATCCCAAAATAATGAATTTTGAAATTCCCAGAAAAGTTGATTTGATTGAGAGGTTCATCAGCCCACCAACAGATGGAGCAAGAAACAGTGCTCCTGGATGACAGAACATCAGTCGTGAAAATGCTGTTTTTTTTAAAACCAATATAATTACGAGATTGGATATGAGATGGGGTGAACACAATTTATTTAAAATTTAAAAAATTTAAATTTCAACTAAGTGAACTAATAAAGAACCTTGTTGTTATACAACACAACTCATAAATTGCCAAAATGAAATTTTTTAAGACTTTTACAATGGCTGAAGTAACAAATTTTTGCGATCTACCTCCACATTACCATCGCTGCCGTGTGTTATTTGGTCTTCTAATGACTTAGAGTTTACACATCTCTGGGATTCAAGAGTCCATATATGTTGACATGTATATAACAAACTAACTCACTGGCTGTATTGAACAAGTAAGTTCGTGCCCACGCGGACATACGCTATTCATGTATCCCTATGCGGAGCTAATATTTTCCAATCATTCGCTGTATAATCCACTCCCCTTAATTCATGGTTAATGTTATTCTCCTACCTCATTCTTGGCCTACCTACTGGACACTTTCCCATTGGCTTTCTTACAAGTGAGTTTCTATGCCCTTCTTTCATTCCTTACGTGTCCTGCCCATCACTGTCTACAATATTTAATTGTTCTTATTACAGCAAATTCCCGATTATCAGCGTGCGTATTATCTGGTTTACGGATTATCCGGGCATGATTCTTTTTCGATGTTTTTATTATTAATTTCATACATCTCAATGATGGATAAATCATATTTAAAGAGAAAAATTATACGCTCAGACCGGGACTTGAACCCGGGACCCTTGGTTTTCTAGTCCAAGTGCTCTACCATTTGAGCTACCTGAGCAAGTACCGATCTAAACGCAAATCTTTCTCTATATACGTTGTAATTCCCGTCCACCAAATGCTTTGAAGCCTTTGCTTCTATCTTTGCAAATGGCGGCTCCTATATTAAGAAGACATATTTGGGAATTATACATTACATTATAAATGCCAGTACGGCTATTTTCGATGTTTTTATTATTAATTTCATACATCTCAATGATGGATAAATCATATTTAAAGAGAAAAATTATACGTTCAGACCGGGACTTGAACCCGGGACCCTTGGTTTTCTAGTCCAAGTGCTCTACCATTTGAGCTACCTGAGCAAGTACCGATCTAAACGCAAATCTTTCTCTATATACGTTGTAATTCCTGCCCACCAATAGAGAAAGATTTGCGTTTAGATCGGTACTTGCTCAGGTAGCTCAAATGGTAGAGCACTTGGACTAGAAAACCAAGGGTCCCGGGTTCAAGTCCCGGTCTGAGCGTATAATTTTTCTCTTTAAATATGATGATTCTTTTTACTGTATTTTTTTTAAAATACTGTATTTTGTATTGTTATGAAAAAATTCTTGATTTTTAAATGTGCTGCTGTGAGCTGCATGTGGAAACTAGCACAATAGAGTAACCTTCACTCACAACCCCCCCCCCCTGATGCATTTAACAGTACCGACCAACATTTTGAGAATACAGTACAATTTCGGAAATTTCCATTGCGGAGTCAGTGAAATTTTGTTGTTATAGATAGAAACCACAGATATGCTGTGGCAGTGGGTTTATCGCTGGTTACTAGTGTGGTCATTGGTGGTTACTGTAGTTTTACGTGGAATTTCTGGAATAATATCTGGCTTCTTTACTGAAATATTCCATTTTTTGTCTTTGGCTTTATTACCTAGGTATTGGTTTTGTTTGATTTTATATTTGTTTTTAATTATTCTTTTTATGGTTGCGAAAGGTAAGCTTTTAGCAGTGTTCTGTTACCATAAAAATAAATTATATGTTTTTATTACCTACACATATTAAATAAAGATTTTACAAAATTATATTCATTAGAACTAATTCATTTTAGCACTCAAAATCTTCTTCTCCTTCTTCAAACCTTTTTGGTTTGTTTCGGCTCCAAGTATTACAGCTGCTGTGTTCATCTCTTTCGTGGGCGTCTCATATCTCTTTTTCCTCCTCTTGGTTGTTAGTTCAGACTTTTCCTAGGCAATCTGTTGGTATCCATTCTGCAGACATCAGACTTTTCCTAGGCAATCTGTTGGTATCCATTCTGCAGACATCAGACTTTTCCTAGGCAATCTGTTGGTATCCATTCTGCAGACATCAGACTTTTCCTAGGCAATCTGTTGGTATCCATTCTGCAGACATGTTCATACCATTTTCTCCTGTACTCTTCTATTTTATCTGTCAAACTGAATATTTGTAGTTCTTTACGGATATCTTCACTTCGTTCAGCACTTGAAATACTAGTGGAAATAGTTGGGAATTTCATATTTGTAATTTGCTGGACAGCCTGTCTTGGTTTTGAACCCCCAGTCTAGGCATATTTGTTTTAAAAAGTGAGAGGAAATCTTGACATAAGACATACAGTAGCTATGAAAGTTTAGGAAAATGTTTTGTAAGAACTAAAATTTATGTCTATTTTGATATGAGGATCACTGCCACATACAGTAAAACCTGTCTATGAAGGAACACGACGGTTCCTTAAATATATTTCCATCTTGGCAGCTTTCCTTCTTATAAAGGATTCCGAAATTACAAGCTTGAATTTTCTCATGCAGTGTAAGGGTTTTACATGCACGCTTTGAAGATATAACGTATTGAACTGAAATACAGACAAAATAGTGTATGTAACACAGCTCAGTTTGCACGGCAATACAAAACAACTTTATTACACAAAAGCGAGAAGGAACTCAACTACAGGAAGACTGAAGAGTTACCAAACTCCCTCGCAGGTAACATAAGCAGGCAAGGAAAAATGAGGGATTCCCCACTGTCACACATAAACAAGGGTATCCCCACAATACAATGGCAACACAATAAGGTAAAACGATATAATGCAGAAAGCGTCATATGCAGAATTTTCACGTGTGGTCATTAATACTGTAATTAGAACATGCTTAAGAATAATTTTCCATCTTACTGAGGTAAAAATTAACTATTGGTACTTTAAAAACCATTCCATTTCTACATTATGAAGGTTTCCGGCTTATACAGGACGATTTTACATATAAAATCGTACCGTTCTGATGATTTTTTCCGTCTCTACAGGTTTCCTTCTTATAAAGGTTCCGGCTAAGACAGGTTTTACTATATCAGTAATATATAGCTTCTTCTTATATCTTGTAAGCCCATGTTTCCCTTAACATAGATTTAGGCTCTCTCCCCCTACAGGGAAGAATTTGAACCATACTAATTTCGTTACACTTGTTTTCATATATATGTCCTTTGAGTGGTCCGTGGCCAGCGTTCCGCCTCATACTGACATCTAGGAAACCAAGGTTTCCGTGGTAAAAAGTGTACTAGGAAAATTCGGTAAATTTTGCTTAGAGAAACGAGAAAATTCGGTAAATTTTGCTTAGAGGCCTTTCATTCAGGCTTAAGGATTTTATATGAGCCTGAAAATCTTCAGACTCGGGACCCACGGCTTAAGTCCCTCCGGGAGGACTTGCTCCTTGGATTTTTCCATCCTAAAAAAATCCATCGACCCCGGCCGGGTTTGAACCCACGACCCTTGAGTCCAGAGGCAAGGAGCATAACCACTAGTCCACCGCGGCCGACAGCTAAAAATCTAAATTGCTTTACATGTCAACATACATGGTATCAAATATTTGTGCCAAACATAAAAACTATTTTTAGTTTATTGTTTCTAGTTTTTAAAATACGCATGAGTTTGTTATCTGTGAGTTCAAGAGTGATTTAATGCACATATTACTTCTCATCTGGACCTGTATTGAGGCACTAAATTTAGTCATCTTCACTATTCCCACTATGTTTATTAGTGGTGCTATCTTATGTAAATAGGGGCCCGTGTTCAAAAACAAAAAAGTTGTTAGAAATATTCAACCATTTATGATGTTAAAATTTGACTATAATATTATTTTAAAAGAAAAATTAATGCCTGAACTAGGATTTGAACCCAAGACCTCTAGCTTTGTAAGCTAGTGTGCTGTCCTTTACACTATCCAGGCTTCCGATGCAACTGTTCACATGAGTGGTTTGGAGCAAGAGTGGACCAAGTCCATATTTTACTCTTTCGACAAAAACTGATGTAACGTTAAAGTGTTAAGCCATAAATCGTAACATTTTGATGTTATATTTAGTTTAACAGTTTCCAGTCCTGGACAGCATTTTATTTTAGAAAGTGCTTGAATAGTGTAACGATTATCATGCTGATGTATATAACCAGAGATCAGGGGTTCGACTCCTGGTTCGAGCATTAATTTTTCTTAATAAGAATCAAATGAATCATGAATTCTTCTTGCCTCATACATCTATGTTTTTTTAACGCAGAACTGCAGTCTCAGGAAAAAAATATCTTTTCCATCTACAGCTGTTTTCACAACTGTCAATTTTTTCTTTTGCAGATAATTTTCTGAACTGCGATCTGGTGTTCTTTTGAAGAACTTTGTAAACAAACTTGGTTCATCTGGAACGTCGAAGTTTATGGTTCTAGTATGGTTTTTTTGAATGTATATCTTTTCCCAAACAGTTAATTCCAAAGGTTTAGATAGAACTTTCAAAAGTTTTGCTTCTTTTGAAACATGTAATCTAAACCTTTGAAATTAACAGTTTGGGAAAAGATATACAATATTATGATATTGTGAACAGAAAAATTAACATCTGAACTAGAAATCGAACCGTGGACCTCTAGTTCTCCAGACTAGTGTGCAGCCCACTACAGACATTCATTTTTCTTTTCACAATATCATTATAATATGATCCATTATTGGAACTGCGTTGAAATAACAGTATTGGAAAATGTTAAAAAAAAAGATATACATTCAAAACAACTATACTAGAACCATGAACTTCGAGGTTCCAGAAGAACCAAGTTTGATTACAAAGTTCTTCAAAAGTACACCAGATGGCAGTTTAGAAAATTACAGGCAAAAGAAAAAATTGACAGTCATGAAAACAACTGAAGATGGAAAAGATTTTTATTCCAATACTGCAATTCTGTGTTAAAGAAAAACATAGATGTATGAGGTAAGAAGAATTCACAATTCATTTGATTCTTATTAAGAAAACCTGATAATGTAAAAATTCCCAAATTGATTAATTTTTCTTTCTAAAATAAAATTCTGTCAGGACTGGAAAATATTAAATTTAACATAACCTAAAAAAGTGATTCTTTCCTGAAGAAACATCTTCAAGATAGCCCGCCTTCATATGGCTTAAACCGTGGCACTCACTTTAATATCAGCAGATGCAAAGTCACTTGTACCAACATTGTGTATGTTAATATAAGCTTTACTTCTAAGGCAGTGAGTTTATTTTTATAGATGGGTTGATATTTTCAATATCTTACATCAGCACATCAGCAATTACATATTTCAACTTATTTATCTGATATCTTTATTAATCTTTCTAGAATTTAAAATGCTTTAAAAATATTTACTATAGAACAATCAATTATAATTATCTAAAACAATTGAGAATAACCAATCATTTACGGAAACAAATTGTACCAGATGTCATAAGAACAATATGAAAGAAATACTCATATTAGATTATATTTAAATATATATAAATATTTTTCTCAAGTTTTTGGTTCATGTTTGCTTCATCATCATCCATGCAAGTGTTAGGCCGTGTGGCCGGTTACGGTCTCAAAGAGGAATTTTTCATCCAGCGCTTTTTTGGACGTCCCAGCGATCTTTTGCCTTGGGGACAGTAGCGCAGTATGGCTTTTGGAATTCTATAAGACGGCATTTGTTTAAGATGGGCTTTCCAGTTGTTCTGGTAGTTTTGTATATGGTGAAGAATGGGTTCTACATCCAACTCTTCCATGATTTCCTCATTTCTTTTATGGTCCCACTTTGTGTAGCCTGCTGTACAGTGCATAAATCGCATCTCATTTGATGTTATTCTGCTTTCATCTCTTCTTCGTATTGTCCATGCTTCACTACCATATCTTAATACTGGTCTTGCGAGAACCTTATAAAGCCGTGATCTTGTGTTCTTCTGTACTAAAGATGGTTTCATTATACTGTTAATTATCCCCGTTGTTTTTGTGAAATTTGTGATTTTCTTTGATATATCAGCTTCATCTTGAAATGTTAAATTATACTTACTTACTTACTTACTTACTCACTGGCACTATCGAACCCATAGGTTCATGGCCGCGCGGACATAAGCTCTCCACACATCCCTATCGTGAGCTAATGTTTTCCAATCATTCCTTGTATAATCTAAAGTAAAGTAAAGTATTCCCACTACAGGCCTCAGGAGGCCCTTGGGGTAGTGGGAGGTTAAGGCTCCCACTATTTCTAGACAATCGGCACTTGATGTCAGCCCTGCGTGACGGCCACCTTTACCCCAGAACAAGCATCTGGTACTCATTTCCATTAGAGGCTGAGTCGACCCCAGGGCCATAGTGCCGCCAGAAGGTTTGGGTGAGTTTAAAAATCCTGACCCCACCGGGACTTGAACCCTCGACCTTCTGGCTTGTAGCGCAGAGCCTTAACCACTACGCTACGGCGTGCCCCCTCCTTGTATAATCTACTTCCCTCAAATCATAGTTAATGTTATTCTCCCACCTCATTCTTAGTCTACCAACTGGGCATTTTCCCTTTGCCTTTCCTACAAGAAGTTTTCATGCAAGTCTTTCATTCCCCATACGCGCAACATGTCCTGCCCATCGCAGTCTACAAGACTTAACTGTTCTTATTATATCTGGCTTCCTATAAAGACCATGTAGTTCATTGTTATGTAGTCTTCTACATTCACCTGTCTGTTCATCTATCTTTGGTCCAAAAATTTTCCTAAGTACTTTATTCTCAAATACTTGTAATCTCCTTTCCTCCCTTAAAGTAAGAGTCCATGTTTCGCACCCATATAATATAACTGGTAGAATAATAGTGAAATATTAAATTATAACCCAAATAATTAAATTCGTTTACTCGTTCTAGAATTTCATCATAGAAAATAAGTTTGCTAGGTATAGGGTATTTCCCACAAAAGGCCATCAATAAACTAAACTGATTATAACATTATAATGATATTGTGAAAAGAAAAATTAATGTGTGAACCAGGAATCAAAATTTCTCTTTTCACAATATCATTATCATATGATCCATTATTGAAACTGTGTTAAAATAACAGTATTGGAAAATGTTAAATAAAGTGATTATTTATATATTAAATTTGGGAATTTTTAACATTATGAGGTTCAAATTCATAAGAATTAAATTAATCGTGATTATTTCTTACCTCATACGTCTATATTTCTTTAAATACAGCACTGCAGTATCGGCAACTTCTTGTCACCATCGTCAGCTGTTTTCATGATTCGTGAAAACAGCTGACGATGGTGACAAGAAGTTGCCGATACTGCAGTGCTGTATTTCACAATTCGTGAAAACAGCTGACGATGGTGACAAGAAGTTGCCGATATGCAGTGCTGTATTTCACAATTCGTGAAAACAGCTGACGATGGTGACAAGAAGTTGCCGATATGCAGTGCTGTATTTCACAATTCGTGAAAACAGCTGACGATGGTGACAAGAAGTTGCCGATATGCAGTGCTGTATTTCACAATTCGTGAAAACAGCTGACGATGGTGACAAGAAGTTGCCGATATGCAGTGCTGTATTTCACAATTTGTGAAAACAGCTGACGATGGTGACAAGAAGTTGCCGATACTGCAGTGCTGTATTTCACAATTCGTGAAAACAGCTGACAATGGTGACAAGAAGTTGCCGATACTGCAGTGCTGTATTTAAAGAAATATAGACTTATGAGGTAAGAAATAATCACGATTAATTTAATTCTTATAAAGTGATTATGTTTACCATGCTAACAAAAATATTAACCTTTTCTAAATAATCTTTTTATTCCATTCACATAGCCTTTTGAAATACCACATGAGTGTTTGTCGTTTTGTACAATTATTGACAAAATGTCAATTTCAGTTAAGAATTAAGAAAAATGAGATATTTTGGAATGTAGAGACATTTTGAAAATGAAAGAGTTTTTGTTGCATCAACCCATCTAGAGTGATAAAGTGAATGATTGCTTGTGTATTTGATATGTTTTCATAAAGAGTAGCCATTTCCATCACTGTTGTTAAATGGTTCATATAACATAGAATTTAAAGACCTCACTTATTTTTGCTGTGCAATCAACTTGGGTTCAAGAAAATTATATATAATATTAATGTGAAAATTAATTGTATGTTCTATTTTATACACCAATCCCTTCAGTTTCTTATCCTGCATTCCATAAACACATGTCTAAAAGATAGAACACATACAAACAGAATTAACTTACTCACTGGCACTATGAAACCCATAAGTTCCATACATCCCTATCCTGAGCTGTTTTCCAATCATTCCTTGTATGATCTACTTCTCTCAAATCATAGTTAATGTTATTCTTCCACCTCATTCTTGGTCTACCAACTGGGAGTTTTCCCTCTGGTTTTCCTACAAAAAGGTTCCATGCACATCTTTCATTCCCCATTCATGTCACATGTCCTGCCCATTGCAGTCTACGAGACTTAACTGTTCTTATTATATCTGGCTTCCTATAAAGACCATGTAGTTCACTGTTTGTAGTCTTCTCCATTCACCTGTCTGTTCATCTCTCTTTGGTCAAAAAATTTTCCTAAGTACTTTATTCTCAAATACTCGTAATCTCCTTTCCTCCCTTAAAGTAAGAGTCCATGTTTCGCACTCATATAATATAACTGGTAGAATAATAGTTTTATATATTTTCAGTTTAACATTTTTTTTGAAAGGAGTTGGGACAACAAAAGTCTCTGCAATGCATAATAGCACGCATTTCCAGAATTGAACCTATGTTTAATTTCTTTGTGCATCTCATTCCTATTTGTGATTATTGTTCCTAGGTATTTGAATTCAGCCACTTCCTCAAAATTTCCCTCATTTGTCATTAGCTGTCCATTTCCATTATATAATGTATTTCTATGTGTGACCATATATCTAGTTTTATTGATATTTTCTTCCAGTCCCAATTTCTTAGTGTTACTCAGTAGTGTGTGCATGTTGGCCTTTAGTATCTCCTCGCTATCGGCCAGTAGTACTACATCGTCAGCATAAACTAACAGCTTATTGAGTTGTAGGCTTTCTTCATCCTCTAAAGATTTAATGGCATGCTCTAGTACAAAATTAAATAGTAGAGGAGATAGTGCATCTCCTTACTTCGTCCCATTGTGGATTTCAAAAGTATCTGAAAACTCTTTGCCTACACGCACCCTACTCTTTGTACCATTTAGACACATTCGTATAAGTCTCCTAACTTTTTAGGAATTCTGAACTCCGGTAGGATACTATATAACTTCTCCCTCTTAATTGAATTGTATGCCTTTTTGAAGTTAATAGTTGATGTACAGTACCATTATATTCCCATTTCTTTTATAAAATCTGTCTTATACTAAAAATCTGATCTGTTGTAGACCTGTTTCTTCTAAATCCACATTGATGGATTTAGAAGAAACAAGTCTACAACACACATAAACTGAAGCAAGATATAATTGTACATGAAATACAATATCTATCATCAATTCGAGATTTTAGTGGTAAGAAAAAACTGTTTTAAAAATTGATTACTGATTGAAAAATCTGTCATGCAAGAAGTGCATAAACTAAGCGAATTTGTCAGAAAATCAAAGTTATGGGGCAATTTTGCTGATTTATGGGATATTCCTTTTTTTTTTTTTTAATTTGAGAAATTCAGTTTCTTGTTGCCAACTTATTTCAATGTTTTTAACCAAAATTGAAGAGGAAAGTAACACTACGAGGTAATTTACAATTTATAAACTGAGTTAGATGAATGTTTTTTCGTCTCGCCTCATAATGTTCCTTATTTTCATGATACCGGTTTCAAAGGCATTTGCATTCATCATCAGTCAGACTCGACGGAAAATGGTACTGTGAAAACACAGCTCTTTATGAGGTGAAATGAAAACACGTTTTATTCGACTCAATTTATAAATTATTTAAACGTGTCAGATTGCAAAGAATTCAAACCTATCATAACCACCTGCATATCTAAGAAAATTTTATCAAGATATATCTCATTTTTGTGTAAAAAAGGCAGGGTTCAAACAATTTTGGGGGAAGATTTATGGGACCCTGAATTGAGATTATATTTTACTTTCACGTTTAATAGGTTCATAAGGGTCAAAACAACAAATTTTCAAGAAACAAGAAAAGTTTATTTTTTAAAGGGGGGTTTCATGCAATGTATCATATATGATACCTTTGGTCTGAACCAAGATTTTGCCCTTTAAAATTGATGCTGCCATCTAACGTCTGCAGTTGGTCACAAAAAAGAAGGAGTTGGAAAGAATTGATACTGATGCGTAACACATCGAAACCTCGGTCTTCAAGAGATGCACAAATATGAGGTAAGTCATGAATGTTTCAACTTTAAAAATCTATTCATAGTTAAATACAGGAAATAACATTATGAGGTTCTTGATTCGTAAATTAATGAGTAATTTTTTGAACATCTCACCTCATATTTTATGTTTCTTCAAACACGGGAACTAGTTTTTGAGAGAAGGGTCTCTCTTATTTTCAACCGACATTATGACTACTGGATTTTTGCTGGAATCTCCATCAATAACGTTGCCATCTGGTGTTGATTTGATGAACTTTGAGATGAGGTTACGTTCATCAGGAATCTCGAAATCTCTTATCGTGTCCTCCTTTCAGAAGGTCGATTTGAAATATGTCCAACCATCTTTATCTTCCATTTATTTAAAAGATAGAAACTTTGGCACAGAGCTACGGGACTTGCACTGGTTCAAATCTCCATCGGGGAAGAAATGTTCTCATGGTATTTCGGTCAGTATGGGACCCAGCATCATGAGACATTTGGGTAGCTACAATAAGTAGCCCCAGGTTGAGAAAACCAGCTATAACGGCTGAGGGACTCAACATGCTAACCACATGTCACCCCTACACTGGCTGGATAGCCATCTACCTCTGTGATTGCACATGCGGATGTGAGGCCAGCAGCCGGATGGTAGGCTAAGGACCTTCTAGGCATGTCGTGCCAGGAGTTTTTTTATATGAGCTGTTGTGTAAAGCATTTTATATTAAATTAGACTTCATAGTGATATTCCTATAATAGTTCAATGTGACGTGTGTTTTGATCTGCTATAAACATAAAATTACTTTCTTTTACTTACTTATTAACTGGCACTATCGAACCCGTAGGTTCATGGCCGCACGGACATAAGCTCTCCATACATCCCTATCCTGAGCTAATGATTTCCAATCATTCCCTGTATAATCTACTTCCCTCAAATCATAGTTAATGTTATTCTCCCACATCATTCTTGGTCTACCAACTGGGCGTTTTCCCCTCTGGGTTTCCTACAACAAGCTTCCATGCACGTCTTTCATTCCCCATACGCGCAACATGTCCTGCCCATCGCAGTCTATGGGACTTAACTGTTCTTATTATATCTGGCTTCCTATAAAGACCATGTAGTTCATTGTTAAGTAGTCTTCTCCATTCATCTGTCTGTTCATCTCTCTTTGGTCCAAAAATTTTCCTAAGTACTTTATTCTCACATACTCGTAATCTCCTTTCCTCCCTTAAAGTAAGAGTCCATGTTTCGCACCCATATTACTTTCTTTTACTTTCTCTATTTCAAAAATAAATAACAAGGAGAAGTGCAACAAGCAGCACTATGAATCTTTATTGAGAGATTAAAATAATTTTGATTTGCCATAGCAGTACATGAGTTGAATTTCAGAAATGTTTGAAAGCTCTGAGCCAGCTTCGTTGGCCCGATGAATATGTTCTAAAAGCCAGTATCGTTGGCTCATTAAACTTGTTTTGCTTTTTATCGATGGTACAGAAGCCAGTTTCGTCAATGAACTTGCTTTGCTATATATCGATTTTACAGAAGTGAGATAATCGATAAAATAAATCGAATATCTTCGATATTTAACGCTGCAGATTGACATGATGTAACGTAAATAGCGGGAAAATAAAAACGCAGAGACATAAAATCGAGGATTTTAATACATTGTGAGTATAAGCAGAAAGAACCTTTACAGAATGTTGTAAAAGCGGGGTAATACTGTATTTAAATGGTGACATTGAAAAATCAGTAATTGTTTCTCATACTTTGCTAGAGAATCATAAATTTGAAAAAGAAACTAAACTTTTGAAACATTTGGCGAAGCCCTTGGAATTGCCAGTTCGGGAAAAGATATGCAGTCAAACAAATACGTTTAGAATGAATTCCCAGTGAGCAAGATTTGACTTCATAGTTCATCAAATCTACATTAGATGTCAGTTTAGAAGACGATGGTGAAGGCAACAATTCAACAATCAAAAAGATGGCTGAAGATAGGAACAATTGTTCCTGAAACATGGTCCTGTGCTGTGAAGAACACGGGAATGTTTGAGAGGTGAGTTGATGTACAATTCATTTTAATTTTATTAATTAAACATAGACTCAATTCTGGAAATGCGTGCTATTATGCATTGCAGAGACTTTTGATGTCCCAACTCCTTTCAAAAACATTAAACTGAAAATATATAAAACTATTATTCTACCAGTTATATTATATGGGTGCGAAACATGGACTCTTACTTTAAGGGAGGAAAGGAGATTACAAGTATTTGAGAATAAAGTACTTAGGAAAATTTTTGGACCAAAGAGAGATGAACAGACAAGTGAATGGAGAAGACTACAAAACAATGAACTACATGGTCTTTATAGGAAGCCAGATATAATAAGAAAAGTTAAGTCTCGTAGACTGCGATGGGCAGGAAACGTTGCACGTATGGGGAATGAAAGACTTGTATGGAAGCTTCTTGTAGGAAAGCCAGAAGGAAAACGCCCAGTTGGTAGACCAAGAATGAGGTGGGAGAATAAAATTGATTATGATTTGAGGGAAGTGGATTATACAGGGAATGATTGGAAAACATTGGCTCAGGATAGGGATGTATGGAGAGCTTATGTCCGCGCGGCCATGAACCTACGGGTTCGATAGTGCCAGTGAGTAAGTAAGTAAGAAGTATGTTAAGTTAAACTGGGAAAGACTAAATTTGGAACACACAATTAAAAGGAATCTTGAATTTGGGATAGAGTACAGAGGATTGTATGATCATGTAAACAGGATGGATACTGCTGAAAAGTTATCAAGACAGACACTAGAATATAGAATACAAGGGAAGGGATATATATGGGAGGAACAAGTTATGAAAAATGACAATTCTTATTTAGGAAGTAACAATATGAGGTTCTAATGATCATTAAAGAATCACCTTATATTTTGTAAATTCGGCTCAAGTATAGAAAAACTTACTCTTGATTTTTCAGTTTATTGTTGTGAATTATAACTCTTCCTCTGTATTTAGTAACATTCTTAAGTATTTAAAACATTTTTTATAACTGAATTTTAGAATTTTTAAGCATTTATTCAAATGCACATATTGTGATGGTGACTTGTTATTTTCTCCAGGGAGTATATTTTATAGTTGGAACCAGTGGGTTATCGATGGTTGCGATTATTAAGGAGTGAAAAAAAGGCATTTCATGGGATCCACCCCAGGTTAGTAAAATTGTTTTGGATGATGAAATTCTAGAACGAGTAAACGAATTTAATTACTTGGGTTATAATTTGTCCCGCGCCGGAGCCGAGCGGTTAAGGTAGGAAGCCTTGGCGCAGAGCTACGGGATTTTCGCTGGTTCGAGTCTCCACGGAGGAAGACATTTTCTCATGGTATTTCGGCCAGTATGGGACCGGTGCCCACCCAGCATCGTGAGGCAATTGGGTAGCTACAATAAGTAGCGGCTCCAGGTTGAGGAACCAGCTATAACGGCTGGGGGACTCGACATGCTAACCACATGTCACCCCTACACTGGCTGTTGATCATCTACCTCTGTGATTGACACATGTGGATGTGAAAGGCCAGCAGCCGGCTGGTAAAAGGGCAACCGCTGAAAAGTGGAAAGACCCTCAATCGGAATCGGGTTATAATTTAACAAATCAAGATGAAGCTGATATATCAAAGAAAATCACAAATTTACAAAAACAACGGGGATAATTAACAGTATAATGAAACCATCTTTAGTACAGAAGAACACAAGATTACGGCTTTATAAGGTTCTCGCAAGACCAGTATTAAGATATGGTAGTGAAGCATGGACAATACGAAGCAGAGATGAAAGCCGAATAACAGCAAATGAGATGCGATTTATGCGCCGTTCAGCAGGCTACACAAAGTGGGACCATAAAAGAAATGAGGAAATTATGGGAGAGTTGGATGTAGAACCCATTCTTCACCATATACAAAACTACCAGAACAACTGGAAAGCCCATCTTCAACGAATGCCTTCTCATAGAATTCTAAAAGCCATACTTCGTTACTGTCCCTAAGGCAAAAGATCGCTGGGACGTCCAAAAAAGCGCTGGATGGAAAATTCCTCTTTGAGACCGTAACAGGCCACACGACCTAATACTTGCATGGATGGTGACAATAATACAGAAATATGTTTCTACTAAAACCAACATTCGTGATAAGGAAAGTAAAGTTTCAAAATAGTTGTGGCGACTGTTTAACTCATGCCCCAAATGGGAATCAATGACCAATCATGTTACAATGATTTTTGATTTACAACCAATCACAGTCGTGTTTCGCCTAGAATTTACCAACTACAGTTTATCATAATAAAGAAAGGACCTCCTTTTTAACACTCTAAATAAGTCATAGCATTATTTTGCAGTGACTGACTCACCAAAAAATACGGCTACCAGATTGTATATATAGTGCATGAATGTCAATACATATCGCATGCAGGAGTTAATATAAACATATTTGTAGCAATTGATTATACCACAAAAAAAAACACTGTTTGCACTTTCTTACATGTATTTTTTTCCAGAAAAATATAATTGTCATATTTACATCATAGGACATCAGAAATGAATTAATATAGTTTGATCTGTTTCATTTTTTCTCCACTAGAGAGCATTCTTACAATATTGCGTTCCTTTGGCAATAAATAATATGATCTGGTTGCAGTGACGAACAAAAGAAGCAAATAAAGCGTACCAATCGTTTCTGATTTGTTTTCAAAGATCGCCGTTTACATTAAATATATAAATATTTTAAAATAACTATATTTAAATAATGATTTGTGAGTAAACAGCTTAATTTTATTCGTTAAATAGTCCTAACAAATAAGATAAAGAGGCACTTCATATACTTCCCTGAATAACCGTACCTGCCTTGCTCTCAAGATAAATACAGGGCTTCCAATATAAAACCGGACCGGCCTTACGGAGTTTTACCCGGCACGCAGTGCTGTCTCTTCCTCCCGCAATTCACCCTGCCTGCCACCCGTCCTTGAACTGTTTCTTACCTTATAGAAAATGCTGGAAATGTTGTCCTCCCGCAGTTAAACAGGCATTATACCGAGTAAACACATTTAGATTGACACACTGTAGTTCGGGCACTGTCAGGTTTCTGATTTCATTTCTTATGTTGTTCTTCAGTTCTTCCAATGTGTGCGGATTTGTTTTGTACACTTTGTCTTTCAGGCTACCCCACAAATAAAAATCACACACTGTTAGATCTGGGGAGCGAGTGTTTCTTATTTTGTACTGAACCAGTGGTCTCAAATTTAGTCACAAGATCGTGGATTGTCGATCTGGAAGGAGGTAATTGTCCAGAGAAGTTCCGAATAAATTCTTCGCAAACGCGACGAGCTGATTTATAATAACATTTACACACATAAATGCGCTGCTCTAATGTCAGCTGACGTCTCATCTTGTCGAACGATAGTAAACTGACTAGTTCAAGGACGAGCGGCTGGCAGAGTGAAATGCGGACGAGGGGAGAGCGCTGCCTGACGGGTGAAACCCCGTGAGGCCGGTCCGGTTTTATATTGGAAGCCCGTTATATCTTCATGTCACACACTCTTCGAGATGTTTGCTACAGTCAATTGCAGAATTCATATCAATTAGAGTATCTGATAAATGAATTCTGGAAATAATATAATAGGGAAAATGGAATGTTTGGAGTGGTAGGTTTTATTCAGTAAACAAGATGTGATGTAAGTTTTTTAATTGATAACATCACGCCATAGTCTACATTATTTTGACGAGTATTTAAATATGTTTCGATTTGAAAGGGCTCAGTATATACAAGGGTTGAGTAAAATATTTAATTGCAGACAATGAAAATAGTCTTCAACTAAAACTAAACAATTTACCACTTGTTCAAGGAATGTTTCATAGGAAATTGCATTATTTTCTACAGAACTAAGAAATGTGCCTTCATAGAAAGCTCGTTATTAGGTTTGGTCCGTTGCCATGCACACTAGATAAATGATCACGGTGTCAGCATGCAAAACTTGCAGTATTTACAGATATATTTTCATATGAATTTTTTTTGCATGGTAAATTACACTGGTCAACATGATTTTTGTCTCATGAGCACCAATAGTTGTACTTAATGCAGTTTTTTTATCGTGTTTTCAAATATGTATTCGGAATTTCTGCATCACCCATAGTTTTTTTATTTCAATCTCGAAAGAGTTCTAAGAGACTGGAACAAAAATGGGCATACCAATCTAAAATATACATGTATATTCACTAAATTTTGCAGATGACCAGGCATCAATGGCACAAGACCACGATGACATAGAATATATGGCTAAAAAACTAAAAGAAGAATATGAAAAATGGGGACTTTATATAAACATTGAGAAACCTAAATATCTGTGTATAGGAGAAGAAATGGAAAATATAAATTTCAACATTGGAGAAGAACTAAAACCTAGTATTGAATGCACTTATTTAGGAACAAAATTAGACCATTCAGGCGATAACAATGGAAATTAAAAATAGAATCGCACAAACAAAACAAGCAATAAATGCTTTAAACTCTGTTTGGTGGAGCAAAAATATTACAAAAAATAGAAAATTACAAATATATCAAACCATAGTTCAGAGCATTTTAACATATGGTGCTGAAGTCTGACAAATTCCTACCAGGGAAATGAAAAGAATTTTAAGTACAGAAATGGATGTTTTAAGAAGATCAGCTGGAAAATCTAGAATGGATAGAATACGAAATAAAGAAATACGGGAAATTATGGGTGTACAAGAGGAGCCAGACATCATAGACATTATAGAAAAGAAAAAGATTACAGTGGTATGGCCATGTCAAAATAATGCCAGAACAAAGATTTCTTAAAATTGTTATGAAATGGATCCCAATAGAAAGGAGGAAGAGAGGAAGACCGAAGAAAACTTGGATAGAAGGGGCACAAGCAGCTATGAATATCAGAGGATTGGAGGAAGATCAATGGATGGGCAGAGAGGAATGGCGTTTGGTTTCCGGAAGACGGCGGCAGTTGCCATGATACCGGATGATGATGATGATTCAATTAATGGATTTAAATAATTATGTTTTAATAAACGTTTTTTCGTCCATTTGTCCATTGTAAAATAAAACCAAATGAGCTAACTCAAGTGGTTTGAGCTATGGAAAAGAGATATCAAGGCAAATGGAATCCTAATATGGTGGCCGATTATTGTTGGACCATCAAGAGGGATGCTCCACAGGCGAAATATAGCAGAAAATCGTCATTTCTTACTTTCTAGGTGAGTCCGAATGTTCGAATATTGTGTAGTTACGAATGTAGAAAATATTAAAGTGTTTGAAATTATAAATTCCTGTGTCTCGAAAACCTTGCGTGATTGAGAAATACCGATATCATATTTGAATTCAGGAGGAAAAATACTATCAGAATCACATATTTTTCTTTCTGAGACAAAAAAAAAGTTTCTTTTTTGTTGCTCAGTGTAATTAGATAATTTGATAACAGTTATTCTAAAATTAGAAAAAGAATACAAATATTTTGATAAAAACTTAATTTTATGATAAAAATTTATTTTCTTTATGAAATTTAGTTCCATAACAATTATTTGAAGTCATTAATATTCATACATACTGTTCTGCCCAAGAACAGGTCTTTTACTGCAAACTCAGCATTCTCCACTCTTTCCTTCACTCAGTTTTTTTCTTCTTGTATCTACATACAAACTATTTATTTTAATATTGTCTATGATCTAATGTATTTTTCTGCATCTAACTTTCTTTCCTTTGACCATTCCTTGTAGGGCATCCATCATCAGGCAGTTTCTTCTTAGCCAGTGGTCAATTCAAAAATTGATTTTAAATAATAATATTATATACTTCACTATTTATAAATTTACCATTCTTACAAGGGAACTGTCTACCGTTGCATGCCAAAACCTGCCTTGTTTTTTTTTCAGAGAAGAGTTGTGATATACCAAGGCCGTGCTAAAAACTCTGACTTTTAACTGCAATACACTAAAATCCAGCGCCAAATACCCCATTAAAACTGTAGGGAATTAGTTGATTGGATAACCCTGACGATCTTCTGTCTGCGCCGCGTCCTGCCTCATTCCATTTCACTCTTACTCAAGCAGGGAATCTACCTGCTCTGTACAGTGGGTTGTCATTGCTCGATTCTGGCTTCGATTTCTGTGCCTTGCAGTTAAAAACGGGAGATGATTTTTTGGACACGGTTTTGGTAAATCACAACGCTTCTCTGGAAGAAATTTGAAGGTGGATTATGACTTGCAATGGTTGACGGTTCCTTTGTTACATGATGTGTAATTGTTTATTTAGCTCTGGTTCAATAAAAAAATCAGGTGCGGGTTATTAGGTTCAGGTGGAGTTGCAAATTATATCCTTTTTTCCCCTAATATTACTGAAAAATAATAGTTATAAACTTCTATATTTTTAGGAAGCAACATTATGAGTTTTTGATCTTCTTCAAGATCATCTTAGTAACTCCGGCCGTGAAAGCCTAAGTTAATATATCCCGAATTGCATTTAAACTTGGTTTTGTAGACATTGCAAACCTGTTCGTGATGCTTAAATATTGTCAAGATGTTTTTAATACTGATTGATTTAATGAAAGATCTTGGTTTTGAGCAAACTTTGTTAAACATCAACAGTGGCGTGCATTCAACCCCAGCACTGCTGATATAATTAGTATATTCATCTATCTATCTATTTTCGGGATTTTACAACTGCTATCATCTTCCCATGCCAAACTTCCAAAGTATATTCATAATTTTAGATTAAAATAAAATAATACAATTGTCAAATTTCATTCAAATAAATTATGCGTGATCATTAAAATTTAGATTTCTCGTCGTGTCAGCAGAAATCTATCACATTCGGCTTGACGGAGCCTCCTGAATTCTAATTATCTACATAAAGGAACACACAGTGTGTTTCCTGTATGACTATGTTATCCCTACCAACACCAGCTATTACGATAGAGATGAGTTCACGCACGCGCATATAACGCATTTCGATGTGTGCCTGCTAAGGCAAGTGATAAACTGCACTTCACTGCAGCCACTGATTCTCCGGCCCTGACGTTTTCACGACAGTGTTGCCGATATGGATATTCAGTGGGAGTGGCCGCTTTATGTATGCGGTTAGCAGACATACAGCTGACAACATCTCAGCAATTTCAAACCTTACAAGCGCGCTATAGCTGCGTCAAGAGCAGTGATTGGTTGTGGAAGACATCTACTCACACTACAACCATATCCTTACTGGCAGTAGAGGGCGAATTCTCCCTTTATCCCTCGTATAAGCTAAACTTCAGAGCCGGAGATATGGCGGCTCGGGTATAGACGAACCTTGTGTCTAAACCATTAATTCCATGTCCCTTACAAGTTAGCTGCATGTGGCATATGTCACAACTCGAAACAATGTACAAGTTAATCTTTAACCATAGGACGAATGAAGTTTGGACCAATCAATTGTTACGGCATTCCTTTGATGAAGAAATGTTATTGGATGATGCTAGACGAGAAGCGTGATTGGGCGTTTTACCTCAACAATACAATTTTTCGAAATAATATTTTATATAATAATAATAATAATAATAATAATAATAATAATAATAATAATAATAATAATAATAATAGTAATAATAATAATAATAATATGCTAATAATAATTTCTCTTACATATTGAAAACAAAGAGACATTTGAAAACCAGAGCGAAGGAACATCTTACAGATGTCAAAAATGGAGACGTGAAAAATCTGCAGTAGCCGCTCACGCTTTGACAGAAAAAGATAAAAATGTAAGAAAGATTAAATTAATAAAACAAACAGAACAACCTAAAGAGATCACGGTTAGGAAAAAAAAATCCACATTCAGAAAAACAAGAAGGAGAAATTAATGAATTTTGAAATTCCCTGGGAATTTAATTTGGAGATTCATCCATCTACCAACAGATGGAAGAAGAAGCTATACTTCATTACAACAGAACAACGGTCACGGAATGAATAGAGATGGAACAAATTGTATTCTGAAGCCGGCCTAAATATTATACTGAATATGAAGCAAGGTGATAAATAATTTATTTTAATTCACCGGGGAACATTTTTTTTGACAACTCACCTCGTACATTTCATGTTTTTTCACGATACCGCGGTTTGAAAAGTAACCACGCTCATCTTCAGTCATAACTCCGTCTGATGAAATTCTTCGGTCGTCAACTCTTCTATTATCATGTTCTTCAGCGCTGCCATCTATGGTTGAATTTATTAACTTCGTAATCAAATTTAGTTCGTTAGGAATATCAAAATTCATAGATCTATATTTATTTTTCTGAACGTATATCTTTTCCCAAACTGTCAATTCTAACGGTTTATCGACTTGTTTTTAAAAGTTTTGCTTATAGCTCATAATGTTTACTTCCCAACTTTAATTTAATATAATTTATTTTAAATTTAAAATATACTTCCTAAAAGTTAAATTTTAAAATATAAAATAAGTACCTGATAAGTCAGTCGTTCTCAACTAAAATGGATTTCTGCTTAAAAAAACTTTGTCAATTAGTTAAAACCACGTAGGCCTTTTCAGAATATATTTCATATTCAGCATGTCATTTGGTACTGGCATGCTGAAGATGGAACATGTTCTAAAAAGCCTACATGATTTTAACTAGGTAATTTTCCCTCAGGGGTCCTCATCTAGGGGATATGTGGATGGCGACCACAAGGTGCCCAAGCTGAGCAAAACATTTCTTCCACTTACTTGTGTTTTGCACTCTTTTAACTTTACTATCTAACCTCTCTTGGTTAACTCTTGCTTCTTCGACCCCGACGCTATTATGGCATCCGAGGGCTAGGGAGTCTTTCCTTTCTTCCATTTATTCTTTCCTTCATTTTCTTTTCTTCTCCAGAAAAGCCTGACCAGAGGCTGTAAGATGGCAGCCCATCACTGGTCTTGCCTTCCTTTGACCAGCAACCAATCGAAGGAACTATTATTATGCTTTCAAGTCTTATACGAGAATTTCCCGGAAACGCTGGAAGGAAAATTTTCTATAGGATCGTAACAGGCCTTGGCCTAATACTTTGAAGGAAGAAGAAGAAGAAGAAGAAGTATTGTTTTTTTAAACAGAAATCCATTTTAGTTGAGGAGACTGATCTATCAGGTACTCATTTTAATTAACATTTTACAACATAACCTCAACTATGATTTATAGCGAATTATAGAAATGTTGCTAGAAGTTAAATTTTGTTTGCCTGAATACACGAGGACATTTTTAAAACACATATAGAGTAATTTTGGCTCCTCGCAGCTAACACCATGATCATGTCTAGAATGCATTTCCTTCTCGGATCACAAGATTGGCCTGCACTCTCCTTCCTTTTTTTAGTAATGACAAACAGAAGGTTGAAGCAGAGCCGGTTTTGGTTTAAATCTCTTAGCGCCTCTCTTACTCAATGTAGATGTCTTCTATGGGGTAAGCAGTTTCAATAAATTTGGTATAAAACCTTTGGAATGCACGCCTGGAAGAGAACAGAACATTTTCATAAATTATTAATGTGGATAATACAGTAGGAGATGCACTTTTTACAAAAAAAAAATTAGCAACTTCACTGTTTCTTATTGGGTTTTCTCCAAATTTTGCTCACTTATTCTACATCAATTTAGCTTTAACCCTTAAATTCGTAATATATCCTTTTGGATACATCAGTTGGTTCAATTAATTTAATATTTTAAATAAATCAGAAGAAAACGAACAAAAAGAAACCACTTAAATGTGTGTATAATTATACAATATACCTAATAATAACAGTTACACAAGATTCCGTTTTCACTGCGGTCCGTCACATTCAAATAAATAACAGAAAAAATTTGTGTTTTGCCAATTTAAGGGTTAAATTGTGAATTTAATAAACTTTTTTTTTGGAATATAATTTTTAATTAAAATTTTTCATGTCACCACAAAAAAGAAAATAGGAACCAATTACTATTTTTTTTACTTAGAACTGATATATAATACAGATGCTGGACCTCACCAAAGATTCTAATAGGCTTCATATTGAAGGCCAGGTTGAGAAAACCAGGCATAACGTCTGCGGGACCCGACATGCTGACCATATAACCCCTACACTAGTAGGATGATCGTCTACCTCTGTGATTATAACACGTGTAGACGTGAGGCCAGCAGCCGTCTGCAAGGCGAAGGACCTTCTAGGCCTGTCGCGCCATGGAGTTCATATTGAAGGTACATATTTTAAAAAAAATGCATTTTTAAGAAAGTAAAGGAATCCCACAACAGGCCTCAGGAGGTCTTGGGGTAGTAGGAGGTTAAGGCTCCCACTTTTTCTAGACAATCGGCACTTCTTGTCAGCCGGGATTTCAGCCCTGCGTGATGGCCGCCTTTACCCCCAGAACAAGCGCATGGTACTCATTTCAGTTAGAGGCTGAGTCGACCCCAGGGACAATAGTGCCGCCAGAAGGTATGGGTCAGTTTAAAAATCCTGACCCCACCGGGACTCGAACCCTCGACCTTCCGACTTGTAGCGCAGTGCCTTAACCACTATGCTACGGCCGCGGTGGAGTAGTCGTTATGCTCCTTGCCTCTGGTCCCGAGGGTCGCGGGTTCAAATCCGGCCGGGGTCGATGGATTTTTTAGGATGGAAAAATCCAACGAGCAAGTCCTCCGGGAGGAACTTTAAGCCATGGGTCCCGAGTCTGAAGATTTTCAGGCTCGTAAAAAATCCTTAAGCCTGAATGAAAAGGCCTCTAAGGAAAATTTACCGAATTTTCCCGTCCTAGTACTACCTTGGTTTCCTAGATGTCAGTATGAGGCGGAACGCTGACCACGGACCACTGAAGTGACATCTATACGAAAACAAGTGTAACTAAATTAGTAAAGTGATCCCACAACAGACCCGGAGGCTCTTGGGGTAGTAGGAGGTTAAGGCTCCCAATTTTTCTAGACAATCGGCACTTTTATGTCAGCCGGGTTGTCAGCCCTGCGTGACGGCCGCCTTTACCCCAGAACAAGCGTCTGGTACTCATTTCAGTTAGAGGCTGAGTCGACCCCAGGGACAATAGTGCCGCCAGAGGGTTTGGGTCAGTTTAAAAATCCTGACCCCAACGGGACTTGAACCCTCGACCCTCCGGCTTGTAGCTCAGTGCCTTAACCACTACGCTACGGCGTGCCCCCATTAGTATGGTTCAAATTCTTCCCTGTAGGGGGAGAGCGCCTAAATCTCTGTTAAGGGAAACGTGGGCTTACAAGACAAGATTTTTAAGAAATTGAATAGTTTGCAATACATCTGTCCTAGCAAACTACTGGTTTTCATTCAAATTTAACCAGTCTGGTCCATCCTCTAGAAAATGTGATAACAGACTTGTGTGCAAAATTTTATTGAAATAAATAAACGGGTTTCGAGATATTATGTTAGGACTCACCCGACAGCCTCAGCAACGGGTCTCGTAGATTCCTGTCCCATGAACACATGGCACGCAAACCTCTGCAGCTGGGGGTGTTTTGTGATGAATCCCAGGTAACGATGGTCTCTCGGATGAAATGCGCAGAACGATACGTTTTTCAGTGAGTAGAAGTAGTCGTGGCATGGCACATCCTTAGGCTGCAAGTAAAACAAAAGTTTATAATATACTTATATCTTGATAAACAATAAAGTTTCCATTAGATTTTGTCTCAATTTTGTATCAATTTGTATGTATGTGAATTCAAATACCTAGGAACAATAATCACAAATAGGAATGGGATGCACAAAGAAATTAAACATAGGCTCAATTCTGGAAATACGTGGTATTATGCATTACATGTCCACCGCTGTGGTCTCGAGGTAGCGTGCTGCCTTGTCACGCAGCGGGCCCGGGTTCGATCCCCGCTCGGGACAGTTTTTCTGGGTGAGGTTTTCATCGGTTTTTTCTCACTTGTAAGACAAATGTCAGGAAAACTTTAAGGCCTAAACGGTCCCCGAAATCATATGGCTATCTTCATCATCCTTCACCGGTGTGGAAAGCAACGGGAAGCTACCACACCTATAATTCCCTAGTAAAGCTGCAAAGCATAGCATCAAATGCTATGATTGCAGTGAAAGACCTGCCTTCGGGCAGAATTACTATGGATGGATGTATGTATTACAGAGACTCTTGACTTCCCAACTCCTTTCAAAAAACGTTCAACAGAAAATATATGAAACTATTATTCTACCAGTTATATTATATGGGTGCGAAACATGGACTCTTACTTTAAGGGAGGAAAGGAGATTACGAGTATTTGAGAATAAAATTCTTAGGAGAATTTTTGGACCAAAGAGAGATGATCAGACAAGTGAATGGAGAAGACTACATAAGAGTGAACTACATGGTCTTTATAGGAAGCCAGATATAATAAGAACAGTTAAGTCTTGTATAGTGCGATGGGCAGGACATGTGGAAGGACATGTGGCACGGATGTGGAACGAAAGACATGCATGGAAGCTTCTTATAGGAAAAGCAGAGGGAAAACGCCCAGTTGGTAGACCAAGAATGAGGTAGGAGAATAACATTACCCATGATTTGAGGGAGTAGATTGTTCAGGGTCCCGCGCCGTAGCCGAGTGGTTAAGGCAGGAAGCCTTGGCGCAGAGCTACGGGACTTGCGCTGGTTCTCCATGGGGGAAGAAATTTCCTCATGGTATTTCGGCCAGTATGGGACCGGTGCCCACCCAGCATCGTGGGGCATTTGGGTAGCTACATACAATAAGTAGCGGCTCCAGGTTGAGAAAACCAGCTATAAGGGCTGGGGGACTCGACATGCTGACCACATGTCATCCCTACACTGGCTGATTATCATCTACCTCTGTGAATGACACATGTGGATGTGAGGCCAGCAGCCGGCTGGTAGGCTAAGGGCCTTTTAGGCCTGTCGCGCCAGGAGTTTTTTTAGATTATTCAGGGGATGACTGGAAAGCATTATCTCAGGATAGGGATGTATGGAGAGCTTATGTCCGCGCGGCCATGAACCTACGGGTTCAATAGAGCCAGTGAGTTAGTTAGATAGTTAATTGAGCATGCAATATTGATATTGTTTAAACGTCCTTGTTTTGCTGTGTTGTTGATTTCTGTCATGGTAAATATGTTATTTCCTTACCGAGGGCTTTCGGCGGTCCACCATCCTGAGACCTTGATCAGAAACTTCTAGGATACATGAGTGTGGTTTATGTTTAGGAACCCCGGCAGTACCGACGATTTTCCTGACTGCTTGGCACAGAACTGTGTTTCCCTTGTGATACCGGGTCTCCACCGAACCCAGATACCCCAGCAGGTACCTCTCTCTCTTCACTTTAGGTGCGCTGGGATCGAAGTCGCTGTAATCCATATCTACTGCATACGCCGAGGGAAATATACCTTGTCGACCTGATCGCAGATTTACACCTGTCAGGGCAAAAGTGTATCAGAGATATTAATTGAACATGACATAAGCACAATAACTGCATTATTTATATTTATAAATCTGTTTTGGAATGGAAACCTGAGGGAAGACGAAGCAGAGGAAGATCTAAAACCTCCTGGAGTCAGGGAATATGTTTATACATGAAGGAGAAACATCTACAACCAGGAGATTGGATGGACCGACAAAATTGGCTATTAGGAATCGGACGATGCCAAAGACATTAATCAACCGATGATCTATCTAACTGGATTATTTAACTCATGTCCCAAATGGCAGTCAATGACCAATCATGTTTAAATTGAATTTTGTTTTATAACCAATGACAGTCGTGTTTCACCTCGCTGTTTATCGATTTCTCTTTTTCGACTTTATTTTTTTCTGAACAGCTCAGAACATTATTTTTCTGCAACAAATGCACTGAATATAGCAAATAATGAAGTCAATACAAATTAAAGAGTGCTACAAAATGATTCAACAACTTCAAAAACTACAGAAAAGAATTCAATTGCAATGGATACCTGCACATTGTGGAATTGCTGGAAATGACACTGCTGATTTTCTTGCCAAAAAAGACTCCAATCTAATTCAGAATACTACTAAAAGCTTACCTTTCACATCCATAAAAAGAATAATTAAAAACAAATATAACATCAAACAAAACCAAGACATATGTAACAAAGCCAAAGAAAAAAATGGAATATTTTAGTAAAGAAGCCAGATATTATTCCAGAAATTCCACGTAAAACTACAGTAGCAAAATTTAGACTGCTTACAGAACATGACTATTTGGCCAAACATTTATATAAAATAGGAATCTACACGAATCCAAATTGTCCTCTATGCAACAAAGACGAAGAAATGAATGAAGAACATCTACAAACCTGTGTAGTATTACCTGTTGGATCCACCATAGAGAAATATTGGAGAGCAAGAACACTAATGGCTTCGTTGCCAAGACCCAGCATTTGAAAACAACACCATGAACAGAATCCTTGATTTTACTGAGTTATCTACTAAAAAAATTAATTAATAACCTATAATGTTGATTATAAAAATAATGTTGATTAAGAAAATTCAACGTGAAGTAACTATTATGTTTTCTAAATAGACGGTAAATTGTGGCATTTCAAGGTGTAGATCCTGTCAGAAGTAAAATTGTACTGGACAATAAAATTTTGGAGCAGGTGAATAATTTTACATATCTAGGATGCAATATCTCATATGAAGAAGAAAAGGGCGTAAATGCAAAAATATCTAAATTTTTAAGAATTTTAAGGTTACTAAATTCTATCTTCAAGCCACGGTTAGTCCAAAAAAACATTCAAGACTAAAAGTGTATAAAACACTGGCTCTTCCAACTCTTTTGTATGGTAGCGAAGTATGGACGTTGAAACAGAAGGATATACAGAGACTTAGATCTGCTGAAAATATTGGAAGGGTCATATAGAAAGAATGGAAGAAAACCGGCTTGCAAAAAGAGCTAAAGAAGATAGACCAATGGACGGGAGAAGAACAAGAGGAAGACCAGCCAAAAGATGGATAGACAGTGAATGCACATCCAATACGTCTTCCTCCGAGGAGTGATTTTGGAAATAAACAGGATGAAAATCTTACAAATTAACTTTAAGAAGAAAAAGAGATCTGTTGAAATGAGATACCTTCGGAAGACGGCAGGATACACACTACTAGATCACAAAAAAATGAAGACATCTTAGAAGAATTACACATGGAACCTTTAGAAAACAAAATTTCTGATTATAAGTCAAGATGGATGCAACATGTTCATCGAATGGAAGATCAAAGGATACCTAAAACAAATGTTAAGATATCATCCTGCAGGAAGAAGAAGACCAGGACGTCCACTCAAAAGACTTTTGGATGGTGTTTTTCTTGAGGCGGAAACACGTCAAAAAATGACCTAAATTCGTGAATGTACTATGATGATGATGATGATGATGATGATGAAATAGAGAGTAGTTGTTGGCAGTACCTGCAACTCACCATCCCCTCTTACCGCACCATACACCATAGGCCACTCAAATACGGCTAAAGAAGTCAGAACTGCACAGTAGATGTCTCATAGGGTCGGTATGTTGACCCCCTACATTTCACGACGTCTTTAAGGAAACAAGCTTATCTAATATTTAACTTTTATAGGAATTAATCACTATGAGGTTTAATTTATGGTGAAATTAAATGTTTCTTACCTCTCCTCATATAAATCTTCCAAGTAGATCGCGATTTCGAGACCATAACGGTCTCATCTTCAGTACAATGTGACTGGTGTTATGTCGATCGGAAGAAATTCTTCTTCTCTCTGTTGGTGGACCGATGAACCTCTGGATCAAGTCAAAATTTGCGGGAATTTCAAAGTTCATACGTTTTCCTTTGTTTTTTCTGATTTAACGGTTTGGGGAAAATTCCACATTCAGAAAAACAAAGGAAAACTTATGAACTATGAAATTCCCGCAAATTCTGACCTGATCCAGAGGTTCATCGGTCCACCAACAGAGGGAAGAAAAAGAGTTTCTTCCGATCGACATAACACCAGTCGCCAACAAAGTTCTGAAGATGAGACAGTTATGGTCTCGAAATCGCGATATACGTAGAAGATTGATGTGAGGAGAGGTAAGAAACATTTAATTTCACCATAAACCGTAACTGAATTAATTTGGGATAGCAACTCCTCAAACGGAGGGGTTAAGGCCCAACACTGGGCTGTTGTACATCATACCTTCACACCATAGGTCATCAGCCTCTTTTTGCACGTAGATTGGATCTCCGATCTCCACTTCAATCTCATCGTGGTGTCGCGGTATGAACTTGTGGAGACCTCTGTGAGTAGCTTCCAGAAGTTCTAATTGAGTGAACGGCACACCTCCGCTGCTAGAAGGCGACGCCGATTCGGGAGAAATCGAACCTAGACAACAAATGTATCGATTAAATCAAATACATTGGTCACTAAAGACAAATACACTGAGCAACAAAAAATAAACATCTTTTTTGTCTCAGAAAGAAATATATGTGATTCTGATAGTATTTTTTCTCCTGAATTCAAATATCATATCGGGTTTTCTCCATCACGCAAGGTTTCCGAGAGACAGGAATTTATAATTTCAAACACTTTAATTTCTACATTCGTAACTACACAATATTCGAACATTCGGACTCGCCTAGAAAGTAAGAAATGACGATTTTCTGCTATATTTCGCCTGTGGAGCATCCCTCTTGACCCTTCCATTCATAGTAATTCTGCCCGAGGGCAGGTCTTTCACTGAAATCATAGCATTTTCATGCTATATTTGCAGCTTTACTAGGGAATTGTAGGTGTGGTAGCTTCCCGTTGCTTTCCACACCGGTGAAGGATGATGATAATGATAAGGATGGCCATATCATTTGTGGGACCGTTTGGGCTTTAACGTTTTCCTGAGATTTGTCTTATAAGTGAGGAAAAACCCTGATAAAAACCTCACCCAGAAAAACTGCCCCATCGGGGATCGAACCCGGGCCCGCTGCGTGACAAGGCAGCACGCTACCTCGAGACCACGGCGGTGGACTATCCCTCTTGATGGTCCAACAATAATCGGCCAGCATATTAGGATTCCATTTGCCTTGATATCTCTTTTCCATAGCTGAAATCTCCTGAGTTAGCTCATTTGGTTTTATTTTACAATGGACAAATGGACGAAAAAACGTTTATTAAAAAAATAATTATTTAAATCCATTAATTGAAATTGAAATTAAAAAAAACTGTGGGTGATGGAGAAATTCCGAATACATATTTGAAAACACGATAAAAAACTGCATTAAGTACAACTATTGGTACTCATGAGACAAAAATCATGTGAAATCATTTTTGTTACATCTTAGCATCTTCTGTATTTCTTTACCTTAATTTAACCTCTTACCTTATAGCTACTTTTGCATACCCCATGCGCTCGAAAGGAACAAAACCTGTTGGATGTAGATTTTAAACTCTTAATCAGTCGCGAGCGCGCGCGCGCACACACACACACACACACAAGGACTACCTGGACGAGCGATACCTCAATGCTAAGGCCACCTTCAAGATAACATAAATACTAGGGCATTCGATAAGTAGGCAGGACTACCGTATTTTACGAATTATAAAACGCACTTTTTTCTTCGACTATTAAACTCATGCCCCAAATGGCAGTCAATGACCAATCACATTTCAATGAATTTTGATTTACAACCAATCACAGTCGTTTTCACCTCGATTTTATAACTTTCATTTTATCGCTTTCATTTTATCAAGTGGCTCCCAGATTGTATATATAGTGCACGAATGTAACCAGATTCTGTTTGCGAGATATAATAGAAAAACATTCGTAGCAATTGATTATCATCATCATCATCAACAACAACAAGGATTAAGCCCAATGGCCTGTTTTGATCTCATTATAGGTCGAATTGGTCCTTCCATATCTTCAATGGTCTTCCCAACATTCTTCTCCCTTTTGGTTTATAATTATACATTCTTCTTGGTATGCGCTGTTCATTCACTCGTAATACGTGCTGAAGATTTTGATAGTATTTTATTCTTTCACAGAGATTAAATATATTAAGTTCTGTTCTAAAACGAAGATATATGCTTATCTCCAGCACGTATTACGAATGAATGAACAGCGCATACCAAGAAGAATGTATAATTAAAAACCAAAAGGGAGAAGAATGTTGGGAAGACCATTGAAGAGATGGAAGGACGAATTCGACCTATAATGAGATCGGAACAATTGATTAGCAATTGATTATGCCATAAAAAAATAAACCACTGTTTTTTTTTAAACTTTTCCTCGATCCGTATCAAATGTTTGCCACACTTGTATCACAATGTACTATTATTTTCTACATACAGACTTTTTACTGCAGTGTTGAGGCACGACTTTATGTTTCATTATATTCCATAATTTTATTTATTTATTTTTGCAATATATGAAAAACGTTAAAAGTAATGTGAGCTGATAAAATATGGAGCGGTGACTGTGGAATATGGATAACACCCACGTTTTGGAAAGTAGCATTAAGGGAAGTGTGAAGGCACAATTGAATTTGCAGTGGAGAGGAGATAAACATCAACGGACGTGCAGCAGCGCTGCGCATCTCCTTGGTGCGTGATATTCGTGTCGCCCACACCACTTAATGTTATGTAACATCTCGTTTGTCGAAACAATAAGATTCAATAATTCGGATCTAAACCACCATATTTATTTTGTAGAATGGGGGGTTTCCTGTATAAATCTGAGACGCGGTGTTCATGTTTAGTTAAAAAATATAGGCCTACCTGGTTTCCTATAAAGATCGTGTAGTTTACTGTTATGAAGTCTTCTCCATTCACCTGTCTGATCATCTCTCTTTGGCCCAAACATTTTCCTAGGAACTTTATTCTCAAATACTTCTAATGTTTTCTTCTCCCTTAAGTAACAGGTCATGTTTCACATCCATATAATAGAACTGGGATAATATCCGTTTTTTATAGTTTCAGTTTAACGTTTTTGAGAAAGACTGAGATGACAAGCTTGCTAAATAATGTTTTATATACAGAATTTTAATGTTTACACATATTTCTGTGCCTAAAGTTTTATTTTCCTTCTCCACTCGTCTCCATCTATCCAGTCCATGTCCTCCAGTCCTCTTGTTCTCATTCCAATTCTTATTTCCTGCATCCACGAGTTTCGAGGTCTTCCTCTCCTCCTTCTTCCAGGTGGACATCATTCCAATGTTTTCCTGGGTAATCTTTCTTCTTGCATTCGTCGTACGTGCCCATACCAATTTAATTGCTTATACCGTATATAATCTACTATTGAATAACCAATATTCTTTTTTCTCTTATGACAGTATTTCTTATTTTGTCTAATTTTGAACATCTTGCTGCTCTCCTCAAGAAATAATAATAATAATAATATAATAATATTAATAACAACAACAATAACAACAACAATAATAACAACAACAGTAATAACAATAACAATAACAACAATAACACAAGAACAATAATAATAACAATAACAACAACAGTAACAACAATAATAACAATAATAATAACAATAATAATAACAATAATAACAACTACAATAACAACAACAATAATAACAACAATAACAACAACAGTAATAACAATAATAATAACAATAATAATAACAACAACAAACAACAGTAACAACAATAACAACAAAAATAATAATAACAATAATAATAACAATAAAAACAACAATAACAACAACAATACTAATAATAAGAATAATAATAACAATAACAACAACAATAACAACTACAATAACAATAATAACAACAATAACAACAACAGTAACAACAATAACAACAAGAACAATAATAATAACAATAATAATAACAACAATAACAACAGTAACAACAATAACAACAAGAACAATAATAATAACAATAATAATAACAACAACAATAACAATAACAACAGCAATAATAATAACAACAATAATAACAACAACAATAACAACAACAGTAACAACAATAACAACAAAAATAATAACAATAACAACAATAACAACTACAATAACAATAACAACAACAATAATAACAACAATAACAATAATAACAATAATAATAACAACAAGAAAAACAACAACAGTAACAATAACAACAAAAATAATAACAATAACAACTACAATAACAATAACAACAATAATAATAACAACAACAACAATAACAACAGTAACAACAATAACAAGAACAATAATAATAACAATAATAATAACAACAATAACAATAATAATAACAATAACAACAATAATAATAACAACAATAATAATAATAATGATGATAATAATGCAACATGTGCTGTGTGATTATAGAAATGTGCGGGTTATAAACTGATGTAAACTTACAGCTCGTGGTTAAGATGGTTTTGTCTGTAAAGTCTTGTACTAGAGACTGTGTAAGAGAAATCACTTGGTCAAACAAATCAATGAGAAGCGACTCACTGGGGCCGTGACTCAGATCAATATATCTTATGTCGTACAAATCATGCAAATTCGCAATTACAACATATCTCAGTTTATAATTAAATAGCAGCTCAGATCAGTTTTAATCTTAATTATTCCCCAGATTTGATTATACACGAAAAAAGTACCCACTTGTCATGAACATCCCTTTTACGACGAACAAATCAACTTGAGAGAAACCACAACCTTGTTCAGTGCTGCTATCTGATAACTCTTCATAGATTAATGAAAAAAAGCAGTTCCATGTATTTACCATTTTCCTCATCTATATATTAATACGCGAAGAAAAAACTTTGTACCCCTTTTTAAGCAGATTGCGTGCACAGAGGAGTGTGATATTTGGTATAATTAAAGTTGATATAGAGAAGGAGAGCAGAAAAATAAAATGTATGTATAATATGTGTTACAAATAAATTAAATTAAACAAAATAAAATAAATTGTCTCTAAGGAATTTATGTGTATTATTCATTTGTTTACGTTCATACTGAAAGTGCATTGTTGTGCAGCAGCGATGTTAATTGACTTACTCTCGCGTATTTATTATCAGTGGTTTAAAAAAGTGAGTACGTTTTATTATTTAAATTTAAATTAAACCCTGTCTAATTTTCGTTTCAGTAATTCCATGACATATTTTTTTTATATTTAGATATTCGCACCTACTTCCATTATGCCTCGACATAGAACATTGACGGGTCGGAGTGAGAGACAAAGAAGAAGGGATATATATTCCCGTACACACAACAATAGGCCAAATGCAAATTTAAATAGTATACAAATGTCAAATGACGCGTTATTTTTTTTAAATATTGCTTAGCCAAGCTATACCACATATTTCCTATCGTTCGTATTTTTAAAATAAATTGAAAACGAATGCATAATGACGTATTTGTGACAAACTTAAATATTTAGTGAATTGTGATGGAATTTCGACCGCTGGGCGACCACTAGTATAAATAAATCTATCTACATTGACGCAACAGCCCAATATTGGGCCTTAGCCTCTCCTTTGTTAAGGATTACTAACTCACTGGCTCTATCGAACCCGTAGGTTCATGGCCTCATGGACATAAGCTCTCTATACATCCCGATCCTGAATTAATGTTTTCCAATCATCCCCTGTATAATGTACGTCCCTTAAATCATAGTTAATATTATTCTCGCACCTTACTCTTGGTCTACCAACTGAGCGTTTTCCCTCTGGCTTTCCTAGTTTCCATGCCCATCTAGTACTAAATTGAAATATTTTTTTTTGTAATATTAGTTAATACCCGGTGTGCGCTTAAAGAAATAAAATGTGTTTTTAAGTTTAGTTGAATAAGTAAAAAGAAAAATAATTATAAATTTATATCGTAATTATTTTTAGATACCCTGTGCTGATTACCCGGCGTTTCCCGGGAATCTACTTATCTCTATCTTTTTGGCTTAAGTAAGCTGAAAGACAAAAATTGTTATTGTGGGTTACACAGAACAACAAAAAATAAACTTTTTTTTTTGTCTCAGAAAGAAAAATATGTGATTCTGATAGTATTTTTTCTTCTGAAATCAAATATGATATCGGTTTTTCTCCATCACGCAAGGTTTCCGAGAGACAGGCATTTATAATTTCAAACACTTTAATATTTTCTACATTCGGTAACTACACAATATTCGAACATTTGGACTCACCTAGAAAGTAAGAAATGACGATTTTCTGCTATATTTCGCCTGTGGAGCATCCCTCTTGATGGTCCAACAATAATCGGCCGGCATATTAGGATTCCATTTGCCTTGATATCTCTTTTCCATAGCTGAAATCTCCTGAGTTAGCTCATTTGGTTTTATTTTGCAATGGACAAATGGACGAAAAAACGTTTATTAAAAATAATTATTTAAATCCATTAATTGAAATTGAAATAAACAACTGTGGAGAAATTCCGAATACATGTTTGAAACCACGATAAAAAAAACTGCATTAAGTACAACTATTAGTACTCATGAGACAAAAATCATATTGACCAGAGTTATCCGTAAAATATAAACATATTCTGTCGTGGACTTTTTTGTAGAATTTTTTTGAGATATTTAATTCTGTGTAGATTAATTTTGTGCATTTGTTATGGTTTAGGCAGCGTAAGCCATTTAAGTGTCCAAAAAGCGACATTTTTTAGTGCACCTATTTTTTTTCAGCCCCGGCCCTATACTACGTACGGTAATATGTTATTCACGTTTATTTTCCCAGAAAAAATATCTAAATGATAAAAAAAATTCATTCAAATGGGTGAAGTAGTTTTTGAGTTCATAAAGAACAGACAAGCAGACTCACACTAATAAACAAATAAATAAATAAATATATGACATGATAAGAAAAATAAATGTCTGGACGGAATTCGAACTCGGACTCTGGGTCGGTACCCCAGCGTGTTATCCATTACACAACCAGGCGAATTCAATTCAAACACTTATTTTTCTTATATATATATATATATATATATATATATATATATATAAATAATAAAAAAAATATATCCATCCATAGTAATTCTGCCCAAGGGCAGGTCCTTCACTGCAATCATAGCATTTTCATGCTATGCTTGCAGCTTTACTAGGGAATTATAGGTATGGTAGCTTCCCGTTGCTTTCCATATATATATATATATATATATATATATATATATATATATATATATATATAAGAAAAATAAGTGTTTGAATTGGATTCGCCTGGTGGTGTAATGGATAACACGCTGGGGTACCGACCCAGAGTCCGGGTTCGAATTCCGTCCAGGTATTTATTTTTCTTATCATGTCATTCAAGTTTGCATTGTTCAATGTAAATGAATTGAATTTTAATATATATATAAATAAAGCTGTACGCTCACCTTGGTGGCCGAGTTGAGGTGACATTGATTTGGGTCCATCCGGTGAATGTGCCGTGGAGTTGCCAGAGTCCACATCAGTGCTGTGAAATCGTTCGGAGTCCGGCGAACTGTCTTCGTCTGGAAAACATAAGATTCAATAAATAATAATATGATCAAGTTGCAGTGAATGTACAGAACCTCATGTTTCTAATTTGTTTTCCATCGCCGTTAACTTTAAATTCATAACTATTTTAAAACAACTATATTTAAATACCTTTCTTTTGCTTTGTCGTTGTATGTGTTTTGTAAAATTAAATAAGTTAAAATATACCTTCTTAGGTAAAATCCATCTTTCTCAACTTATAAAATATATATTCTTTTTGCATGTAGGTCTTTCAGAACATCCGTTCCATCTTCAGCAAGTGTTTCTTCGCTACAATATCTAGTATGATGGTTGATGCTGCTGGTCCTAATGTGGTGTTGTGACTCACATCAATTCGATGTCGCAGATTTTCAAGAATGTCAGGCATAGGTGGGGGGGGGGGTTAAAAACACGGTCTTATACATAACCCCACAGATAAAAATCACCCGGGATAGGTATGGTGACCTGGGAGGCAACCGGCGATGAAGTTGATTTTCTTCTCCTCCTCTTCCAACCCAACAGCGCCAATGCAATCGTGATCGCAACTTCAAGCAACAGCGCCATTGTGGCCATGATTGAAACTTCAAACTTTTCTCTTTTTATAAAAACGTTGGAGTTGTGTTTCTAGTTTTAGTAGAAATGTTTGAAGTGTGTTCCTTATTTCTGAATAGCCCTGTATATTAAATTGGAGGGAAGGCGGTCGTGCCTCTTTCTGTTACACGTGTCTTTCTTTGCGTGCTACCAAACACTTTCTTTCTCACTAATCGTTACTGTGCAGAAGCACGAAGAATTGAAACTTTCTAGTAACTTGATATTAAAGTATTACCCGGAATAATAGTCCCTGTTCATAACATTTAATTCAAACTGCAAACTTGTTGGTTGTAGCAGTAATTTATTTGAGTGTCACAATTGAAGCTACTGTCATAGAACATGCAGTTTGAGACAGAGAATCAGTGGCGTGCAGATCAGAGTTTATAAGGATAGCGTATGCGTTGAGCCTAATGATGTTAAATCAACATTAAAATAGGTCATCATCATCATCATCATCATCATCGACATTCAAGGATTAACCCTTAAATTCGTAAGGTATCCTTTTGGATACATCAGTTGGTTTAATTAATTTAATATTTTAAATAAATCAGAAGAAAACAAACAAAAAGAAACCACTTAAATATGTGTCTAATTATACAATATACCTAATAATAACAGTTATACAATATTCCGTTTTCACTGCGGTCCGCAACATTCAAATAACTAACAGAAGAAATTTGTGTTTTGCCAATTACTGTACGGATGTGAGGCCTGGAGCATCCTCGCAAAACAGCATAAACGAAGAATACAAATTATACAGAATAAGTGTTTGAAACTAATTTTTCAAGCACCGCGTTTCACAAGGATGACAGACCTACACAACGTAGCGCAACTTCACCATATTGATGCCATGATAACTGAAAATGTAAGCAAGATGCACAAATTTACATCTTTGCATACAAATTTTATGGTACGCAGTATGGGACGCTTGCCCCAGTGGCGTGCTGTACATAGAAACATATTCATCCGATTTACTCCTCATTAAATCCAGCCAGAGATTTGGCGATGTGCTCTCACCTGGAGTAGCGTGGCTCATTCCACAATGCTGGATTTCCGACTCTCGGCTTGAAAGCAATGTGGTTTCTGATGTCCTGTTTCAGGTCATCACATCCCTATCTCTGTCCAAATTTCATCACCATTTGCACACAAACGCTAGCGCCGCCAAATAGGCTCGGGTTAAGTGAACTACAACCCCGTAATGATAGCCACTATTAACTTAGCTGCCAAAGAGCCCTAGTGGTTTCTAACATACGCAGCACACTGGGCGAAGCTAGACTTTGCCTTATCCAGTCAGTCAGTGTTTTGCCAATTTAAGGGTTAAGCCCATGTGGTTTGTTCCGGTATCATAAATTCTCATTCAAAAATTTGAAGCCATCTCAACCTGGTTGAGTGGTAGAACCTGGTTGAGTGGTAGATAAGGCCTTAAGGCCTTAACTCTGCCAGGTAAAATAAAGCTATTATTATTATTATTATTATTATTATTATTATTATTATTATTATTATTATTATTATCTCGTTTCGGTCTACCAACATACTTATGATAAATTCTCGATCTTACATATATGTAACAAGGGGCATTATTGGGTTCATTTAATTAAAAAAATAATGATAATACCATAGTAATTCTGCCCGAGGGCAGGTCTTTCACTACAATCATAGCATTTTCATGCTATGCTTTGCAGCTTTACTAGGGAATTATAGGTGTGGTAGCTTCCCGTTGCTTTCCACAACGCGAAGAATGATGATGATGGCCATATGATTTCGGGGACCGTTTGGGCCTTAAAGTTTTCTTGACAAGTGAGGAAAAACCTCGATAAAAACCTCATTCAGAAAAATTGTCCCGACTGGGGATCGATCCCAGGCCCGCTGCCTGACAAGGCAGCACGCTACCTATAGAACCACAGCGGTGGACATATTAATAATAATAATAATAATAATAGTAATAATAATAATAATAGTAATAATAACAATAATAGTAATAATAATAACAATAATAATAATAGTAATAATAACAATAATAGTAATAATAATAATAATAGCAATAATAATAATAGTAATAATAGCAATAATAATAATAGTAATAATAACAATAATAATAATAGTAATAATAATAATAATAATAATAATAATAATAGTAATAATAATAGTAATAATAGTAATAATAATAATAATAATAATAATAATTATTATTATTATTATTATTATTATTATTATTATTATTATTATTATTATTATTATTATTATTATTATTATTATAATGCCAACGAAATTATGGAAACAATAATAGACCAAACCTCGAAACCCATCATTAAGGAAATGTTTCGGCGAACCCCTTCAAATATTTTGCGAATCCCCGTTCGCGAACCACAGGTTGGGAAACGACGGACTAGACTATCGCGGCCGAAATTTATTTTGTAACTTGTCCGATGTATGCTGAATTCACAAGTGCCTGAAAATGTTGAAAACTTCATAGAAATTATTATTTTATTCTCACTGTAAAACACGATGTCATTCTATAGTTACGTCAGTTACTAATATTAGAATTAGAATTAGCCCATAATCATTCCATTTCGGGCAAGGGCCTCCTGCAACTGCAGGGTGGCTTACGTTACATCCCCAGGTTAGCCAATCGCTTGGGACTATCACTTAATATTTTTATGGATTGCTTCCATCTTTGTCTGTCTTGTGCTGTTCTAGTCCCCAGTGTTCCTATATGACACTTAAACACTTCACTCCAACGCTTTTTTTCTGTTACTAACAACTATTCAAGACAGTAACTCAATACTTTCTGTTAAAGAGATTGAAACCATATGTAAACGTTTTAAAGACAAAAAGTAGTGTCCTTCTATCTGACGTTTAAAAGAAATATAAAATTTCATTTAATTTTGTTACAATTGTTACGTCAGTTACCACGTAATTCACCAAATAATTTCTGAAATATGCCAATCTCAATATCGTGTAACTTTTCAAATCACGATGAAAAATGGAAGAGAAAAGTTATTAAAGGAATTGTAAAAACATTTAATCGAGTAAAGAAATAGGGTACAACGGAAATCTTTGTGAATGTCCTATACTTCGGGGCACGCCGTAGCGTAGTGGTTAAGGAACTGAGCTACAAGGCGGAGGGTCGAGGGTTCAAGTCCCGTTGGGGTCAGGATTTTTAAACTGACCCAAACCCTCTGGCGGCACTATGGCCCTGGGGTCGACTCAGCCTCTAACGGAAATGAGTACCAGACACTTGTTCTGGGGGTAAAGGCGGCCGTCACGCAGGGCTGACAACCCGGCTGACATAAAGTGCCGATTGTCTAGAAAAAAGTGGGAGCCCTAACCTCATACTACCGCAAGGGCCTCCGGACCTGTTGTGGGATCACTTTACTCTACTATGTCCTCTACTTCTCATAAGAATATACAGGAGATTGATCGAATGATTCCTTTGAGAGTAGAAAATATCAAAAGCCCGTGATATGACTTTGAACTATTCCCTTCATTAATAATAGAGTTGACACCTTTCGAAACGCCAGGGGTTCCACTCGTATATGTAGCAATTTTGTACGACAGTTTATATATATATCTTGTTAAACATATGAAGGATATGATGGAGAAATACTAACCGCGCTGATAGAGGAAACGCGTCTATCTACGGATTTACAGCCGACTGTCGTAGTACAATTTTCACACATAGATGGCACAGCGATCAGTAATAACAGAAACAATATAATTACTGATAAATCATATTAAATAAAAGGTGCATTTAAACTAATTTATTTTATATTTTCACGAATAACAATTTGTCTTAATAGAGAGAGTATTTGTTTTTTTTTTGATTTGGTATCACATCATTTAATACATGCTAATTTTCACTTAATATACCAGCAGTTATGCAATGTTTGCCATATTGTAGTACATGCTTTTACGTTTTGCTTCTCCAATATCATTTAATGTTAATCTACCCAAATTTTGGATTCGATTTTAGGTTCGTGCCTTAAAATCGATATATGCTCTATATCTGCGATCAGCAAGGGTCAAGATACTTCAACATTGGCAGGTAGTTCGTTCGCTCGTACTCGCATGTTTATTCGTGTGGTTCAAAGTAACTACTTAGATCGATTTAAAATGAACTAATTCGTTAATTATGAAGTTACCACAAATGAACGACGTTATACATGAACCGGGTATACGCCATTTTAAAAAATGTGATTTTGATGCATCTGTTGCACTGGCTCATGCAGTGAGTACACACTTTTAGCGCCAAATCTTTAAAATTTAGCCTTACTACTACAAAAAATGTAAACGCCGTCTGTCCTATCAGATATTCTGTGTTTTGCAACAAACGACTATGAAACTAGATCTTCATAAATGCTAATAGCTGTAAGTTTTGCACCATTCAGGTTAGCGCCAAATGTTTCCGCTCTTATATTGTTGATGCATAGCTGAGTATTGATGTTTTGGCGCTATATCAAATACTGAAGATTGTTAAGTCTGTGTTTTACTCAACTGCACTTCTACTAGCGCTTGATTTTTCAGTTATATTGTTGTAAACTATAGCTCTTCTTCTGTATTTACTAACATTATTTAATATTTTAAACTTTTTCAAACAATTTTTATAACATTATTACACAATTTTGGAGTATTTATCTAAATAAGCAAATCACAATATTATGACACTGTTAGAGAATATTGTGATGCTAACTGCTATTTTCTCCACAGAGTATATTACTTAGTCTAGGATTTTTCTATCGCTGTTTTGGGTTATCGCTGGTTGGATCAGCGTTAGGGAGTGATAAGTAAGTGTACACCCATTTTTAATAAACGTTTAGTAATTTTAATGTTATTAATAGTTTTTAACATAGGTTTGGGGATTTATTGCAAATATTGTTAATTTAAATTTCATACATAGCGACAGAGAGTAATCGAGGATGATAATCGATAAGTGGTTCGATTGTGGGTTCTCGCTGGCTCTATAAACTCTGGCGCATGCGCACTTTTGTTCTATAATTTCACGCTAGTTTAAGTGCAGTTTTTCCCTGTGCTTTTTTAATGTTATAATGGCATCCAGAGCTCGGAAAATTTTAGATATGGGTTTTAAGAACTGTCCTGAAAATGGAAAAGCATCTTCTGTCTCACTTCAGGTATGTAAGAGTTTTATTTATTATTTAGAATCATATATTTTGGTAGATGAACTCTATATACTCCTGTTTTATAAACACAAATATAAAAATTCAGGAGATTTTTAATTAAGTGGCCATTATAATAGGCGAAGAGTTAGGAGATCCACTGTTCAATTAGTAAAATTCGTTCTCCTTTTTTTTTGTGAAATGAAAACTGTATATTTATTTGTAAATTTGGTTGTATGATAATTTTAATATAAATACATTTCTGATGTTAATAATTCATATTAGCGCTACAGATAAATAACTAAAAAAAGTTGAGGAGACGGACCTTTTAGGTAAATATTCCATAATTTTTTATTTTCATCTTTTACTGGTCTTCCTACATTCCTTCGTCCTAGTTGTCGTAATGAAGAATCTGTTTCAGAATTCTATTGTTATCCATTCTACTGATGTGGTCCATCCATTCATCTCTCTATTGCTTAATCCATTAGCTTGAATATATTTAGTCCACTTCGTATATTTTTATTTCCTTTTCGAGCTGTTATTGTGCAGCAGCCACACTCCTCAGAAACCTCATCTCTGACGTTTCTATTTTCGTTCCTGGTTTTTGGTTAAGATCCAGTGTTCCGATCCATATAGTGGTGTTGGAACCGCCATTGTTTTATAAATTTTTAAAAGTGTTCTCTTTTCATACTTCGTTTTATGGCGCCACACATATAATTAAATTTAATTTATTTTGTTTTCAATGTCTTCACCTTTTCCACATGATACATTGTATCCCAGGTAATTAAAATTGCTCACTGGTTCTATTATTTTACTTTAAAAGTAAAAGTAAAGTGATCCCACAACAGACCCGGAGGCCCTTGGGGTAGTAGGAGGTTAAGGCTCCCACTTTTTCTAGACAATCGGCGCTTTATGTCAGCCGGGTTGTCAGCCCTGCGTGACGGCCGCCTTTACCCCAGAACAAGCGCTTGGTACTCATTTCAGTTAGAGGCTGAGTCGACCCCAGGGCCATAGTGCCGCCAGATGGTTTGGGTCAGTTTAAAAATCCTGACCCCAACGGGACTTGAAGCCTCGACCCTCCGGCTTATTGAATTTTACTCTTAGTGGCTCATTACCCTCGAAAAGCTAAAACATTTGTTTTTAGATGGGCAGGACATGTTGCACGTATGGGGAATGAAAGACTTTGCATGGAAGCTTCTTGTAGGAAAGCCAGAGGGAAAACGCCCAGTTGGTAAACCAAGAATGAGGTGAGAAAATAACATTAACTATGATTTGAGGGAGGTAGATTATACAGGGAATGATTGGAAAGCATTAGCTCAGGATAGGGATGTATGGAGAGCTTATGTCCACGCGGCCATGAACCTACGGGTTTGATAGTGCTAGTTAGTAAGTAACTATTTTCAAGTTGTATGTTTCACATATTTCACTTAACTTGTAAATCGCCCGTTGTACCTACTCCCTTCATTGATAATAGATTTGACACTTTTTGAAACACCAGCGGTCACTGGTAGATGTAGCACCTTTGTACGACAGTTCAGATATTTACATTATATTATTTGTTAAATATACGAGGGAAATGATGGAGAAATACAAACCACGCTGATAGAGGAAGCGTGTCTGTCCAGGGAATTACAGCCGACTGTCGTAGTACAATTTTCATACATAGATGGCACAGCGATCAATAATAACAGAAAAATAGAATTATTGATTATTACATTAAATAAAAGGTACATTTAAACTAATTTATTATATATTTTCACGAATAACATATTGTCTTAATAAAGATAGTATATATTTTTGTTTTGACGTCACATCATTTAATATATGATCATTTTCATTTAATTTATCAGCAGTTATGCAACGTTGCCATATTGTACTACATGATCTAATGTGTTTGTCGCGCCTGGGCCCATCACACAGAAGTTCATTATATACAATTTTTGGATTCGATTTTAGGTTCATGCCTTAAAATCGATATATTTGCAATATATACGACTCGCGAGCATTAAGATAGTTCGTTTGGTCCCGCACGTTGATTTGTGCGGTTCAGAGGAACAAACTAGTTAGATTTAATAACTGGTTATTTACGAAGCTACCACAAATAAACAACATTTAAAAAATGTGATTTTGATGCCATCTGTTGCTCTGGCTCGTGCAGTAAGTACGCACTTTTAGCGCCAAATCTTTAAAATATAACCTTACTACTGCAGAAAGATGTAAACGTCATGAGTCCTATCAGACATTCTGTGTTTTGCAAGAAACGCATATGAAACTACATCTTCATAAATACTAATAGCTATAAGTTTTGCATCACTCAGCTTAGCGCTCTACTGTTCCCGCTTTTATATTGTTGTATGTATATAACTTTGAGTTATTGTTGGTTTTCGCGCTACACTAAATTGGTGAAGATTGTCAAGTCAGTGTGATGTTTTTAATGTGTGTATAATGACATCCAGAGCTCAGAAAATTTTTAGTAGTATCGTTTTTTAAGAATTGTGCCTGTGAAACCTGGAAAGGTACATATTTCTATCTCAGTTCAGGTATGTAAGAGGATTTTTTCATTAAGTGCATCTCCACTATTTTTGGTACATGAAGATATATTATACTCATATTTTATATAACATACCAGATAGAAATTGGGGAGATTTTCAATTCAGTGGCAATTGTTAATAGGCAACGGGGGAAAAAGTTCCACTTTAACTTTATTTGAGTTTATTTTACTTAGTCATTTTACGTCATTGAGACAAAAATGGTCGTTGATATATTGCGACTGCAAAATTCCAATTGCTGCATGGGAAAATAACGTAGGCTAATTGATCGTGGAGGCCCGGAAATAGGACGGGCAAGACGTGAGTTTGACAAGAGCATGTTTGCAGCCGTTGAATGTGGGGAAAGAGGGGAGGAAAAAAGAGCTGGAAACGGGAAAGGAGACAGAAAAAATCAAACCTTGTGGAAGGCCTAGCATTAGCACGGTGATTCAGAAAAACAAACAAAGTTGAATTGGGGGAGGCCGGTGTCGACGCTATGCCTCACAAAAAGTCAAACTCGTGAAGCTTGACTGGAGCAGGGATTTGTTTTGTTTTGTCTCTATTGTTGGAATGGAAAGGGTTCGCTTTCAATGATAACATCATATTTCCTTTAATAAAAATATTTTCGTCACAAAATGCGATCTAATGTATAGCCATATTTCTGAACTACTCTGTATTTAGACACATTTAAAATGTAATGAACCCATGAAACTCCCTTTTTTTTCCACCCCTTAATAATGGCAACCAACGACAACATATTATATTATTTGTTAAATATACGAAGGAAATGATGAGGAAATATAAACCACGCTGATAGAAGAAGCGCATCCGTTCAGGGAATTACTGTCGTAGTACAATTTTCATACATAGATGGCACAGCGAGCAATAATAACAGAAAAATAGAATTATTGATAAATTATATTAAATAAAAGGTACATTTAAATAAATTTGTTATATATTTTCACGAATAACATATTGTCTTAATAGAGAGAGTATATAATTTTGATTTGACATCACATCATTTAATACATGATCATTTTCATTTAATGTATCAGCAGTTATGTAATTTTGCCATATTGTACAACATGATTTTATGTTTTGTTACACCCTCTGCTTAGGCGACTGAAATCTATATATACAATTTTTGGATTCGATTTTAGGTTTGTACCTTAAAATCGACTTGTTGAAGTATCTATGATTAGTGAGGATTAAGATAGTTCGTTGGTCCCCGGACATTAATTTGTGCGGTTCAAAGTAGCGTTGTGCCCAACCATTTTTCATTTGGGGAAGTACTTCCTTCACTCGCACTCACTTTTGTGAACGATTCAATTCAACTAGTTCATTCATCAAGAGAAATAAGACATATTTTCGCGTATTCAAATAACTTTACCATATGACCAACATCTGGCAATCGGATCCTTTGCTTCACACAGCAATTTGGGGCTGGAGGGGGAGTCACGCAGACATGAGTCTGGGGTGAATTTACATTAACCAACCACATGGTAGCTGTGGATCTTAAAGATAAACGGAAATAGTCCTGTAAATTCTATTTTAATTTATTTGAGTATGAAAAATCCTAATATGACTGCTACCACACTTTTGTTTATTTTATAATTATTTATACCTCATTTTTATTTCTGTTATAACTGTATTATTTGCATGATTTTATTTGTGTAGAGATTTTCAATGTTTACATATTTTATTTCAAGTTGTAAACGTAAATAAAAACAAAATCGCATCTCTATACTTTGAAAAAATGTGTGGCGTATTTTAAAACTTTTCCGGAAGATATATTTTATTTTATTTATATATGTATTGTTTACACATATTATTTGCATAATATTTCTTTAAAAGGAAAGAAAGATTCATAATCGTACTATTGGCAATTATTTGACGTTAATCTTTACAACCCCTAAATTAAAAATATAAAGAATACTGGGTAGGCCAACAAAATTTAGCCTTGATTGTGCACTTTTACAGAATGGCTTCTAATTCGCGATCAAGAAAAGTTGTGAAATTTGGGGTTTCTTCGCCGATTTACACGATGGTAAAGCAGAGTGTAACTTTTGTTCTAAACACAGTTTCATTCAGGGTGGGGGGGTACTTTTAAACTTGCCCTGCATATTCGCTCTAAACGTTTAGCAAGGTAAGATTTTTACTAAATTTTGCATTAGCATTTTGAAAACCTAGTAAAATATGTTGTTTTAAAACTTGGAAAAAATGGATTTTTATTAAATACTTTTGGAATTCCAGTTAATTAAATGTAAAGTGATTGTAATATTAGACTACATTAGATTTGTAGCGTTAGTAATTCCGTAGATCAAAATGAGTAATCCCTGAATAATGCTGCGTAGAATGATGACGTAAGCAAGAGGCGGGAGAGTGCCGTAAAGAACATGCAATGAATGAATGAGCGTGTCGAATCTTGAGAGCTTGAAGTACTGAAGTGTTTAAGGCCAGTTCACTCTGTCAAGGTAGTTCGTTCCTCTAAGACACTTTACTCTTCCAAGGTAGTTCGTTCTTTGATACCACTTCGTTCATCTAAGGCACTTCACTCTTCCAAGATAGTTCGTTCTTTGATATCACCTCGTTCATCTAAGACACTTCACCCTTCCTAGATAGTTCGTTCTTCTGCGTAACTTCACTCAGGCCAGATAGTTCGTTCCTCTATGGCAGTTCACTCTAGCAAGATACTCTCAGACACTCACTGCGGTACGACCCATATGGATGACGTAGGAAAGAGGCGGGGACATGCAAGGTCGATGGGCGGAGAAATGTAGAGTAATCAACGAATGAGCGAAAGTTGATTTGGAGTGAGACATCCAGAGCTTGAAATAAAAAATAAATATTAATTTCAAGTGGTAGTAATGAACCGCAGTGAACTCTGAAGTGGCAGTTCACTAAAAGTGAGTAACGTTTTGACACTTCACGGTAGTGAAGCATTCTTTTTAAACGACTCACTTTTGAATTACCAAGTAATTAACATGAACTAAAAAGAATAAATAAGTAATTATAAATGACTACGGACTTATAGACTATCAGTTTGCAACAAACATTCACAGATTTCCCTTAAAGTTCTCCATCGTTCTCTTCCCTCTGTGTCTTCATGTGTTACACCAAATTTCCTAATTGAATTTTGAATGTTATTCTTCCAGATTGTTCTTGTTCTTCCTTTTCTGCTCCTTCTTTCAATTTTACATGCATAGACTTCTTTTGTTAGTCTTCCATCGTGCATTCTTCTTACGTGTCCATACCATTTTAGCCTTCTGTGTTCAATCTCATCCAATATACTTCTTTGTGCATTCATCCGTTTTCTAATTTCTGTATTTATAATTATTTCCAGTCGAGGATTTCTGGTAGCTCTCCTCCAAAAATCACGTTCAACTACAGTTATTCTGTTTGGATGTTGTTGTGTCAGAGACCTACATAACGCTTAAAACAAGTTAGAACCACGGAATTCACCTGTTATGAACATTGAAGCATATGATGTCTCATTGACTGCTCCATTGTTGAGTACCAATAATGAGTAAATTAAATATTTACCTCTTAGATAACTATGGCACTTTAGAACTAGCAGAGGTCGTGTTTGTGCCCCCAAAGCAAATTGTAGCGGTTCCGGCATAGGGGTGTCCATTAATTCTCCTAGCTCGTCGGCCAGCGACGGCTGTTGTACCATCGCCATCACAGATGCTGAAAATATAAATGCAAAACTTTTATTGACGTCTTGAATATCCCATCTATAGTTCGTATATGTAATCTGAACTAATAATTTTACTAACTTTGCATTAATTAATTTATTAGCCTGGTGGAGTTAAGGCCATGTGACCTTCTCTTCCAGTCACCAGGACAAACATATGTTACATTATAATGTAGCATCCGTGTGGAGTTGCCAGTCTCCCATCGGACGCCTCCCCAGGTGGCGGATAGGGGAATGCTCACCAGATATGGCGGGTACTGGGGAAATAAAATACCCAGGGCGGACCAAAACTAGCGCTGCTGCCTTGCAGTAAGATACTGGACTATCAAAGGCTAGAGGAAGAAAACCTTGAACAAAAATTACTCGTCTCCCAGGTTGGGGGTTGATGCATCGGGCCAGCTCCTCGTTCATCATAAAAATAAAAAAAATGCTAAAAAACCAAACAACATGCCTTGGAATATGGAATGGATCCCAATGGAAAGGAGGAAGAAAGGAAGACCGAAGAAAACTTGGATAGAAGGGGTACAAGCAGCTATGAATATAAGAGGATTGGAGGAAGATCAATGGGTGGACAGAGAGGAATGGGGTTTGGTTTCTGGAAGACGGCGGCAGCTTCCATGATACCGGATGATGATGATGATATAATGTAGCAATCACAATACTAAACAACTAGTTAAAGCAGAATTTTAATATTATAATAAATATGAAAGTTAAAATTAATAATTTTGTATTTTTAAATTTTTTAATACTTAAATATAACTTAAATAAATAAAATCATCTAAATAATTCATTGTTAGTTATTGTTGAATAAAAATGTTTCAGTAACAATATTAAAGAAATTGCACTACATAACCGTTTTTGTAAATAATTCTTTTAAAAATTGTTTTAAGTCATTGTTGTCAAAATTATAAATCCTTCTGTTATAACTGTAATAAGAACACCTGCTTAACTTCATATTCTTAAATGAAAGTAAACTAAACTCTGATTGGATGTTAAAACAATTAACTTTCTTATTTAACAAATCAAATTAAACCTTATATTTAAAGAACTATTAACCAATAGAATTTAAATATAACATCATGTGATGTAATAATGGTCTTAAAATTATAAAAGAATTACACTAGTCATTCTGCATACAACTTTCAACAAAGATAGAAGCAAGAAGAGATCTCCTGATAAAATGCAATATTTAATACAAAAAGAATAATTGATTTAAGAAAAGAAGAGAATCTGGCTCTACCGAAAATTAAACCCAACCCGAACCAGTAATTCTTTTTCGGGACACAAATCCTTCTTCAGAATGTTACGACAACATCGGGCATCAAGAGAATTAATTTTTCATAGTTATCCAAACTGAACAATAATAAAAACAAGTTTTTAACAAAACAATTTAATATTATATACAGGGCTGTTCAAAAAGAAGGAACAGACTTCAAACATTTATTTCTACCAAACTACAAAAAAATAGAAACACAATTCCAACGTTCCTGGAAAGAGAAAACTTTGAAGTTGCTATCACGGCCGCATTGCTCTTAAAGTTATACACACATGCATCTGGTCGGATGAATAGATAGATGGATAGATAAAATAGACTTAATGAAGTAAAGTGTTCCCCCTTAGAAAGACTTAGACCTCCCAGGTCACCAGATCTAACCCCGTGTGATTTTGATCTGTGGGGTTACGTAAAAGACTGTTTTTATCCCCCCTTTGCCTGACACTCTTGAAAATCTGCGACATCGAATTGTTGAGCCTGTGAATTCGATAACTAGAGACCAGCTGATTCGTGTGTGGCAAGAAATGAGCCACCATTTTGATATTTGTCGTGTAACACATGGTGCTTATATTGAATGCATAAAATAGTGAAATTTGAACTTTTCTGTTTGCTGGAACGTTAGAATTGTGTTTTTATTTTTTGTAGTTTGGAATAAATAAATAAATAAATATATATATACATATATAATATATATATATATATATATATACATATATATACACTGCTCAAAAAAATTAGGGGATATTGGAGAATAACCTATTAAGACTATGTTTTTTGGAATAGTATTAGATGCAATCACTTTCTATTACTCCAAGATAATGTAAATAAGAGTTTGAAGTTGTTACGTAACCTCGGTACCACATCAGAGGGCAGTGTCTGTACTGTTGATGTGAAAGCGTGGTGTGGGGGTGAATGTTTTGTTGCTGTTTTTAAATCCAGTCCAGTTTTCAGTTAGTGAATGACTTGCCTTAGGGACAGTAATGCCTCGACAACGTGATTTACCTGAACCAATGGCTTGGAGGGCCATAGGAAGGATGGAAGCTGGACAGACACAACAAGAGGTGGCACAAGCCATTGGGGTGTCTCAAAACGTGATTTCCAGTTTATACAATACTGCATTGTTACTGTCAGATAGAGCCGGGGAGTTGTTGTTAGAGGCTTCTAAGACGCCGCTCCAATCACCAAAAACTGAAAACAGTTCTCTACCAATAATGTCTTCGCGTTATAATTGACGTTTCCATGTCAACTCCACGTGAATATAATTATCTTAACAGCGTTGCAACTTTTGGAGTATTATTATATAATATAGTATGTTAGTGCCAGTGAACAAAACGTGACAACGCCGCTTGATATGCTAAATGCTTATCCGTGCAAAGTAGACCTATCTAACCACAAAGCAAAGCGTCTGAAACTAAAATACTGAGTCCACTATAGAGAAGTTGACAATGTTCATGTTAAATAGAGAGAGAGTCACGTGTGTTCATGTAAAGGCCGGGGATCATTTGGGTCTAGCAGCGCACGCCGGGCGTTTGCTAGTTCAAAGTATTTTTTTCTTTAAAAAAATAATTATATTTTAATCAATTATTTTTATTATATTAATTCACTTCACTCCTTTATGCCTAACCGAAATGAGGCGTAATTAATAACCGAAGATAGGAAAAAATTAATAAAAGGGATTCAATGTGAATAATTTTTGTTAGCTTTTAACCTTTAAATTAGCGAAACAGTAATTTCTGGTGTCAGTTATTTAAATTTGGCGGACCGCACTGAAAACGTATTTGTGCACAACTGTTATCTAATATATAAAATTAATGTTTGTTTGTTTATATGTTTGTTCGTATTTTATGCGCTGCCGTACCGTTGGTCCGATTGTGATGGGTTTTTTTTTGCAAAATGTTGAGGAGATTCCCGGGATGAACATAGGCTATAAGAGAGTTGTGACACTCAACTCATACACCCTTAAAAACCACCCTTTGTAGTGAAAAACGCGATAAAAGTATATTTTCTGATTCTTAAATGGCTTACCCTGCCTAAACCACAACAAATACACGAAATTATTGTACACAGAATTAAATTTCTCAAAAAAACACAAAAATTCCGCGACAGCATATGTTTATCTTTTACGGATAACTCACAATAGCCATTTTTCAAGATAGATTCCCGGGCAAGCGTGCACTGCCACACCGTTCATCCGATTGTGATGGTTTTTTTTTGCAAAATGTTCAGGATTTTCCCGGAAATGTTAAAGGCTATAAGAGAGTTTTAATGTTCATGCCCTTTTCCCTTAAAAATCACCCTTTGTAGTGAAAACGTGAAAAAAGTAGTTTTTTTGGCTTACGCTGCCTGAACCTAGACAAAGACACAAAATTGAAGTACACAGAATTGAATATCTCAAAAAACTGTACAGAAAAGTTAGCGACAGCATATGTTTATTTTTAAAGGATAACTCACATAACCATTTTTGTCTTTCCTTGATGCCAAGAAGATCGGGATAAGTAGATTCCCGGGCAAGAATAGCAGCGCACGGTAGGTATTCTTTTACGGATAACTCAAAATAACGAATTTTGTCTTTAAGCTTATTTACGCGAAGTAAATCGAGATACGTAGATTCCCGGGCAACGCTGGGTAATCGGCACGGGGTACCTAAAAATAATAACGATATACATTTATAATAATTTTTTCTTTTACTTATTCAACTAAACGCAAAAACACATTATTATTTATTTAGGCATTAACAGCGCAGCCGGGTTTTAGCTAATTAGGCATAACGTGTAATTCCACACACATTTCAGTAATTTATTCTCGTTAGCTTTCTTCTGTTTTATTTAAACTGTTAGATAAATTAAAACAATTGAAGTCTCCTGTGGGGTACATTGCGAATTTAAGGGTTGGAAGTGCAAGACTAATAAAAGTTATTTCCAGTGTTTTATATAATAAACGTACACTTTTTATTTTTGGGTATCTCGGGTAGTTTGCGTCGCCGCCTCTCTCCGGGTCCGGGGCGATGTTGATCTCCCCATGTGTTTAGGTGCGTCTGTTCCTCACCGTGTAGAGTTATGCTAACCCCGGAACCCGGAGTACCTCGCCCGCTACTGGGATGTCGGCTCCTCGTCTCGCTTGTCGCTTCTTCTTCATGAGGTGCAGATTCTGTGCTTGTTGTCGGGCTACAACATACTGGATCTTCCTCCGCATCTCCATCCTCGCTTTTTGATGACGTTGATGAGTCTTCGTCCAATAGGACATCGTGAACCAATCTGCAATCATAGAATACAAGCTTTGTTACATTAGACAAACAAAAAATTCTCTATGATGATATTGCAGAAGATTTCCGGGCTGTTGGCCGTGGTCTTGAGGCTTGTAGTTCCCCAACGTTTCGCCAGAGACTGCGTCCGGCATCCTCAAGGGTTGTCTTGAGACTGGCAATTTTGTCGACTACCTGCCCTATTTATTCATCTATCCGCGACGTGTTCTCTGCGCGGTCCGTTACTTCATAAATTGTATCTGCCTTCTGGTTGGTTAGCATTAGGGTCTTCCATTGCACCAATGAGGTTGCTGTTTGATGTTCTAGTAGATTGTTCTCGTAGGGGTTTACATCTGGTATCCAGTCTTAAAAAGCCAGATGTAAACCCCTACGAGAACAATCTACTAGAACATCAAACAGCAACCTCATTGGTGCAATGGAAGACCCTAATGCTAACCAACCAGAAGGCAGATACAATTTACGAAGTAACGGACCGCGCAGAGAACACGTCGCGGATACATGTGTAAATAAAGCAGGTAGTCGACAAAATTGCTAGTCTCAAGCAAACCCTTGAGGATGCCGGACGCAGTCTCTGGCGAAACGTTGGGGAACTACAAGCCTCAAGACCACGACCAACAGCCCGGAAATCTTCTGCAAGATCATCATAGTAACTCCGGCCGTGAAAGCCTAAGTCAATATAAAAAATTCTCTATCCTACTGCAAACCATTGTAGGTGTCGATTTCCCACGTGTTTGTTTACTCCTCTTCGTAAAGAGTTATGCTACGCATTTTTTTTACAGAACATGGTTTTACTTCATACTGTATCTCATTTAATTAATTAACATTTTTTATAAAATAGAGAAAATAGTACATTACATTAATATGGCAAAAGTAATTAATTATTTTACAAATGAATGTTTGTTTGTTTGTTCGTACTTTATGCGTGGCCATACCGTTGATCCGATTGTGATGGGGGCTTTTTGCAAAATGTTCAGGAGATTCCCGGGATAAAAATAGGCTATAAGAGAGTTATGATACTCAACTCCTACACCCTTAAAAATCGCCCTTTGTACTGGAAAACGTGAAAAAAAGCTCTTTGGACGCTTAAATGGTTTGTGCTGCCTAAACCATAACAAATACGCAAAATTAATATCCACAGAATTGAAAATCTCAAAAAGCTCTACAAAAAAGTCCGCGACAGCATATGTTTATCTCTTACAGATAACTCACAATAACCATTTTTGTCTTTCATTGATGCCAAGAAGATCGAGACAAGTACGTAGATTCCTGTGCAAGCATAGCAGCAAATGGCGGGTATTCTTTTACGGATAACTCAAAATAACGAATTTTGTCTTTTAGCTCATTTATGTCAAGAAGATCGGAATAAGCAGATTCCCGGGCTACGCCGGGTAATCAGCACTGGGTATCTAAAAATATAAATTTATAATTATTTTTCCCTCTACTTATTCAACTAAACATAAAAGCACATTAATTTTCATTTATTTAGGCGTAGCAACGCATGCCGGGTATTAGCTAGTAAATAAATAAATAAATAAATAATAATACATCCCTATCCTGAACCAATGTTTTCCAATCATCCCTTGTATAATCCACTTCCGTCAAATCATGGTTAATTTTATTCTCCCACCTCATTCTTGGTTTACCAACTGGGCGTTTCCCCCCTAGTTTTTCTACAAGAAGCCTCCATTCACGTCTTTCATTCCCCATACGTGCAACATGTCCTGCCCATCGCAGTCTACGACACTTAACTGTTCTTATTATATTTGACTTTATATAAAGACCATGTAGTTCATTGTTATGTAAGTCTTCTCCATTCACCTGTCTGTTCATCTCTCTTTGGTCCAAAAACTTTCCTAAGAACTTTATTCTCAAATACTCGTAATCTCCTTTCCTCCCTTAAAGTAAGAGTCCATATTTCTCATCGATATAATGAAACTGGGAAAATAACAGTTTTATACATTTTCAGTATCGGCCGCGGTGGACTAGTGGTTATGCTCCTTGCCTCTGGTCCCGAAGGTCGCGGGTTCAAACCCGGCCGGTGTCGATTGATTTCCTCCCTTAAAGTAAGAGTCCATATTTCTCATCGATATAATAGAACTGGGAAAATAACAGTTTTATACATTTTCAGTATCGGCCGCGGTGGACTAGTGGTTGTGCTCCTTGCCTCTGGTCCCGAAGGTCGCGGGTTCAAACCCGGCCGGTGTCGATTGATTTTTTTAGGATGGAAAAATCCAAGGAGCAAGTCCTCCGGGAGGGACTTTAAGCCGTGGGTCCCGAGTCTGAAGATTTTCAGGCTCATAAAATATCCTTAAGCCTGAATAAAAAGGCCTCTAAGCAAAATTTACCGAATTTTCCCGTCCTAGTACTACCTTGGTTTCCTAGATGTCAGTATGAGGCGGAACGCTGACCACGGACCATTCAAATGGCATCTATACGAAAACAAGTGTAACTAAATTAGTATGGTTCAAATTCTTACCTGCAGGGGGAGAGCGCCTAAATCTATGTTAAGGGAAACATGGGCTTACAAGAATACAAGAAGATATACGGTATTTTCAGTTTAACGTTTTTTGAAATGAGTTGGGACGTCAAGAGTCTCTGCAAAGCATTTCCAGAATTGAAGCGATGTTTAATTTCTTTGTGCATCTCATTCCTATTTGTGATTATTAACTTTCTAGATGCAGAAATAATTTGTGAAATGAAATATTTAATAAATAATAGAAAAGTGTCATTTGGACATTCATAGGGTAGCGTGTTTGTGTATATACTTGGCAGTGAAGAAGTGAATTTAATAATGCCAGTCTGTTAGGGGAAAAAAGTATATTGCAACAAACTGGAAGTATGAGTATTTTTTTAGTAGAATTAATGTGTCAGCGTCTTAAGATATGACTTCTGTAATATATCTGCAGAATGGAATGGATTGCAAGCAAGAACTAGCATTTCCTCCTTTTTACTGCATAAACTCGTAAGATCTCTTTCCACAAAAACAAGACTTGAACATGTATGCTTGTAACTTAATTGAACAGGCAGATAACTACCATTATGTTTTGCAGATGATATAGAATTATATTTTACAGAGAAGACAGGCTACAAAAAGCAGTCTATCAAATAATATATCTGATTCCGATTGAGGGTCTTTCCACTTTTCAGCGGTTGCCCTTTTACCAGCCGGCTGCTGGCCCTTCACATCCACATGTGTCAATCACAGAGGTAGATGATCAACAGCCAGTGTAGGGGTGACATGTGGTTAGCATGTCGAGTCCCCCAGCCGTTATAGCTGGTTCCTCAACCTGGAGCCGCTACTTATTGTAGCTACCCAATTGCCTCACGATGCTGGGTGGGCACCGGTCCCATACTGGCCGAAATACCACGAGAAAATTTCTTCCCCCATGGAGACTCGAAACCAGCGCAAGTCCCGTAGCTCTGCGCCAAGGCTTCCTACCTTAACCGCTCGGCTACGGCGCGGGACAATAATATATCTAAGAAATATAATATGATAATTTCAAAATTGTCATGACAACACCACATTAGGACCAGCAGCATCAACCATCATACTGGATGTTGTAGCGAAGAGGGACCTGCTGAAGATGGAACGGATGTTCTGAAAGGCCTACAGGCATAGAGATTACATATTTTATAAGTTGAGGACGACGGATTTTACCTAAGAAGGTATATTTTAACTTATTTTATTTTATGACTCACCACCTCAACGGTTTTAACAATGAATTTTGTTAGTATTGACTATATTCAAGGTATTTGTTGGAGAGTCAGTCACTGAAAAATAATGCTCTGACCTGTTCAGAATATTACAAAGGAGGAGCATTCTTTATTTTGGTAATAAAATTCGATAATTATCGGTGAAACACGACTGTGATTGGTTGTAAAACAAAATTCATTGAAACGTGATTGGTCATTGAGTTAAATAGTAAAACCGAGTCCATTATTTCTTGGAAATGGATCGAGACTTTTTGACCACTATTTATAATGTATTTCTATGCATGGCCATATATTTGGTTTTATTGATATTTGCTTTCTTACAGACCGAATTTGTTTCTCTTATTTAATGTATTGTCTATGTTGGCTTTTAGTATCTTTGTTCTCAATTCAGTGTTACTATATTGGATATGAAAATATCAACAAAAATGTGTCATTCAGGTTCTTAAGTGGCATAATGATATTTTTCCTCTTCTTCTTCTTCGGCTTTCCCCCACTTATATGTTTGCCGTCTTCAGTTTACATTTATCTCTATCATTCCAATCTCCTTCTTCCAAATTCCTATCATCCATTATAGTTCTGACATATGTTTTCCATCTTGGTCTGCCACGTTTATTTCTTCCAGGGGGTGGCAATTGGTATATATTTTTTTGGCCATCTTTCATTTTCCATTCTTTATACATGGCCATACCATTTAAGAGTTTGATTTCCAATCCTCTTAACAACAGATGTGGTGACATTCATTTCTCTCCAAAGGAATTCATTTTTTATTTTATCGTGTCTTGTTTTTTGAAGGCTTCTTCTAAAATAATCAAATTCAACTGTTCTAATTTTATTCTTTTGTAATTCCGTCAAAGACCAAGTTTCACTTCCATATGACAAAATATTCTGTATTATGCTCTTATAAATTTTCGTTTTAGTTTCCTATGTAATCTTTTTGTTCCAAATTATTCCATGTAATGTCTTATTTGCATTTTTTGCCATTGCAATTTTAGTTTGTACATCTCCCTCACAGGTACCTAAACTGGTAATTATTGACCCAAGATATTTTAAAATTTCACATTTTTTTATTATCCTTGTTTCGAGTATGAGGTCATCCACATCCTTTCCCAAACACACATATTCTGTTTTCTGTAAATTTATATTCAGCCCCCATTTTTTATATTCTTACATTAATCTATTTATCATATATCTCATATCATCTTCATCGTTTGCAAAAATTATGTTTTTTAAGAAATAAAAAAGTTAAGAATTTGTCTGGATACTTAATGATTTTATTGATACTTCCTCAAGTGTACGATAAATAAAATTTGAGGAACGAAAGAACGGTGTATAAAAGCTTTTTTATTAGCATGACAGACTCTATTCAGCTCCCGACTTGCAGAGATCCCCTCCCCTCTCTTTGTGGCGAAAACGACGTGACGTCTGCCGATTCCAGTTTTATTGAATTCCCACTTTGGCGCTGTTCTCTCATCAAATAAAAACTATGGTAAGTTTGTGGTACTGGACTTCATTTCCCAAATGAAACCAGGATAAGTAAACAACCAAGAATTGTGGGCGTAGCAACTGTTAGAGCGAAGATGGTTTACATTTCCGAATACTGAATTATTAAGATGTAAATTTTAAAATATGTTACGAATTTTTAAATTAGAAATGCAAAAATCAGAGAAGTTAGGAACAATAATCACAAATAGGAATGAGATGCACAAAAAAATTAAACAAAGGCTCAATTCTGGAAATGCGTGCTATTATGCATTACAGAGACTCTTGACGTCCCAACTCCTTTCAAAAAACATTAAACTGAAAATATAAAGAACTATTATTCTACCAGTAATATTATATGGATGCGAAACATGGACTCTTATTTTAAGAGAGGAAAGGAGATTACAAGTATTTCAGAATAAAGTTATTAGGAACATTTTTGGACCAAAGAGAGATGAACAGACAGGTGAATGGAGAACACTTACATAACAGTGAACTACATGGTATTTATAGGAAACCAGATAAAATAAGAACAGCTAAGTCTCATAGACTGGGGAGGGCAGGACATGTGGCACGAATGACAAATTAAAGACGTGCATGGAAGCTTCTTGTGGGGTGCTCTATATCAATTAATATATTTGATAATAAATTGATACTGGTAAAAGTAAAGTCTCTAAGAAGAAAATGTAAAAACCGCAAAAAGCACCCCACGCTTTTGATGGTAAAATTAGTTTTTTTTGTAGATAGCTCTAGTTTTATTCTAGATGTGTTGGAGATGATTTTTTTGTTGACCACTTTAATTTTATTCCAAGTGGTTGGAAATTAAAATTATTTTTCATTTTTTAGTTCGGTTTTCTAATAAAGCGTGTTGTTTTAGTTTTTTTAAAATTATTATTTATTTATTCCGATTGATTGAGGATCTTTCCACTTTTCAGCGGTTGCCCTTTTACCAGCCGGCTGCTGGCCCTTCACATCCACATGTGTCAATCACAGAGGTAGATGATCAACAGCCAGTGTAGGGGTGACATGTGGTTAGCATGTCGAGTCCCCCAGCCGTTATAGCTGGTTCCTCAACCTGGAGCCGCTACTTATTGTAGCTACCCAATTGCCTCACGATGCTGGGTGGGCACCGGTCCCATACTGGCCGAAATACCATGAGAAAATTTCTTCCCCCATGGAGACTCGAACCAGCGCAAGTCCCGTAGCTCTGCGCCAAGGCCCCTGCCTTAACCACTCCGCTACGGCGCGGGACATTTTTTATTTATAAAATGGTTATTTTGTTCACTTACTTATTTTGGTGTAAGTTTGATTGGGTTTTATTAATTGATTTTAGTTACGTTTGGCAAATGTTTTAAATTGAACCTAACACTCCCAAACGCACAGTAGTTCAACGTAAAGGTCACGTGGGCAATGAGCAATTTTACCAGAATCATTTATTCAACAATTCCGTCACAAACTTGAATCAATATGACAGATTCTCGCTCTCTTGCAATTAAAATGACAGATGAACTACGGTATTTATTAATGAAGTGTTTGTGAAGACACTCAGCATCGAAAGTTTGAAAATATTCGAAAAAAATGAAAAATAAAAACAAATTATAAATCTCTTACTTACTTACTTACTTACTCACTGGCACTATCGAACCCGTAGGTTCATGGCTGCGTGGACATAAGCTCTCCATACATCCCTATCCTGAGCCAATGTTTTCCAATCATTCTCTGTATAATCCACTTCCCTCAAATCATAGTTAATGTTATTTTCCATCTCATTCTTGGTCTACCAACTGAGCGTTTTCCCTCTGGCTTTCTTACAAGAAGCTTCCATGCACGTCTTTCATTCCCCATACGTGCAACATGTCCTGCCCGTGGCAGTCTACGAGACTTAACTGTTATTATTATATCTGGCTTCCTATAAAGACCATGTAGTTCATTGTTAAGTAGTCTTCTCCATTCACCTGTCTGTCCATCTCTCTTTGGTCCAAAAATTTTCCTAAGAACTTTATTGTCAAATACTTGTAATCTCATTTCCTCCCTTAAAGTAAGAGTCCATGTTTCACATCCATATAATATAACTGGTAGAATAATAGTTTTATATATTTTCAGTTTAACGTTTTTTGAAAGGAGTTGGGACATCAAGAGTCTCTGCAATGCATAATAGCACGCATTTCCAGAATTGAGCCTATGTTTAATTTCTTTGTACATCTCATTCCTATTTCTGATTATTGTTTCTAGGTATTTGAATTCAGCCACTTCCTTAAAATTTCCCTCATTTGTCATTAGCCGTAACCTGTATTTCACAAAACGGGTGTGTAGTGAGGCCGAAAGAAAATTCCAGATACAGGTAGAAACTCTACTTCACCCGGCGGCAGAAATTATCCGTTATTATTATTTTGCCTAATGGGAATTCAATGAAGTTGAAACTAATTTATTTCTCTCTATCTTTCCGCCTTATTAACATTTTTTTCATGAATTGTGTAGAAATATCTTTCCATTTCCGCGTTGGACAGATTCCGTTTTATGCAAAATAAATACACGTAAAATTACTATTATTTCACTGGGACCAATACATTTGTTCACATTGGACAGATTTCCGCATTATTCACGTCCCGGATTAAACAAGTTTTACTGTATACATTTTTTCGTAGTTATGTTTAAACACCCGTGTATCTGAAAATGAAATAGTTTTATAACTGTATTTTATTGATTTTTAAATTAATGTAAATGAATATACAATATTTTGGTTCTTTCCATTTCAGGTAAACTCCCAAATCGAATGATTGGATTTCGCTAATTTTTGGATAATATCTATATCGCTTTATTTTAATAGCATATACTGAGTTTCATTGCAAAACATTGAAAATTGCGGCCGCTAGAGCGATTTTTTAATTTTCGTTTTAAGTGAACTCCTATACATGATGTTTCAGAGCGTAATAGATAAGTGAACACTCACCGTACCTGAAAACCTATATTTACAAAATAAAATAAGTTAAAATTTGCCTTCTTAGGTAAGAACCGTCCTCCTCAACTTATAAAATATGTATTCTTTATGCCTGTAGGCACACACACACATACCACACACACATACACACACACACACACACACATATATATATATGTATACTAGCTAATGTTCTGAAAGGCATACTGGCATAATGAATACATATTTTATAACTTGAGGACGACGGGTCTTACCTATGAAGGTATATTTTAATTTATTTCATGACTCTCCACCTCAACGGTTTTAATAATGCATTTTATTAGTATTGACAGTATTTACAAATTATATATATATATATATATATATATCCATCCATTTAATTCTGCCCGAACGCACGTCCTTCACTGCAATCATAGCATATCCATGCTATGCTTACAGCTTTACTAGGGAATTGTAGGTGTGGTAGCTTCCCGTAGCTTTCCACACCGGTGAAGGATGATGGTGATGATGGCCATATGATTTCGGGGACCGTTTGGGCCTTAAAGTTTTCCTGACATTTGTCTTACAGGTGAGGAAAAATCCCGATAAAAACCTCACCCAGAAAAACTGTCCCGACCGGGGATCGAACCCGGGCCCGCTGCGTCGTGACAAGGTAGCACGCTGCCTCGAGACCACAGCGATGGACTTTATATATATATATATATGTTATAATTAAATGTTTGGCATTGAGCAATGCAAGATTAATATGGAATGATAAGAAACATAAATGCCTGGACGGGATTCGAACCCGGAACTCTGAGTCTGTACCTCAGTGTGTTATCCATTACACCACCAGGCGAATCCAATTCAAACACGATGGGGTACGGAGCGAGGGAGGAGAGTAGCCAAGGGAGGAGCGCGAGCCAGGGCAGAGAGAGAGAGAGAGAGGCGCGCTGCGCGCGCGCGCGCGCGCGCGAGAGACAGAGACGAGAGAGAGAGAGGAGCGCGCGCGCGCGCGCGCGAGGAGAGAGATAGAGAGAGAGAGAGCGCGAGCGCGCGCGCGCGAGAGAGAGAGAGAGAGAGAGAGAGAGAGGCGCGCGGGCGCGCGCGAGAGACCAGAAGAGAGAGAGAGAGAGAGAGGGGCGCGCGCGCGCGCGAGAGAGATAGAGAGAGAGAGAGGCGCGAGAGAGAGAGAGAGAGAGAGAGGACGCGCGCGCGCGCGAGAGAGAAGAGGAGAGGCGCGCGCGCGCAGCGCGAGAGACAGAGGAGAGAGAGGAGAGGGAGTGCGCGGCGGAGCGCGCGCGCGCAGAGAGAGAGAGAGAGAGGAGAGAGAGGCGCGCGCGCGCGAGCGAGAGAGAGAGAGAGAGAAGGAGGAGAGAGAGAGAGAGAGAGAGAGAGAGAGAGGATAGAGAGATATAGATGATGCGCTCGCTATAGAGATATAGAGATAGTAGGTGTCTCTAGCGATCGATGCGAGATAAGATAGATATAGATATATAGATATATATCGATATTCTCTAGACTATATATATATAGATATATATATATATATAGATTCTCTCTCTCTCTTATATAGTATATGGATCTCTTCTCTCTCTATATATATATATAAATATATTATATATATTCTCTCTCTCTACTCCTATATAATATATATATATTCTCTCTCTCTCTCTCTATATATATATATATATATATATTCTCTCTCTCTCTTCTCTCTCTCTCTATATATATATATATATATATATATATATGGGCAGAAAAAGACGTCAGATGGTAGACAATATTGAAATAAATGGTTTGTATGCGGATGCAAATAGGAAAGCTGAGTTAAGGAAAGAGTGGAGAATGCTAAGTTTGCAATGAAAGATCTGCTCTTGAGCAGAACACTATGAATGAATATATATATATATATATATATATATATAACGTTTTTTCTATAGCTAATAGAATTAGAAGAATACCTGGGAATTTTTAATTATTATCAGTATCTGAAAATTTATTATGTTTGTTGCTGTGGTCTCGGCTAAGCATCGAAACACATAATTCTCGATTTTTATGCAATACTGAAAGCGCACGATAACCTGTCAATGGAAAGCGCCCATCACTTAACGTAAAATCAAGCATAGAGATGTTTGTACACGACGCTATCAGTTGTCTAGAATGACTTTGTTTTCGAGGACGGTAACAAATGAAGGCAAAAAGTGGATTGTTTGTTCATATTGTAATTATTGGTGTGCAGTGTATTTTCTAGTGGTGATATCCGATGGAGATGTGTTTTACGGAAGTATAATGAAGCCGCCATTACAGACCCAAATGTAAGTACTGCATTATATTAAATTATTATGCATGCATCCATCTATCCATAGTAATTCTGCCCGAGGGCAGGTCTTTCACTGCAATTATAGCATTTCCATGCTATGCTTTCCAGCTTTACTAAGGAATTATAGGTGTGGTAGCTTTCTGTTGCTTTCCATAATACGCATAATGTATCATAATTATTGATGATCGGGGCAAGAGGTACTGTACCAGGATTCTTAGCCAAATTTTGGAATTCCTTAGATTTGGACAGGGTGTATCTTTCTAAAATTGCCATCGCTGCCATTAGAGGACCAATTTCAATTTTAAGAAACCATTTTTACAAAATTTCTACTTTATAGTATGTATACTTCAATTAGGTCTACAATTTGAATTTTTTAAATGTATTTACAAAATGTATTTCATAAATTCCAAAAATTAATTGTCTGCATCACTTTGTCCTTGAGACAATCCTCTAATGTGGGAAGTTGTATATAATATGAGATTCACAAAGAAATGAAACATAGGCTCAATTTTGGAAATGCGTACAATTATGCATTACAGGGGCTCTTGTCGTCCTAACTTTAAAAAAAAAACATACTGAAAATATATAAATCTGTTATTCTCCTACTTGCATTAAATGGATGTGCAACATGGACCCTTACTTTAAAGAAGGAGAAAAAATTACGAGTATTTGAGAATAAATTTGTTAGAAAAATGTTTGGACCAAAGCGATATGGACAGACAGGCGAATGGAGAAGACTACATAACAGTGAGCTACGTGATATCTATAGGAAACCAAGTAAAGTAGACTATCAGTTAAGTCTCATAGACTACGATGAGCAGGGCATGTGGCACGAAGGGAGAATGTAAAATGGGCATGGAAACTTTTGTGTAAACAGAGGGAAAACGCCCAGTGGATACACAAGAATGAGGTGGGAGAATAACATTATCCATAATATGAGAGAACTAGATTATACAGGGGATGATTAGAAAACATTAGCTCATTAGGGGTGTATGGAGAGCTTATCTTTGCGCGGCCATGAACGTACGGATTCAATTGTGCCTGTGAGTGAGTGACAATCTTGTAGATTTTGGATGAGAAATTAGTTGTCCGTAGCGCTTGTGAAGAAATGTGACAGAGACCACTCGAAGTTAACAGAACCGCTCTCCGTAACAAACTAAATTCAAGTATGACACACAGACAAGTACATTTATGCAAGTTTGCTTTTTCATTTCAAGATCCCATAAAATCAGTGGCGTGCAGTCATCACAGAAGTTATCGCAGCTGTACGAAGAAAATGCATTATACTTTATAGTAACTTGTATTGCAAAGTAGTATGCTATTATCACACCTATATCTCTCTATGTAACGGAATCTTTCAACACGATTTTCACCCACTTAAAAACGTTGGATCGACTTGAAACTTTGTATACTTGTAAAGGACCAATACAATAATTTCATAAATAATATATAATGTGTAATATATACAAAGTTGCGGACTTCTCGAATTTTTAGTCCATTGTTGTAAGAAATTAATATTGTATCCTCTGGTAGCTCAGTTGGTAGAGTGGTGGACTGTAGTGGTATATAATTTCAGGAATCCATAGGTCGCTGGTTCAAATCCGACCCGGAGCATTTTTTTAGAAGAGTATTACTTTTAGCTCATACTACAATAGTATCGAATTGAAAGATATTTACATTTTTAGAAAACCAAAATAAACAATAGTTAAAAAAGCTAAAACAACACGCTTTATTAGCAAACCGAACGAAAAATTAAAAATAATTTTAATTTCCAACACGCTTGGAATTAGATTAAATTGGTCAAGAAAAAAATCATTTCCAACACATCTACAATAAAACTAGAGTTATCTACAAAAAAAATTACCATCAAAACCGTGTGGTGCTCTATATCAATTAATATATTTGATAGTAAACAGATATTGGTAAAAGTAAAGTCTCTAAGTTTCAGATCCATATAAAAGAACAGGAACAGCCATAATTTTATAAAACGTGAGCTGAGTTTCTCTTCGAATTTTCCGGAGGGTTCTTATGGTGCCACACATCATTTGATATCGGTTTAATTTATTGTGTATGGCAATGGAATGGAATGTTTACTTTGGAACATTAAAATCAAGTGACGGTGTCCACCACTGAATGTTTACATCACTTGAACAAGCAGGACTCACTGTGTACAACTTGAAGTGAAGGTCACAAGCGAGCTCTGTGGTCTAATTAGTCCAAATAGCCAATAATGTGCTGATTACATTTCAAGCTGCAACAATTCCTTCCGCCCACTGTGTACAACTTGAAGTGAAGGTCACAAGCGAGCTCTGTGGTCTAATTAGTCCAAATAGCCAATAATGTGCTGATTACATTTCAAGCTGCAACAATTCCTTCCGCCCACTGTGTACAACTTGAAGTGAAGGTCACAAGCGAGCTCTGTGGTCTAATTAGTCCAAATAGCCAATAATGTGCTGATTACATTTCAAGCTGCAACAATTCCTTCCGCCCACTGTGTACAACTTGAAGTGAAGGTCACAAGCGAGCTCTGTGGTCTAATTAGTCCAAATAGCCAATAATGTGCTGATTACATTTCAAGCTGCAACAATTCCTTCCGCCCACTGTGTACAACTTGAAGTGAAGGTCACAAGCGAGCTCTGTGGTCTAATTAGTCCAAATAGCCAATAATGTGCTGATTACATTTCAAGCTGCAACAATTCCTTCCGCCCACTGTGTACAACTTGAAGTGAAGGTCACAAGCGAGCTCTGTGGTCTAATTAGTCCAAATAGCCAATAATGTGCTGATTACATTTCAAGCTGCAACAATTCCTTCCGCCCACTGTGTACAACTTGAAGTGAAGGTCACAAGCGAGCTCTGTGGTCTAATTAGTCCAAATAGCCAATAATGTGCTGATTACATTTCAAGCTGCAACAATTCCTTCCGCCCTATGTCAGAGACTGTCAAACTATAACATCCTTCAAAAACAAACTAAAGAATTATTTAATAACAAACTAACTTATACACCTCACTGATAGTATTCTTTATGAAAATAATATTAAAATTAACAAATGCTTTCATTTGTTTAAATATTATATGAACGTAAATTTACTTTCCTATCTCATTATTTTTCTTTTTTTTATATGCATTCACATTATAAAATATATATAACTAACTCACTGGCACTATCGAACCCGTAGGTTCATGGCCGCGCGGACATAAGCTCTCCATACATCCCTATCCTGAGCCAATGTTTTCCAATCATCCCCTGTCTACTTCTCTCAAATCATAGTTAATGTTATTCTCCCATCTCATTCTTGGTCTACCAACTGGGCGTTTTCCCTCTGGTTTCTTACAAGAAGCTTCCATGCACGTCTTTCATTCCCCATTCGTGTCACATGTCCTGCCCATCGCAGTTTACGAGACTTAACTGTTCTCATATCAGGCGTCCTATATACACATTGTAATTCACTGTTGTTAGTCTTCTCCATTCACCTGTCTGTTCATCTCTCTTTGGTCTAAAAAATTTCCTAAGAACTTTATTCTCAAATACTCGTAATCTCCTTTCCTCCCTTAAAGTAAGAGTCCATGTTTCGCAAACATATTTGCTATGTAAAAAAATCATAAACGGAGCATACTGCTTAACTAACTAACTCTCTGGCACTATCGAACCCGTAGGTTCATGGCCGCGCGGACATAAACTCCATACATCCCTATTCTAAGGTAATGTTTTCCAATCATTCCCTGTATAATCTACTTCCCTCAAATCATGGTTAATGTTATTCTCCCACCTCATTCTTGGTCTACCGACTGGGTGTTTTTCCTCTGGTTTTCCTACAAGAAGCTTTCATTCGCGTCTTTCATTCCTTATTCGTGCCACATGTCCTGCCCATCGCAGTCTACGAGACTTACCTGTTCTTATTATATCTGTCTTCCTATAAAGAGCATGTAGTTTACTGTTATGTAGTCTTCTCCATTCACCTGTCTGTTCATCTCTCTTTGATCCAAACATTTTCCTAACTACTTTATTCTCAAAAACTCGTAATATCCTTTCCTCCCTCAAAGTAAGAGTTCATATTTCTTCATTTAAAAAAAAAATATATATATTTTATCCACTCTCACGCATTTCCATCTCAATTCAAAATAACACACGTGTCTTAGACTAGTAACTGCATAGCAAATTTCAATTAACATATATTGGGGAGTCTAACTACAAAATTTCATTTCAATAGCATAAAACTTGCATCGTAAGGAGCATTTTAAGTTTTCGAAAATGCCAAAGAAAAAAAATGGAAACAGGGAAAAAGCACATTTTAAATTTTAAGCAGTAATGCTGACAAGGGTATTAAACTCTTACGTCACGGACTTAATTTTGCTCCTGCAATAAAAACATTTTACACGAAAATAATCTTAAATAATCTGAGTTATTAAAAAGAAAATGAAGAAAAACAATTTTTTCAACATTTTTACCATTCGGTGCCCTTAAATAACTATAAGAGCTATACCGGACCAGCGGATAGCGTGGGAAGCGCACTATATTTCCATCCAACTTCTACAGACTTAGGACTGTTTACTGATAACAACACGCAGTTAGCAGTATGCGTGGTCAACATTTTGTGCAATGATCTATGGATGTCAGTTTTACTCTACGGACCTTTCTTGTAACTCTAATCGGCTAATATTTTTATGTTGTAATTCTCATGGCTAGGGCTAGGATTTTTATGTAATAAAAGATTGCAATGATGCCAAAGGGAAGATTGCCGAATGATATTTTAAATTGGAAGCCACAGGGAACAAGACCAAGGGGAAGACCCAAGGATCAATGGGAAGATGACGTAATTGAAGATTTGAGAGAGATGGGGATTTTTTATTTGAAATCTACTGCACAAGATAGGAAGAAGTGGCATAAACTGGTTGAGAAGGCCAAGACATTCCACTGGAAGTCGTAGAGCCTGACGAAGAAGAAGAAGAAGAAGAAGAAAAGATTGCAATGCAGTTGGTATATATTATTCAGTTGTTTCAGTGTGAAACCAAGATAAGAGAAAGTCAGAAGTCTAACTTCTCATTATACTATTCAACTGTTTGTGTGTGAAACCAAAACAAAAGACAGTCATAAGTCTAACTTCTCATTATACTATTCAACTGTTTGTGTGTGAAACCAAAACAAAAGACAGTCATAAGTCTAACTTCTCATTATACTATGTTGCAATCTTAACTTTTAGTACATAAATATCCTAGCCATAGTGATATTTACGAGTATATTTGTATTTCATTTCGTGCGTTCTTATACCCTTTTTACTGGCTAACTAACTAACTGGCACTATCGAACTCGTAGCTTCATGGTCGCACGAACATAAGCTCTCCATACATCCCTATCCTGAGCTATTATTTTCCAATCATACTCTGTATAATCAATTTCCCTCAAATAATCGTTAATGTTATTCTCCCACCTCATTCTTGGCCTTCTTTTTTGGCGATTTTCCCTCTAGTTTTCCTAAGAGTTTCCATGCCCCTCTTTGATTCGTCATTCATGCCACTTGTCTTGCCCATCGCAGTCTGAGAGTTAACTCATCTTATTGTATCAGGTTTCCCATAAAGATAATTTAGTCACTGGGCTGTTGGAGTGATCTATCATGGCTACTTTGATTATCCTATCGGGAAACAGAGAGATCGAAGTGAGAGCTGACGTCAGAACCAGCGATAACCACACTATTAACCTACAGAAATGAAGATGTTGAGAACAATAGCAGGATACCAAAGAACCGATAAAAGGAAAAACGAAGATATAAGACAGAACTTAATATATTTAATCTCTGTGAAAGAATAAAATATTATCAAATTGCTTATCTTCAGCACGTATTACGAATGAATGAACAGCGCATACCAAGAAGAATGTATAATTATAAACCAAAAGGGAGAAGAATGTTGGGAAGGCCATTGAAGAGATGGACCAATTCAACCTATTAATCCATTGGGCTTAATCCTTGTTGTTGATGATGATGATGATGATAAATCCACTGCCACAGCATCTCTGTCTATTATAACAGGTTTCAACAATAAAGCTCTGCCGATAACGGTGCTTCTCTGCCGGTAACAAATATTTATGTCCGAATTTAACCGACAAAAACACAAACAAATTTACATATTTAACCGCGTAAAAAAAAGGGCGGTCCGTGAGATTCACCTAGGTTAGAGTAATTGAATTAGGTTAGGTTAGCTTGTAGGTTCGTTACATTTTAAATGTAAACACAAATAAGTAAACAAATTATGCTCAGCCGCAGAGCACTAGTTTCCCCGTTCACTGTTATGGAGTCATCTCTACATGCATACATACATAAGGACTTTATTAGACTAAAAGTAAGGTACATACAATATTATTTACAAATATGGATCGCACGGGCAGTAAGCCGTACGTGCTGTTGACAGTCCGTTACAATAAGTTGATGTTTGGTAATAATATACTTAAAACAAACAAACACATTACAATTAGATAACAATACAATTACATTATACATTAACTTAGTTATGTAGAATTATTAAGAATTAATGGTATTGCAATTTGTTAACATATTTATTTATTCATGAATGAGTGTTGTTCTTATTTTCCGCGTTTTGTCCAGAAATCTACCCAAGTTTATCCAATTTTCTGGGTTTACCAGTAACTCGTAGCATTCCAATCTTTCACGATTTGAATTTAGAAATCTTTCCGATAATAACTGACGCCTCCAATATTCTAAATCGTTACATTTTCCTAATATATGTATCTCGTCTTCAAAGCTCCCGCACATTGGACATATTCGCATATCGTGATCGTCGCTAATTTTTAAAAAATTCCATGCCCCTAACCAAACCAAGTCATCTCTATAAATTAATTGTGCAAGTTATAGGATTCATTTAATGTGGAACGTGATTGGCCCTCCGCTTTTTTAAACTAATATTTTGGTGATTTTGACCCTATATTTTAATCCTTCGGGACAAATAAGTTTCTTTATTTTTTATTGGTGTTTCAACTGCATACTTTGATACTTCAATCATGTTCGTCTGGGAATTGACTTCCATCCGGAACAATATCTACAAATTCAAGATAATGAACCAAGGAAAGAACATTTCAGAACTTGTATAAATTGCATTTTTTTGGTCAACTGTAGCGTTGCTGCCTCATACGCAGCAGGCCCGGGTTCCATCCCCGATCGGGACAAGTTTCTTGGATGATGCGTTATTATTTTTTTCTCACGTGTAAGACAAATGTCAGGAAACTTTAAGGCCCCGAACATCATCTGCCATCTTTAACGTCATTATATTCGCCATGTTTAGTACGAATGTGTGTGTGAATGGCGAGTTTCGTCTTAATGTTGTGTTGTCTTGGAGGTGGCCTTGATATTTAGCTGATCACTCATTCGGGGAGACACTCAATGTCTTTGTCTGTTCAAAAAGAGTATGTATGTGATCCGTAGTTAAAATCCCTGTCCCGACACGTCATGCCATTGAAAGGCTCGGCCGGCGTGTAGCACATGAAAGTACGCATAAGGTCAGAGGTTAAACTGGGTAATGGAAGAATAGAATTCTTTTTCATTGGTGTTTCGACAGCACGTTTCCTTATTTCAGTGTTCAACTATGAATTGACTTCCAGCCAGAACAGTATCTACAATCAGCGAGAATGAATTAAAGAAAATAAGAGAATGGTATATTACGATGCGAGATTGAGACGTGTTTTTTACAAAAGTGAGGAAATGTTTAAAGACCGAGCAATAGCTCGGTTTTTAATTTCCGAGATTCTGTAAAACACTTCACAAACGTTCGTTTTCTGCGCGATGGTGTTTTAAAAATAATAAATAATAGTAAAATAATAGCATATTTGTTGGAAATATTTGAATTCATTATAAACAATTGACTAACGTTAACAGTGTGGGCAATGTTTATTGGTCGGAATTAACCAGACAAATCGCTCCACCAACTAAGAACGGCCACGCCTCCACCTTCTACCAACTCAACAATGTATCCTCTGCAACACTATGGAAGATATGGATGCTGATCAAACCCGAACTTACCCAACCCTAACAACCAACAATTTCGTGGACAGATACTGGGAAGCCAGGGAAAAGATGATGAACATTCTATAATCTTTCTTGTTATTGTTTGTTATTGTTATTGTTTGTTTTCCTCAGTCATTATTGGCTAATTAAAAATTTCAAAAGCCATTGCATTTAAATAAATAAATAATGTTTATCATTAATTAAATAAAAATAAAACTTAGTTTTATTTGATTTTCATATTTATTAAGATATAATTCAGTGACAGCTGTTTCGGTACACTGTACCTTCTTCAGACATGTTAACAAATTATGAATTGTGTTCCAACTGATCTAAGCAACAATACAACAATATTTATTTGTAAAGTTATCCCACAACAGGCCCGGAGGCCCTTGGGGTAATAGGAGGTTAAGGCTCCCACTTTTTCTGGACAATCGGCACTTTATGTCAGCCGGGTTGTCAGCCCTGCATGACGGCCGCCTTTACCCCCAGAACAAGCGTCTGGTACTTATTTCCGTTAGAGGCTGAGTCGACCCCAGGGCCATAGTGCCGCCAGAGGGTTTAATTTTTTTAAATTTAACAAAGGGGATTCATTCAAATCAAGTTGAGAATTCAACAATTTAAATGTTTATTACTTGAGACTATAGCAGACTCTGAAACCAATCAGTGATAAAATGGCGGCAAGTACTTATTTATTGTTTTATATTATTTCAAATAAAGTTAAGATCATTTAAAATGCAGTGATTTGTTTCGTATAATGTATATTAACACTACCTTTTGGATATATTTGTATATATGTTGTACGTAGTATACATAGAGAACAGTGGTTTTACTTCACGCACGAGGTTTGTAATATTACAGTATAGTTATTTAGGTTGGCAACCCCGAAATGTTGGAAGATGAACTTTCAATCATGGTCACCATTGCTGTAAGTACGACATAACAAACTATCGCGCAAAGAAAAACATCCTAGAATCTGTATAAATAGATGTTTTCTCTCATTTTAACAACGTTATCAAGCCATGTTGCTAGTTCATAATAGTATTCGCTTTTAAACATCTTAATGATTGAGAAATTATATTTGAAAAGAAAAATATATGCCTAGACTGGGGTTTGAACCCAGAACCTTTGACTCTCTATGTCAATGCTCTATCCAAGTGAGCTACCTAGGCCTCCAATCTAAACGCATGTTTTTATCTTATACATAGTTAATTCCCTAACCCCAAATGCTACGAGCCATTGCTACGATTTTTGCAAATGGCGGCTACCTAAATTTTAAACATCTTAATGATGGACAAATTATATTTGAAAAGAAAAATATACACCTAGACTGGGGTTTGAACCCAGAACCTTTGACTCTCTATGTCAATGCTCTATCCAAGTGAGCTACCTAGGCCTCCAATCTAAACGCATGTTTTTCTCTTATACATAGTTAATTCCCTAACCCCAAATGCTACGAGCCATTGCTACGATTTTTGCAAATGGCGGCTACCTAAATTTTAAACATCTTAATGATGGACAAATTATATTTGAAAAGAAAAATATACGCTTAGAGTGGGGTTTGAACCCAGGACCTTTGATTCTCTATGTCAATGCTCTTCCAAGTGAGCTACCTAGTCCTCCAATCTAAACGCATATTTTTCTCTGATACATAGATAGTTAATTCCCTAACCCCAAATGCTACGAGCCGTTGCTACGATTTTTGCAAATGGCGGCGTATGTTTTCTTTTCAAATATAATTTCTCCATCATTAAGATGTTTAAAATTTACGAATAATATGAACATTGAAAGAAGCACTACTGGCTTTATAAGTAATGTTTAAATTCTCAATAAAAAGTCTTCTTAACAAAGGAGCCGCAATTTGCAAAAATCTTAGCAACGGCTCGTAGCATTTGGGGTTAGGGAATTAACTATGTGTAAGAGAAAAATACGCATTTAGATTGGAGGCTAGGTAGCTCACTTGGAAGAGCATTGACATGGAGAGTCAAAGGTCCTGGGTTCAAACCCCAGTCTAGGTGTATATATATTTTTTCAAATATATGTTGCTAGTCAATACTTATAAAATTAATTGTTAAAACCGTTGAGGTGGAGAGCCATAAAATAAAACAAGTTAAAATGTACCTTCTTAGGTTAAATCCGTCGTCCTCAACTTATAAAATATGTATTCTTTATGCCTGTAGGCCTTTCATAACATCTTTTCCATCTTCAGCAGGTCACTCTTCGCTACAACATCCAGTATGATGGTTGATGCTGCTGGTCCGATCCGATTGAGGGTCTTTCCACTTTTCAGCGGTTGCCCTTTTACCAGCCGGCTGCTGGCCTTTCACATCCACATGTGTCAATCACAGAGGTAGATGATCAACAGCCAGTGTAGGGGTGACATGTGGTTAGCATGTCGAGTCCCCCAGCCGTTATAGCTGGTTCCTCAACCTGGAGCCGCTACTTATTGTAGCTACCCAATTGCCTCACGATGCTGGGTGGGCACCGGTCCCGTACTGGCCGAAATACCATGAGAAAATTTCTTCCCCCATGGAGACTCGAACCAGCGCAAGTCTCGTAGCTCTGCGCCAAGGCTTCCTACCTTAACCTCTCGGCTACGGCGCGGGACCTGCTGGTCCTAATGTGGTAATAAAGTCGTGACAACGCCACATTAGGACCAGCAGCATCAACCATCCATCATACTGGATATTGTAGGCAAGAGGGACCTGCTGAAGATGGAACGGATGTTCTGAAAGGCCTACAGGCATAAAGATTACATATTTTATAAGTCGAGGACGACGGATTTTACCTATGAAGGGATATTTTATTTTATTTTATTTTGCTAGTGTTTGAACTCAGTACCTAAAGATGGTATATTACCAATTCTCGCAAACATGTTCACCGCCTAAATTTGTCTTTACTTCATTTTAAAGTTTCTGCTTTAATTAAGGTGAGATTTCATTAATTTGTTTTGGTTCTAGTAATTAGGAGTTTTCTTCCCGTGGGATCCGGAACACTGCACTGTAATATGGATTAAATAAATTTCTGGCTGTGGGGAACTAATACTCTAGTGAAAGCGTTTGGGCCCAGCTCCAAAAACACTCCGCCATTACCCAGTGACTCATTTACGTAATGCAGCGACGATGTGGGAATCTCAGCGCTTTATATTTTAGATTTATAATTTCAGGAAGAAAAGAGACTTTTATACACTGTGCAGTAACGAGTCTATTGCCTAGAAAAGTTAATAACTATTATGCATTATTGAGTAACACTAAGAAACTGGGGCTGGAAGTAAAAATCACTAACTGAATATGTGGACATGCATAGAAATACATTATATAATGGAAATGGACAGCTAATGACAAATGAGGGAAATTTTGAGGAAGTGGCTGAATTCAAATACCTAGGAACAATAATCACAAATAGGAATGAGATGCACAAAGAAATTAAACATAGGCTCAATTCTGGAAATGCGTGCTATTATGCATTGCAGAGACTCTTGATGTCCCAACTCCTTTCAAAAGACGTTAAACTGAAAATATATAAAACTGTTATTCTACCAGTTATATTATATGGGTGCGAAACATGGACTCTTACTTTAAGGGAGGAAAGGAGATTACAAGTATTTCAGAATAAAGTTCTTAGGAGAATTTTTGGACCAGAGAGAGATGAACAGACAGGTCAATGGAGAAGACTGCATGAGTCAACTACATGGCCTTTATAGGAAGCCACATATAATGAGAACAGTTAAATCTCATAGACTGCGTTGGGCAGGACATGTGGCACGTATGGGGAATTAAATACGTGCATGGAAGCTTCTTGTAGGAAAACCAGAGGGAAAACGCCCAGTTGGTAGACCAAGAATGAAATCGAGAATAACATTATCTAAGATTTGAGGGAATTAGATTACACAGGGGATGATTGGAAAACATTAGCTCAGGATAGGGATGTATGGAGAGCTTATGTCCGCTCGGCCATGAACCTCCGTGTTCGATAGTGCCAGTGAGTTAGTTTAATATTTATTAATATCAATTTTGTGAACGTTTTAATACAACCATAAATAACGAAGCTAAGATTGTAGGAGTTCCTTCAGCAACAAAATGGTCAAATACGTGTTGAATTATTATTATTATTATTATTATTATTATTATTATTATTATTATTATTATTATTATTTTTATTTTAATGCCCCAGTTTGTCCTTTCGGACATTTCTGGTGTTCTCTCCTGGCGTAATTCTAACCCACTTCTGAGGTTTGGGCGTCTGGAAGGCTGCGTTACGTTGCCCCGATGATATGATAATTGATGATGATGATGATGATAGTGGTGCGCTAAGAGAGTCCCTAATCCTAAGCTTAATCTAAGATGAATATGAATGATGATGATTGCAATGGCCTTGTGATATTCGGGGACCGTTTGGGCCTTAAAGTTTTCCTGACATTTGTCTTACAGATGAGGAAAAACCCCGATTAAAACCTCACCTACGAAACTGTCCCGGCCTGGTATCGAACACGGGTCCGCTGCGTGACAAGGCAGCATGCTTCCTCGAGACCACAGCGGTGGACTTTGTTATTATTATTATTATTATTATTATTATTATTATTACTGTTGTTGTTATTATTGTTCATTTTTATTTAGGAATATTCCACATTACAGTGTTTCTTCTTCAACCCAAAGTGATTTGTCGCCAGAGGTTCCTGTCTAAAGCATCTTCTTCCTTCAAATCTCTAGCTTCCATACTTCTCTTAACTCCATCTATCCAACGTTCTCTAATCCTGCCTCTTCCACTTCTTCCATTATGTTTTCAATCAAGTATCTTCTGTGGTATTCTCTCTTCTTCCATTCTTATGGGGTGTCCTTACCATTTCAAACGTTTTTCTTCTATTTTTCCTAATGGTTTTTCAACTTGCATAATTTGCCTTATTGTGCTGTTTCTGACCTTATCCCTTCTTGAAATTCTTGTCGGTCGCCTCCAAAAATCCATTTCTACTGCTAACAGCTTGTTGCCTTGTTTTCTACTTACTGTCCAGGTTTCAGACCCATTGTCATTGTTATTATTAAATAATTAAATATTTTATGATCATATCTAAACAAAAATTATCAGCCTATCCTTTATTTATAAGACATTAAGTTTTATGTTAATAAATATTTAGAATAGAAAATGTCATTCTTTCTTTTTGTATTCAAATGAATAACGAAAATTAGAGTTGCCATCAATATTTGTCATAAAACATCCATAAAAAAGTTAATGAATTTATAAATACGGTTTAAATATCCATTTCACATCATTTTGCTACTTTATTCACATTAAAATATGACTGGGAATTCCAGTTTAAATGCAATCCTTATTTTCAGTAAAAGAGAAACCATGATCTCAATTATAATATAGTATTGCAAACAGTTTTCGGACATTTTTGTAATCCAGAATGGGTTGAAGCAAGGAGATGTACTATCTCCTCTACTATTTAATTGAGTATGCCATCAAATCTTTAGAGAATGAGGAAGGCTTACAACTGAATGGTATTAATAAGCTGTTAGTTTATGCTGATGATGTAGTACTACTGGCCGATAGCGAGGAGATACTAAAGGCCAACACGCACACACTATTGAGTAACACTAAGAATTTAGGACTGGAAGTAAATATCAATAAAACTAAATATATGGTCACACGTAGAAATACATTATATAATGGAAATGGACAGCTAATGAAAAATGAGGAAAATTTTGAGGAAGTGGCTGAATTCAAATACCTAGGAACAATAATCACAAATAGGAATGAGATGCACAAAGAAATTAAACATAGGCTCAATTCTGGAAATGCGTGCTATTATGCATTGCAGAGACTCTTGATGTCCCAACTCCTTTCAAAAAACGTTAAACTGAAAATATATAAAACTATTATTCTGCCAGTGATATTATATGGGTGCGAAAAATGGACTCTTAAGGGAGGAAAGGAGATTACAAGTATTCGAGAATAAAGTACTTACGGAAATTTTTGGACCAAAGAGAGATGAACAGACAGGTGAATGGAGAAGACTACAAAACAATGAACTTCATGGCCTTTATAGGAAGCCAGATATAATAACAGTTAAGTCTCGTAGACTGCGATGGACAGGACATGTAGCACGTATGGGGAATGAAAGACGTGCATGGAAGCTTCTTGTAGGAAAACCAGAGGGAAAACGCCCAGTTGGTAGACCAAGAATGAGGTGGGAGAATAACATTAACTATGATTTGAGGGAAGTAGATTATACACGGAATGATTGGAAAGCATTAGCTCAGCATAGGGATATATGGAGAGCCTATGTCCGCGCGGCCATGAACCTACGGGTTCGATAGTGCCAGTGAGTAAGTAAGTATTACAAACACTTTTTTTTACGTACGTTTAATTTTTTTATGGATAATAGATTCTATAAAACACGTATCCTATGAAATGTCAATTGATGAACTCAGTCTCGAAAAGAAAACGTATTAAAAATAATGGATAAAATTTTGTAAAATGTATAAAAAAACAATAATAGAAACAAATGACATTTAGGAAAATGTCTTAATATTGTAGCATTATAAAAATTATATTAAAATGGACACTTTTTTAAAATTATTTTTCACCGAGAGTAATTAATATCTATGGAATTAGATACAATAAATCCAGATGTTGAACAACAAAGCTTTCGCTTGAAATAACCGTATGGTTTTTTGTATTGTATTGAATTGTATGCCTATGTTTTCCCTTTACAGAGATTTAGACGCTCTCCCCCTACTGGGAAGAATTTGAACCATACTAATTTAGTTACACTTGTTTTCGTATAGATGTCATTTTGAGTGGTACGTGGTCAGCGCTCCGCCTCATACTGACATCCAGGAAACCAAGGTAGTACTAAGACGGGAAAATTCGGTAAATTTTGCTTAGAGGCCTTTTCATTCAGGCTTAAGGATTTTTTACGAGCCTGAAAATCTTCAGAATCGGGACCCACGGCTTAAATTCCCTCCCGGAGGACTTGATCCTTGGATTTTTCCGTCCTAAAAAATCCATCGACCCCGGCCGGGTTTGAACCCGCGACCCTTGGGACCAGAGGCAAGGAGCATAACCACGAGTCCACCGCGGCCAAAAAGGTTTAAATGAAGGGTTGGAAAATAAATTGAAACCATTCAAATATATTTTTGCTCATAGTGTTCCTGATAAACTTGAAAGAAATTTAAAAAAACTGGGAAGACAAAATCGATACTTGTAAATTGACAAGTGTTGTGTACAAAATCCAATGTGGTGATTGTGAAAAGTCTTATGTAGGCCAAACAAAAATATTTATAAGAAATAGAATCGACGAACATAAAAAGAACATCAGTACAACAGGTGCAGAACATTCAGTAATCAGTGAACATATAATTAATCAAAATCATAAAATGAAATGAAATGACGTAACAATTTTACACAAAGAAAATAATTACCAAAGAAGATTAATAGCAGAAATGGCCTATATAAAAAAAGACCAAAATAAAGCATTAAATAAACAAAAATAATTAAATGAATGATGTGGAACATATGATTCCTTGCTAAAATATTTTAAATTATAAATTGGAAAATAAATGTATTCATTTCAATTTGTATACATATGTTTATGTGTTGTTAAACTGTTGCTTGAAAAAGAAGAGAATTCAACTTAGAAACACATTTTGCTTTCATAGATTTTGAAAAAGCATTCGACACAGTCAAGAGATCAAAACTCTTAAATATATTGGAAGACAGAAATATACCAAATTTACTTCGGCAGAACATACAAAATATTTACAAAGACAACACCATAAATATTAAATTAAATAGCAGATTTTCTGAAGAAGGAATTATAAATCGTGGTGTGAGACAAGGCTGCCCCCTATCCCCAACACTTTTTGCAATTTATATCAATGAAGTAATATGTTGCTGGAACAAAAAAATGTAAATTTGGAATAAGAATATCAGAAAATAGAAAATTAAACACCATATTGTTTGCAGATGACCAAATAATAATAGCAAATTCTGAAGATAATCTACAGAAAGGTCTGTATGAACTTAACAAAATTACAGAAGAATATGGATTGAAGATATCTACAGAAAAAACAAAAATTATGGCATTTCAAGGTGTAGATCCTGTCAGAAGTAAAATTGTACTGGACAATAAAATTTTGGAGCGTGAATAATTTTACATATCTAGGATGCAATATCTCATACGAAGAAGAAAAGGATGTAAATACAAAAATATCTAAATTTTTAAAAATTTTAGGGTTAATAAATTCTATCTTCAAGCCACAGTTAGTCCAAAAACATTCAAGACTGAAAGTGTATAAAACACTGGCTCTTCCAACTCTATTGTATGGTAGCGAAGTATGGACGTTGAAACAGAAGGATATACAGAGACTTAGATCTGCTGAAATGAGATATCTTCGGAGGACTGCAGGATACACACTACTAGATCACAAAAAAAATGAAGACATCTTAGAAGAATTACGCATGGAACCTTTAGAAAACAAAATTTCTGATTATAAGTCAAGATGGATGCAACATGTTCATCGAATGGAAGATCACAGGATACCCAAACAAATGTTAAGATATCAACCTGCAGGAAGAAGAAGACCAGGACGTCCACTCAAAAGACTTCTGGATGGTGTTTCTCTTAAGGTCGAAACAGGTCAACAAATGGCCTAAATTCGTGAATGTACTATGATGATGATGATGATGTTTATGTATGTATATATATATATATATATATAAAATTTGTCTTGGTGATGGTAACTATGTACAATAAATTTATAAACAACCATGTCTTGAAAATGATCTCACATAAGAAGATTGAAACGTCGACACAATAAATTTATGTTTTGACTGAGATAACGTTTATTTCTTTGTAATATTAATAATAAAATGAACAATTGAATGTAGCCGGTAAGTTAGACAGCTTGTGTTACCGCATTTCTAAGCCACCGTTCAGCAGTAACAATGAATAATAATCAAATAGGCTTTTACTTACGTATAGCTTTGCGCTGGAGCCTTGATGTGCTGTGGCAACCTTTCAAAATAATGCCGGAATTCTTCAAACTCTGTGTCGGCCATGTTTGTTGTCAGGCTACAGACACCACCATCTCGTTCGATTACCCAAAATGCCTTGCAACTCGACGTCTGACGAGGCAGTGTGCGTCCGAGCATCCGACGCTATTGATTGGGGGGCGGCGTCTAGTAGCGCGCATAGGGTGACGTAGAATTCCTGTAGCATCATCTTTCATATTTAATAATAGCATTTCCCTGAGGATGATATTGGTAAGAGATATCGAAAGCTTTTTATGATGCGTTTAGCTAAAGATATATTTTATGAATACTGTATATTGACAGAGGATGAGGAAGGCCTACAACTCAATGGTATTAATAAGCTGTTAGTTTATGCTGATGATATAGTACTATTGGCCGATAGCGAGGGGATACTAAAGGACAACACGCACACACTGTCGAGTAACACTAAGGAATTGGGACTGGAAGTAAATATCAATAAAACTAAATATATGGTCACACGTAGAAATGCATTATATAATGGAAATGGACAGCTAATGACAAATGAGGGGGATTTTAGATTAGATTAGATTAGATTTATTTAGCCTGGTGGAGTTAAGGCCATGTGGCCTTCTCTTCCACTCACCAGGACAAACATATGTTACATATGAATACAAAAAAATTACAATAATAGTCATTGAATAATTAATTATCTGTCAAATTGAATAACAATGAAAATAATGTCTAATAATACAATGAAACTAAATACAATTAAAATTAAATTAATGATACAATGAATAAAAAAAAAGGAATAACAGCTCGAATCTACTATACATAAAAAGAAAATAAAAAAAATACAAAGAAAGTAATAAACTACAATGAATTAATCTACGCTTTTTATACAAGGCATTAGGTAAATATATTATCAAATCCTAAGTCTATTTTTATTAAATAAAGCAAAAAGGCATTATTAATTCCTAAAAAGTAATATTAGTGAGTTGTTTCTGTTAGTAATTTTATTTTCAATTTGTTTCTGAAAGATGGTAAAGTTTGGAAGTGAGGAAGTGGCTGAATTCAAATACCTAGGAACAATAATCACAAATAGGAATGAGATGCACAAAGAAATTAAACATAGGCTCAATTCTGGAAATGCGTGCTATTATGTATTACAGAGGCTTTTGATGTCCCAACTCGTTTCAAAACACGTTAAGCTGAAAATATATAAAACTATTATTCTACCAGTTATATTATATGGGTGCGAAACATGGACTCTTACTTTAAGGGAGGAAACGAGATTACAAGTATTTGAGAATAAAGTTCTTAGGAAAATTTTGGACCAAAGAGAGATGAGCAGACAGGTGAATAGAGGAGACTACATAAGAATGAACTACATGGTCTTTACAGGAAGCCAGATATAATAAGAACAGTTAAGTCTCGTAGACTGCGATGGGCAGGACATGTTGCGCGTATGGCGAATGAGAGACATGCATGGAAGCTTCTTGTAGGAAACCCAGAGGTAAAACGCCCAGTTGGTAGATCAAGAATTAGGTGAGAGAACAATATTAATTATGATTTGAAGGAAGTAGATTATACAGGGGATGATTTGAAAGCATTAGCTCAGGATAGGGATGTATGGAGAGCTTATATCCGCGCGGCCATGAACCTACGGGTTCGATAGTGCCAGTGAGTAAGTAAGTAAATACATTGACATTTCAGTAACTTATATTTTATAGTTTTCAAGAGACAGTGTTACATAAACTGGATCTCAAAGCGAAAAAAAATGTTGATAAAATATCGGAATTATTTTCGGAGAGTTTTTAATTCAGTTTAGCACTAAAAATATTGATGGCAGAGATGAACGTCTGCAGGAGGGCTTCTACAAAATCAAGAAAAGATAGAATTATAATTTTTTTATGCCCCAGGCTTGTCCTTTTGGACAATTCCGGTGTTTTCTCCTGGCATTGGCCTAATTGTAACCCACTTCCGAGGTTGCGCGATGATATGGTAGGTGACGATGATGATAGTGGTGCGCCAGGAGAGTCCTTAATCCTAAGCTTAATATAAGATGAATATGAATGATGATGATTGCGATGGCCATATGAAGTTAGGGGACAGTTTGGACCTTAAAGTTTCCTGACATTTATCTTACAGGTGAGGAAAAACCCCCGATAAAAACCTCACCTAGGAAAATGTCCCGACTGGGGACCGAACCCGGGCCTGCTGCATGACAAAGCAGCACGCTACTTCGAGATCACAGCGGTGGACATATTAGGAACATAAAATCAGAGAAATAATGGATGTTCAAAAATATGTTATACAAGTTATTGAAAAAAGAAGACTGAAAGGGTTTGGACACGTAAAGATGATGTCAGGTGACAGGATACATAAGATTATATTAAATTTTGAAGCGAGGGCAACACAAGAAAGTGGAGACCAAAAGAACAGTGGGTTCAGGGAGTGCATAGGAGTATGGTGTCGAGAGAATTAACACAGAGTGGTACAGAAAATACGGATGTATGGAGGAGCAAAATTTACAATAGGTTGTAGGAATACTACTCTTTGGGAGAGAAATTTCTAATAAAGTAGAAGAAGAAAATTGGGAGAGAGGATGCCCATAATAATGAAGCCATTGAGGTTGTTCACAAGAAAATTTATTAAAAAAATTACAGATTATCTCCGATCCTATCCAGTAGACACCATAAATCAGTAGTAACCTAAATAGAAATAAGTATATACAGTAAAACTTGTATAATGCGGAATCACGTGGGACCAAGAATTTTCAAAAAAATGAAGCCATTGAGGTTGTTCACAAGAAAATTTATTTAAAATATTACAGATTATCACCCATTCTATGCAGTAGACACCATAAATCAGTAGTAACCTAAATAGAAATAAGTATATACAGTAAAACTTGTATAATGCGGAATCACGTGGGACCAAGAATTTTCAAAAAAATGAAGCCATTGAGGTTGTTCACAAGAAAATTTATTTAAAAAATTACAGATTATCACCGATCCTATCCAGTAGACACCATAAATCAGTAGTAACCTAAATAGAAATAAGTATATACAGTAAAACTTGTATAATGCGGAATCACGTGGGACCGCGAATTTTCAAAAAAATGAAGCCATTGAGGTTGTTCACAAGAAAATTTATTTAAAAAATTACAGATTATCGCCCATCCTATCCAGTAGACACCATAAATCAGTAGTAACCTAAATAGAAATAAGTATATACAGTAAAACTTGTATAATGCGGAATCACGTGGGACCAAGAATTTTCAAAAAGATCAAGTCATTGAGGTTGTTCACAAGAAAATTTATTTAAAAAATTACAGATTATCACCGATCCTATCCAGTAGACACCATAAATCAGTAGTAACCTAAATAGAAATAAGTATATACAGTAAAACTTGTATAATGCGGAATCACGTGGGACCAAGAATTTTCAAAAAAATGAAGCCATTGAGGTTGTTCACAAGAAAATTTATTAAAAAAATTACAGATTATCACCCATTCTATCCAGTAGACACCATAAATCAGTAGTAACCTAAATAGAAATAAGTATATACAGTAAAACTTGTATAATGCGGAATCACGTGGGACCAAGAATTTTCAAAAAAATGAAGCCATTGAGGTTGTTCACAAGAAAATTTATTAAAAAAATTACAGATTATCACCGATCCTATCCAGTAGACACCATAAATCAGTAGTAACCTAAATAGAAATAAGTATATGCAGTAAAACTTGTATAATGCGAAATCACGTGGGACCAAGAATTTTCAAAAAAATGAAGCCATTGAGTTTGTTCACAAGAAAATTTATTAAAAAAATTACAGATTATCTCCGATCCAATCCAGTAGACACCATAAATCAGTAGTAACCTAAATAGAAATAAGTATATACAGTAAAACTTGTATAATGCGGAATCACGTGGGACCAAGAATTTTCAAACAATGAAGCCATTGAGGTTGTTCACAAGAAAATTTATTTCAAAAATTACAGATTATCACCCATTCTATCCAGTAGACACCATAAATCAGTAGTAACCTAAATAGAAATAAGTATATACAGTAAAACTTGTATAATGCGGAATCACGTGGGACCAAGAATTTTCAAAAAAATGAAGCCATTGAGGTTGTTCACAAGAAAATTTATTTCAAAAATTACAGATTATCACCGATCCTATCCAGTAGACACCATAAATCAGTAGTAACCTAAATAGAAATAAGTATATACAGTAAAACTTGTATAATGCGGAATCACATGGGACCAAGAATTTTTTCAAAAAATGAAGCCATTGAGGTTGTTCACAAGAAAATTTATTTCAAAAATTACAGATTATCACCCATCCTATCCAGTAGACACCATAAATTAGTAGTAACCTAAATAGAAATAAGTATATACAGTAAAACTTGTATAATGCGGAATCACGTGGGACCAAGAATTTTCAAAAAAATGAAGCCATTGAGGTTGTTCACAAGAAAATTTATTTAAAAAATTACAGATTATCACCGATCCTATCCAGTAGACACCGAAAATAAGTAGTAACCTAAAAAGAAATAAATATATACAGTAAAACTTGTATAATGCGGAATCACGTGGGACCAAGAATTTTCAAAAAAATGAAGCCATTGAGGTTGTTCACAAGAAAATTTATTTAAAAAATTACAGATTATCACCGATCCTATCCAGTAGACACCGAAAATAAGTAGTAACCTAAAAAGAAATAAATATATACAGTAAAACTTGTATAATGCGGAATCACGTGGGACCAAGAATTTTCAAAAAAATGAAGCCATTGAGGTTGTTCACAAGAAAATTTATTTCAAAAATTACAGATTATCACCGATTCTATCCAGTAGACACCGAAAATAAGTAGTAACCTAAATAGAAATAAAGTATATACAGTAAAACTTGTATAATGCGGAATCACGTGGGACCTAGAATTTTCAAAAAAAAATGAAGCCATTGAGGTTGTTCACAAGAAAATTTATTTAAAAAATTACAGATTATCACCGATCCTATCCAGTAGACACCCGAAAATAAGTAGTAACCTAAATAGAAATAAATATATACAGTAAAACTTGTATAATGCGGAATCACGTGGGACCAAGAATTTTCAAAAAATGAAGCCATTGAGGTTGTTCACAAGAAAATTTATTTAAAAAATTACAGATTATCACCGATCCTATCCAGTAGACACCGAAAATAAGTAGTAACCTAAAAAGAAATAAATATATACAGTAAAACTTGTATAATGCGGAATCACGTGGGACCAAGAATTTTCAAAAAAATGAAGCCATTGAGGTTGTTCACAAGAAAATTTATTTCAAAAATTACAGATTATCACCGATCCTATCCAGTAGACACCGAAAATAAGTAGTAACCTAAAAAGAAATAAATATATACAGTAAAACTTGTATAATGCGGAATCACGTGGGACCAAGAATTTTCAAAAAAATGAAGCCATTGAGGTTGTTCACAAGAAAATTTATTTCAAAAATTACAGATTATCACCGATTCTATCCAGTAGACACCGAAAATAAGTAGTAACCTAAAAAGAAATAAATATATACAGTAAAAACTTGTATAATGCGGAATCACGTGGGACCAAGAATTTTCAAAAAAATGAAGCCATTGAGGTTGTTCACAAGAAAATTTATTTTCAAATATTACAGATTATCACCGATCCTATCCAGTAGACACCGAAAATAAGTAGTAACCTAAAAAGAAAATAAAGATATACAGTAAAACTTGTATAATGCGGAATCACGTGGGACCAAGAATTTTCAAAAAAATGAAGCCATTGAGGTTGTTCACAAGAAAATTTATTTTAAAAATTACAGATTATCACCGATCCTATCCAGTAGACACCGAAAATAAGTTGTAACCTAAAAAGAAATAAAGATATACAGTAAAACTTGTATAATGCGGAATCACGTGGGACCAAGAATTTTCAAAAAAATGAAGCCATTGAGGTTGTTCACAAGAAAATTTATTTAAAAAATTACAGATTATCACCGATTCTATCCAGTAGACACCGAAAATAAGTAGTAACCTAAAAAGAAATAAAGATATACAGTAAAACTTGTATAATGCGGAATCACGTGGGACCAAGAATTTTCAAAAAAATGAAGCCATTGAGGTTGTTCACAAGAAAATTTATTTCAAAAATTACAGATTATCACCGATTCTATCCAGTAGACACCGAAAATAAGTAGTAACCTAAAAAGAAATAAAGATATACAGTAAAACTTGTATAATGCGGAATCACGTGGGACCAAGAATTTTCAAAAAAATGAAGCCATTGAGGTTGTTCACAAGAAAATTTATTTAAAAAATTACAGATTATCACCGATTCTATCCAGTAGACACCGAAAATAAGTAGTAACCTAAAAAGAAATAAATATATACAGTAAAACTTGTATAATGCGGAATCACGTGGGACCAAGAATTTTCAAAAAAATGAAGCCATTGAGGTTGTTCACAAGAAAATTTATTTAAAATATTACAGATTATCACCGATCCTATCCAGTAGACACCGAAAATAAGTAGTAACCTAAAAAGAAATAAAGATATACAGCAAAACTTGTATAATGCGGAATCACGTGGGACCAAGAATTTTCAAAAAAATGAAGCCATTGAGGTTGTTCACTAGGAAATTTATTTCAAATATTAGAGATTATCACCGATCCTATCCAGTAGACACCGAAAATAAGTAGTAACCTAAAAAGAAATAAATATATAGAGTAAAACTTGTATAATACGGAATCACGTGGGACCAAGAATTTTCAAAAAAATGAAGCCATTGAGGTTGTTCACTAGGAAATTTATTTCAAATATTAGAGATTATCACCGATTCTATCCAGTAGACACCGAAAATAAGTAGTAACCTAAAAAGAAATAAAGATATACAGCAAAACTTGTATAATGCGGAATCACGTGGTACCAAGAATTTTCAAAAAAATGAAGCCATTGAGGTTGTTCACTAGGAAATTTATTTCAAATATTAGAGATTATCACCGATTCTATCCAGTAGACACCGAAAATAAGTAGTAAACTAAAAAGAAATAAAGATATACAGCAAAACTTGTATAATGCGGAATCACGTGGGACCAAGAATTTTAAAAAAAATGAAGCCATTGAGGTTGTTCACTAGGAAATTTATTTCAAATATTAGAGATTATCACCGATTCTATCCAGTAGACACCGAAAATAAGTAGTAACCTAAAAAGAAATAAAGATATACTGCAAAACTTGTATAATGCGGAATCACGTGGGACCAAGAATTTTCAAAAAATGAAGCCATTGAGGTTGTTCACTAGGAAATTTATTTCAAATATTAGAGATTATCACCGATTCTATCCAGTAGACACCGAAAATAAGTAGTAACCTGAAAAGAAATAAAGATATACAGCAAAACTTGTATAATGCGGAATCACGTGGGACCTAGAATTTTCAAAAAATGAAGCCATTGAGGTTGTTCACTAGGAAATTTATTTCAAATATTAGAGATTATCACCGATTCTATCCAGTAGACACCGAAAATAAATAGTAACCTAAAAAGAAATAAAGATATACTGCAAAACTTGTATAATGCGGAATCACGTGGGACCAAGAATTTTCAAAAAATGAAGTCATTGAGGTTGTTCACTAGGAAATTTATTTCAAATATTAGAGATTATCACCGATTCTATCCAGTAGACTCCGAAAATAAGTAGTAACCTAAAAAGAAATAAAGATATACAGCAAAACTTGTATAATGCGGAATCACGTGGGACCAAGAATTTTCAAAAAAAATGAAGCCATTGAGGTTGTTCACTAGGAAATTTATTTCAAATATTAGAGATTATCACCGATTCTATCCAGTAGACACCGAAAATAAGTAGTAACCTAAAAAGAAATAAAGATATACAGCAAAACTTGTATAATGCGGAATCACGTGGTACCAAGAATTTTCAAAAAAATGAAGCCATTGAGGTTGTTCACTAGGAAATTTATTTCAAATATTAGAGATTATCACCGATTCTATCAAGTAGACACCGAAAATAAGTAGTAACCTAAAAAGAAATAAAGATATACAGCAAAACTTGTATAATGCGGAATCACGTGGGACCAAGAATTTTCAAAAAAATGAAGCCATTGAGGTTGTTCACTAGGAAATTTATTTCAAATATTAGAGATTATCACCGATTCTATCCAGTAGACACCGAAAATAAGTAGTAACCTAAAAATAAAAAAAAGATATACAGCAAAACTTGTATAATGCGGAATCACGTGGGACCAAGAATTTTCAAAAAATGAAGCCATTGAGGTTGTTCACTAGGAAATTTATTTCAAATATTAGAGATTATCACCGATTCTATCCAGTAGACACCGAAAATAAGTAGTAACCTAAAAAGAAATAAAGATATACAGCAAAACTTGTATAATGCGGATTCACGTGGGACCAAGAATTTAAAAAAAAATGAAGCCATTGAGGTTGTTCACTAGGAAATTTATTTCAAATATAAGAGATTTTCACCGATTCTATCAAGTAGACACCGAAAATAAGTAGTAATCTAAAAAGAAATAAAGATATACAGCAAAACTTGTATAATGCGGAATCACGTGGGACGAAGAATTTTCAAAAAAATGAAGCCATTGAGGTTGTTCACTAGGAAATTTATTTCAAATATTAGAGATTATCACCGATCCTATCCAGTAGACACCGAAAATAAGTAGTAACCTAAAAAGAAATAAAGATATACAGCAAAACTTGTATAATGCGGAATCACGTGGTACCAAGAATTTTCAAAAAAATGAAGCCATTGAGGTTGTTCACTAGGAAATTTATTTCAAATATTAGAGATTATCACCGATTCTATCCAGTAGACACCGAAAATAAGTAGTAACCTAAAAAGAATTAAAGATATACAGCAAAACTTGTATAATGCGGAATCACGTGGGACCAAGAATATAAAAAAAAATGAAGCCATTGAGGTTGTTCACTAGGAAATTTATTTCAAATATTAGAGATTATCACCGATTCTATCCAGTAGACACGAAAATAAGTAGTAACATAAAAATAAATAAGTATATACAGTAAAACTTGTATAATGCGGAATCACGTGGGACCAAGAATTTAAAAAAAAAATGAAGCCATTGAGGTTGTTCACTAGGAAATTTATTTCAAATATTAGAGATTATCACCAATCCTATCCAGTAGACACCGAAAATAAGTAGTAACCTAAAAAGAAATAAATATACACAGTAAAACTTGTATATTACGGAATCACGTGGAACCAAGAATTTTCAAAAAAAAATGAAGCCATATGGAGGTTGTTCACAAGAAAATTTATTTCAAATATTACAGATTATCACCGATCCTATCCAGTAGACACCGAAAATAAGTAGTAACCTAAAATGAAATAAATATAAGATGGAAATGTTAAATATAAGCTTGAAAGAACACATCAGTAATCGAGATGAAAAGCATACAATATCAAGTAGGACCCGACATCTGTAGTGAGGATTTAGAACTTTCTGTAAGTTAATACAACTATCGATTACTCGCAGATATGGTACGTAATTACAATATTTTTCTGTTATATATTTTGTGACGTGATGAACAAGAGTTTTGTAATTTTAAAATTACGACTATTATATATCTTCTTCTTCTTCTTCTTCTTGTAAGCCCATATTTCCCTTAACAGAGATTTAAGCGCTCTCCCCCTACAGGGAAGAATTTGAACCATGCTAATTTAGTTACACTTGTTTTCGTACAGATGTCATTTGAGTGGTCCGTGGTCAGCGTTCCGCCTCATTCTGACATCTAGGAAACCAAGGTAGTACTAGGACGGGAAATTTAGGTAAATTTTGTTTAGAGGCCTTTTCATTCAGGCTTAAGGATCTTTTACGAGCCTGAAAATCTTCAGATTCGGGACCCACGGCTTAAAGTCCCTGCCGGAGGACTTGCTCCTCGGATATTTCCATCCTAAATAAATTAATCGACCCCACCCTGGTTTGTTCTCGCGACGGCACCTGAGGGAAGGAGCTTAACCACTAGTCCACCGCGGCCGATTTATATTTCGAGGTAGCGTGCTGCCTTCTTGGCCCGGGTTCGATTCCCGGTCGGGACAGGCTCCTGGGTGAGGTTTTTTCGGGGTTTTTCCTCACCTGTAAGACAAATGTCATGAAGCTTAGGGCCCAACCGTCCGCGAAAATCATCCGGCTATCATCATCATTCTTCACCGGTGTGGAAACCAACGGGAAGCTGTCACACCTATATTTCCTTAGTAAAGTTACAAGCATGAAAATGCTATGATTGCAGTGAAAGACTTGCCCTCGAAGAGGATTACTAGATATATAGATATACATAAATGTAAAAGTTCGTTTGTTGTAAACCTTAAGTCTCCAAAATATGGAGAAACAATTAGCCGGAGACAATTTGCATAATTGATTTTGGGAATATGATATAATATTTAATGTCACATATTCATTTCCGATGGTGTTAGTATTTTCACCACCTGCTAAACATTATGGGTGAACTATGCACTGAGGCCAACTCTGTCTCTAAACCAATGAGTACCAGATATACGTTCTTGGTTCAAAATCTGTTATTACGTAGTGCTGACATCATGTAAAAGTTCGTTTGTTGTAAACCTTAAGTCTCCAAAATTTCTTCACCGCTTGTTTTAAAAGTTGGCATATCTCTCATTACAAGAGGAGGCAATTTTATCAACAGGAAGAGAGAGAATTATCGGTCTATGCGTTAAATAGTCTTAATAACACTTAGTAATCATAGATGAAGTTTGATTTATAAAAAAACAAGTTAAAGAAATCCAATGTTAGTGGAATTAAAATTGAATAAATGTACAGATATTGGAAAATGGCTGGCATCGTATTTGCCAACTCTCTACATCTGATTTGTAGAAGTTTGCTGGGGCATCGGGGCCTTTATAAAAGAGGGTCACATTTATGCGCGAACCTCTTGAAAAGTTTTAACTCGAGTTTCTCAGTCAGGGGAATCCAAATTGTTACTTCTTACACTGCACATTCTGAGAACCAGTGTAGTTATGATTAGGGCTCGAGTTCAGAATGCGTCGACCTATGATTTTTCATACTACATTCTTGTATTACTCTTGCTCTACGTACTTTTTCCAACTTTACTAACATTTCGTATTATTTTAAACATTTTGCTTACTTACTTACTCATCGGCACTATCGAACCCGTAGGTTCATGGCCGCGCGGACATACGCTCTCCATACATCCCTATCCTGAGCTAATACTTTCCAATCATTCCCTGTATAATCTACTTCCCTCAAATCATAGTTAATGTTATTCTCCCACCTCATTCTTGGTCTACCAACTGGGCGTTTTCCCTCTGGCTTTCCTACAAGAAGTTTCCATGCACGTCTTTCATTCCCCATACGTGCAACATGTCCTGCCCATCGCAGTCTACGAGACTTAACTGTTCTTATTATATCTGGCTTCCTATAAAGACCATGTAGTTCATTGTTATGTAGTCTTCTCCATTCACCTGTCTGTTCATCTCTCTTTGGTCCAAAAATTTTCCTAAGTACTTTATTCTCAAATACTTGTAATCTCATTTCCTCCCTTAAAGTAAGAGTCCATGTTTCGCACCCATATAATATAACTGGTAGAATAATAGTTTTATATATTTTCAGTTTAACGTTTTTTGAAAGGAGTTGGGACATCAAGAGTCTCTGCAATGCATAATAGCACGCATTTCCAGAATTGAGCCTATGTTTAATTTCTTTGTGCATATCATTCCTATTTGTGATTATTGTTCCTAGGTATTTGAATTCAGCCACTTCCTCAAAATTTCCCTCATTTGTCATTAGCTGTCCATTTCCATTATATAATGTATTTCTACGTGTGACCATATATTTAGTTTTATTGATATTTACTTCCAGTCCTAATTTCTTAGTGTTACTCAATAGTGTGTGCGTGTTGTCCTTTAGTATCTCCTCGCTATCGGCCAATAATACTAAATCATCAGCATAAACTAACAGCTTATTAATTGCTACGGCACATAATTTTTTTTACAGTTATTAAGTATTTGGAAAGCAACGGGAAGCTACCACACCTGAAATTCCCTAGTAAAGCTGCAAAGCATAGCATGAAAATACTATGATTGCAGTGAGAGACCTGCACTCGGGTAGAATTACTATGGATGGATTAAATATTTATATCCGTACGCAAATTATGGAATTTATCTCTAATGATTTTTCCGAAATTTTACAGAATAGTACTGCACATGCTCGAACGGTTAAAGAAACTTCCGCTAGATGGCGGAGATATCTGTGAAATCTGAATGGCCAACATTCGAAAATATATTTTAAGAAATGGATGTTCACTCATTTTAGGTTCCGATGGGACAAATTAGTGTACACTAGATTAATTTACACTTAATTAAAGAATATTCATGCAATTTATTTTGTTAGGTTAGGAAGAGGAAAGTTGGTGAACATTCATTTCTTATAAACATGTTTATAAATGTATTACGAAAATGGTCATCCAGATTTCACACATTTCTGCCATCTAGCGGAAGTGTCTTTAAGCGTCCGCGCATGCGTACTATGTTTCTGTGGAACTTGGGGGGGGGGTTATTTGTCGAAATAATCAAAACTTATTTCTATAATTAGTTTTTTTAATGATCTGTTCGTAACATACACTATTAATGTTAATTTGTGATTCAGAAATATGGCTATACGTTTGATCGCATTTTGTGACGAAAATATTATTATTAAAGGAAATATGATATCATTGGAAAGGGAATCCTTCAAATTACAACAATAGAACATAACAAAACAAATCACTGCTCACGTGCAGCTTAGCGGGTTGATTTTTGTGGCCTAGCGTCGAATGCCTCCACAATTCTCTTCGTTGTATCTACATCCGCGCTAATGCGAGGCCTTCCAGGAGATTTGATTTTCTGCATCCTTCCCGTTTACAGCAGTCGTTTTCTCCACTTCCCCACAGTCGACGGTTGCAATGCTACGTTAAACTCATGATCATTAGCATACGTTATTGCCATTACAGCAATTGTAATTTGCTGTTGCATATTCAACGCCATTTTGACTAATGACGTAAGTTCTACTCTGTTTTGTTTTATCCCATTGTTGTAATTTGAATAATTGCCTTTCCAACGGTAATTTCATATTTCCTGTAATGGTAATATTTTCATCACACAACGCGATCAAACGTATAGCCATATTTATGATTCACCCCGTATATTTATAAGGAACGTGCGAAGCTCCACTGATCACTTGAGCTATCACCAAATGCACACAATTTGATAAGGTTCAGAGGCAACTGAAATAAATTATTTGTACCTACTATGGATTTTATGTTCGAAGGCAATAATTAGGCCAAAGTTAAACCAAATATAAATTGACGGTATAAGATACTTTTTGTGACAATTGTGTTAGGTGTGAGTTTCTCTTCGAGTCTTTCGGACGGTTCTTCTTATGGCGCCACACATCATTTGTATCGGTTTAATTTATTGTGTATATCCCAATCATAGCTATATGTTATATCAGGACCAAGATAGTTAAAGTGTGCTATCTATTTCATTTCCAAGTGTTCCTATATTTAATTATTCGGTCTGTAAGTTTGAAAATATTTAGTTCCTTTCTTATATTTTCATTTCTTTTCTTATCAGGCAGAGTATATCCTGCTATATTTCTTAAAAATCTCATCTCAGCTGCTTCCAATCTTTGTTCTTGTCTTTTAGTGATCGTCCAGCATTCTGATCCATACATCAATACAGGAACAACCATTTCTTCTTAAAATTTCGTAATTTTGTTACTTATGAGTGGCAATTTCGGTTTTGTTCCACCCCTGAAAAGAGAAACAATGCATGTCCGTGCTTGGAGACGCTGCAGTCGGATCGGAGCTCTGTTTCAAGTGTTGACATACAGGAATCCCCCATCAGCAAGTTCTTGATGACGAAAATTCCGTCCTCATTATGTTCATAAGCAGTTCAATTTGTAGAACAGTATTCTTATGCTATTTTTACATGCACCTTCCTTAGTCAGAGCTATTTGAAGCTCCTTATTCGCGCGTTAAAAAATTGCGACACAGTTCCTGTATTCGCGGATGCAGTCGGTGCATTAGAAGGATTAGTGTCCTTTATTAACGCATCGGCAACTTTTTCTTTACTGCAGGCACGTGCCAAGGTGACTTTACAAAGAGTGATTCAAATCAAATGAACAAAGTAATATCAAGTAAAATAACCCTTATTGTCACTAAGCCTAAAGTTCATTGTTAAAACCCGCCGCCGCTGTATTTCACGTGCCGCTATGTCCATTGATAAATGCCACCCTCGCCACGATCGGTGTTTTATTGTTTCAACTTGTCATTCGTTGCAATAATTTTTTATTGAATAACACGTGCCTCTTCTGCTTTCTTGCCAATTTATAATGTCGAGTAAAATGAAAGAAAATTAGTTCCGAAGCGGAAAAAAGTAGTGTTGCCGCTTAAAATAAAAATAGAAACGCTTGACCGTTTACGCGTTGGCGAGTTGTTTGCGTCTATATCACGCTGTTTCAATGTTGATGAATAAAGAAATCCTAAGACAAATAAGGAATTCTATCGCTGAATTCACAGCTGAATATCAATCCTAGTTGAAAGATCTTTTAAAAGCGGCAAAACAGGAAAAAATTACTAAGTTGTTTAAGTCCTTGCCTAAATCTGACAGTAATAATTAATAGAAATTGTTCAAAATCTCTCATTAATTGATTTTATTCTGATAATTTTTATTTTATGTTGTAACCTTGGAACGTATCTCCTATATACCCATACAAATCACCATTCCATATTCGCGGTTTCTGTATTCGTGGCATTTTTACGGAACATATCCCCCGCGAATAAGAAACTTTTACTGTATTAAGTTAATTATTTTAGACTAGCTAATACCCGGTGTGCGCTGCTACACCTAAATAAATGAAATGTGTTTTTTATGTTTAGTTGAATAAGTAAAAAGAAAAATAATAAAGCAATTTAAGTATTCTAACCTGTGAAAGACCAACCTAAAAGCTAACCTGAAGCAATGTAACTACTGTAACCTGTGAAAAAATGCACGCTGATTTTATTTAGTGTATGTTTATTATTACAAACTGTATGTTGGCTGCACTGGAACACAGAATATTCGTTAAAATCGATATATTCAAATAATCGTTAGAAAACATGTACAAATCATTATAAATGGTGGGAAATATTTTGAAAAAAGAAACCCCAATTCGACAGGCGTTTATATCGTTCAGTTTGAATATAGAACTGTTTTTCGATCATTAAAAATGTAGTTAGTCATACATCTGGTTTGTTTATATTACAATTCGAACCTATTAAAATTAATAAACAAAACTAAAATTTTATAAAGCTGTGGCAGTTCCCTTACTATTGTATGGTAGTGAATTTTGGGTTTTAACTAAAAGAGAAGAGAAGATCATAGAAGCAGCTGAAATGAGATTTCTGAGAAGTGTAGCTGGTTGCAAACTTCTAGATAAAAGAAAAAGTGAAGACATTTGAAATGAGCTAAATATTTTTAAACTTTTAAATAGAATAAAATAATCTAGAAAAAAAACTGGAAAGAACATGTTCAAAGAATGAAAGATGAACACATACCGAAAATTATACTTAGGCCTAATTACAAACCAAAAGGAGACAGGGAGTTGGTAGACCGAAAAAGAGATGGATTCAACTTTTTGAATGAGAATCTATGAGACCGGGACAAGCCACATGGGCTTAATCCGTGATTGATGATGATGATCTAGTTCAGAATTAGGTATAGGTTAATGGAGTGATATGGGTGAAATCTCTATTTCCTACATTTTTTGAGCAGAGACTTGATGTTTGGTACAAACATTCACTGCATGATACATAATGACGTGTTTAAGTTTCATTCTTGTGAGACATTTATTTTACGAGTTATTAAATATTATATAAAACAATTTGCATATATTATAATTAAATGGGTTACACAATTTTTTAGTAAAATGTCTGACTTTTTTTCTACAGGACCCCTAAAATATTTAGAAAAACATCATGCATTAGAATTCTTATTATGTGAATACAAAGGGAGAAAAAAATAATGTTGTACCTCATGCGTGGAATTAGAAAAAAATAGAATTGCATACATTTTATTTTTTATTTCTTAAAATTCTATTTCAATCATGAAACCCGTGCACTACTTTGTTACACATGGTTTTTAGGACATGCAGTAAAAATATGAACCTTCTAAGATAAAATTTGTGAATTTCATTCAATTTTGAACATACAAAAATGCAGTGAAAATAAAAGTGTGGAAAAATAAGTTTAAAGATTTGCCTGCAGTTTAAATACAATATGTAACATACAGGCCTAATCAGCACTTTAGGGCAATTGGAAGCGTCATAGGTCTCTGAAACTTTGCCAACATATACATTAGAGTATAGGCTATTTTTTAGTACAAAAAACAAAAAAAAAATACCAATTTTGATCTCAAATGGTCACCAGTTATATTATATGGGTGCGAAACATGGATTCTTACTTTAAGAGAGGAAAGGAGATCACGAGTATTTGAGAATAAAGTTCTTAGGAAGATTTTTGGACCAAAGAGAGATGAACAGACAGGTGAATGGAGAAGACTACATAACAATGAACTACATGGTCTTTATAGGAAGCCAGATATAATAAGAACAGTTAAGTCTCGTAGACTGCGATGGGTGGGACATGTTGCGCGTATGGGGAATGAAACACGTGCATGGAAGCTTCTTGTAGGAAAGCCAGAGGGAAAACGCCTAGTTGGTAGACCGAGAATGAGGTGGGAGAACAACATTAACTATGATTTGAAGGAAGTAGATTATACAGTGAATGATTGGAAAGCATTAGCTCAGGATAGGGATGTATGCAGAGCTTATGTCCGTGCGGCCATGAACCTACGGGTTCGATAGTGCCAGTGAGTAAGTAAGTAAGTAAGTGTCACTTTTTCACCCATCGCCCCCTTTAAAATTATAATTTTTTCCTCTTCTTGAAACATTTTTTTTCTTCTGTTGGATAACTTCTTTTACCTGAACACCATCGATATACAGTTGTTAGTGAGTTTTATAATTGGCAACGTTCCAATCAATATGAGTAATGACTCAAAGAAAGTTTTCACCTACGAGCATGTCTTTTGTTATTAAATTGAAGGACGTTTGTGATAAGAGAACGTATCAAGTTGGTAACAGTTGAACCATGAACTGCCCATCTGTCAACTGCACAAAGCGCCGTTTAACTTACTACAGTAACCAACTCTCTGGGACAGTACTTTTGGCCTAACAAACTATTACGTACAACTTTTAAACACTATAAAATTTAATGTCCTTATTTTTACTTCTTTTTACACGCTTTATATTAGCTTGACCTGTATCTATCTATGAAACAGAATCTTTGAACACGATTTTCACCCAGTTAAAAACATTGGATCGACTTGAAGCCTTGTATACTTGTAAAGGACCAATGACAATACAATAATTTCATTTTTTCCTAAGATCCTGGCCAGGATCATCAGGACATCAAAAAAATGAAGATATTATAAGTTTGCGGACTTATCGACGTTTTAGTCTATCGTTGTGGTAGCTCAGTTGGTAGAGCGGTGAACTGTAGTGGTATATAATTTCAGTAATCCATAGGTCCCTGGTTCAAATCCGACCCGGAGGATTTTTTTAGAAGAGTATTAAGCAATTAAATTTGCGTGGGTTTCCGGTTTATAACAATCAATTAAACTAAACATTAAAAAATAAATAATAGTTTTAAAAAACTGAAACAACACGCTTTATTAGAAAACCGAACTAAAAAATGAAAAATAATTTTAATTTACAACACGCTTGGGATAAAATTAAAGTGGTTAACAAAAAGGCATCTCTAACACAGCTAGAATAAAACTAGAGTTAAAAAAAATAATTTTACTATCAAAAGCTTTTTATAGTTTCTACGTTTTCTTCTTAGAGACTTCACTTTTACCAATATCTGTTTATTATCAAATATATTAATTGATATAGAGCACCCCACGCTTTTAACGGTAAAATTATTTTTTTTTGTAGATAACTCTAGTTTGACCACTTTAATTTTATCCCAAGCGTGTTGGAAATTAAAATTATTTTTCATTTTTTAGTTCGGTTTTCTAATAAAGCGTGTTGTTTTAGTTTTTTAAACTATTATTTATTTATCATGCTATATGCATTACAGGAACATCTTTCATCTCAATTTCTCTAAAATAAATGTTAAACTGTTATACAGGGTGCGGAAAAGTCAGTGCACATGTTTGCAAGGAAAACAATCAGATTGGTTGAAACTGTGGTTTGAATACGGGACCTTCAGAATATAATCTCAAACACTACTGCTTAAAAAACAATGGAAGTCACTTTGAACAATTTTGATACTTGTTTTTTGTACAGATGTTGTAAGGTACACAATGGGTTAAAACAACGAGATGTATTACCTCCTCTACTATTCAATTTTGTACTAGAGTATGACATGAAATCTTTGGAGAATGAAGAAGGCTTACAACTCAATGGTATTAATAAGCTGTTATAATAGTTTATGCTGATGATGTAATACTATTGAGAGATAATGAGGAGACACTAAAGGCCAACACGCACACGCTATTGAACAACACTAAGAAATTGGGACTGGAAGTAAATATCAATAAAACTAAGTTCACACATAGAAATGCGTTATGTAATGGAAATGGACAGCTAATGACAAATGAGGGAAATTTTGAAGAAATGTCTGAATTCAAATACCTAGGAACAATAATTACAAATAGGAATGAGATGTACAAAGAAATTAAACATAGGCCCAATTCTGGAAATGCGTGCTATTATGCATTACAGGGACTCTTGTCACCCCAACTGCTTTCAAAAACGTTAAACTGAAAATATATAAAACTGTTATTCAACCAGTTATATTATATGGGTGCGAAACATGGACTGTTTCTTTAAGGGAGGAAAGGAGATTACGAGTATTTGAGAATAAAGTTCTTAGGAAAATTTTTGGACCAAAAAAGAGATGAAAAGGCAGATGAATGGAGAAAATTACATAATAGTGAGCTACATGGTCTTTATAGGAAGCCAGATATAATAAGAACAGTTAAGTCTCGTAGACTGCGATGGGCGGGAAATGTGGCACGTATTGGGATGGAAGACGTGCATGGAAGCTTGTTCTAGGAAAACCAGAGGGAAAAGAACAGTTGGTAGACCAAGAATGAGGTGGGAGAGTAACATTAACTACGATTTGAAGGAAATATATTATAGAGGAAATGATTGGAAAACATTAGCTGAGGATAAGGATGTGTGGAAAGATTATGTTCGTGCGGCTATGAGCCTACGGGTCCGATAGTGCCAGTGAGTAAGTTATAGCTAAGGCGTTTCAATATAATGTGAACAGGCGAGGGATTATGTGGCTGGGAACATTTTTACATCATGTTATTGCAGAAGTTGAACAATAGAACAATTGCTATTTTTTTATCTTTGGTTCTATGTGGAAGGTTGTTAACATTAGTTCAATTGTGGGATGTTTATAGATGCATTGTGGTTCAGGATATCGGACAAAACAGATATTCAGGGATTCAACAAGTGTTTCAATGCAACACTGCTGCAATTGCCAACATGTGTCAATCAATATTTTCTTCAATTTTGTCACAATGATTCGATATTTAAGGTTTGTTGGAAAAAGTAGACAAACAATTTTTCATTAAAATAGTTCAAACTAACGTTATATAACTAACTCTGTGGCACTATCGAACCCGTAGGTTCATGGCCGCGCGGACATAAGCTCTCCATACATCCCTATCCTGAGCTAGTGTTCTCCACTCATTCACTGTATATTCTACTTCCCTCAAATCATACTTAATGTCATTCTCCCACCTCATTCTTGGTCTACCATCTAGACGTTTTCCGTCCGGTTTTCCTACAAGAAGCTTCAATATACGGTCTCTCATTCCCCTATTCGTGCCATATGTCCTGCCCATCGTAGTCTACCAGATTTAACTGTTCTTATTATATATGGATTCTTATGCAGACCATGTAGTTCACTGTTATGTAGTCTTCTCCATTCACCTGTTTGTTGATTTCTCTTTGGTCCAAAAATTTTCCTAAGAATTTTATTCTCAAATACTCGTAATCTCCTTTCCTCCCTTAAAGTAAGAGTCCATGTTTCGCATCCATATAATATAAGTGGTAGAATAATAGTTTTATATATTTTCAGTTTAACGTTTTTTGAAAGGAGTTGGGACATCAAGAGTCCCTGTATTCCATAAGAGTACGCATTTACAGAATTGAGCCTATGTTTAATTCCTATTTGTAATTGTTCCTAGGTATTTGAATTGAACCACTTACCCAAAATTTCCCTATTTGTCATTAGCTGCCCATTTCCAATATATAATGTATTTCTATGTGTGGTCAGATATTCAGTTTTTAACCAATAAATAAAATGTTTTTTTAAGAAGGTATTTATGCACCAAACCAGTACTTTTTGAGAAAAAATCACTTACGCCTGTTTACTTGTAACAGCTTCAATAACACTGAACAACAAAAAAGAAACTTTTTTTTTTTGTCTCAGGAAGAAAAATATGTGATTCTGATAGTATTTTTCTCCTGAATTCAAATAAGATATCGGTTTTTCTCCATCACGCAAGGTTTCCGAGAGACAGACATTTATAATTTCAAACACTTTAATAATTTCTACATTCGTAACTACACAATATTCGAACATTCGGACTCACCTAGAAAGTAAGAAATTACGATTTTCTATATTTCGTCAGTGGGTCCACCGCTGTGGTCTCGGGGTAGCGTGCTGCCTTGTCACGCAGCGGACCCGGGTTCGATCCCCGGTCGGGACAGTTTTTCTGGGTGAGGTTTTTATCGGGGTTTTTCCTCACTTGTAAGGCAAATGTCAGGAAAAGTTAAGGCCCAAACGGTCCTCGAAATCATATGGCCATCGCAATCATCATCATTCATATTCATCTTAGGTTAAGCTTAGGATTAGGAACTCTTCTGGCGCACCATTATCATCATCATCATCCATCATATCATCGGCAACGTAACCCCGCCTTCCAGACGCCCCAACCTCAGAAGTGGGTTACAAGTATGCCGTGCCAGGAGAGAAACCAGGAATGTCGAAAGACAAACCTGGGGCATTTGAAAAAAAAATCGTCAGTGGAGCATCCCTCTTGATGGTCCAACAATAATCGGCCAGCATATTAGGATTCCATTTGCCTTGATATCTCTTTTCCATAGCTGAAATCTCCTGAGTTAGATCATTTGGTTTTTATTTTACAATGGACAAATGGACGAAAACACGTTTATTAAAAAACTAATTATTTAAATCCAATAATTGAAATTGAAATAAAAAAGCTGTGGGTGATGGAGAAATTCCAAATACATATTTGAAAACACAATAAAAAACTGCATTAAGTACAACTATTGGTACTCATGAGACAAAAATCATGTTGACCAGTGTTATTATAAATAAGTATTTACAAAGCTATGTAACTTATAAAATTAATGTCAAAATTCCCGATGTGGCAAAGAATTGATTTGTGGTTTATGAAACACAGTTTATATTGAAATATTGTGTAGATTTTTTGGCTTGAATGTACTGCACTAGAAATAAACGGGAAAGCTAGTGAGTGAAATTCCAACAAATCGTTTCAGAGACTGGACAAACCCCATTTCCCAGCGACAATACATCCGGCTATAACAGCAAGCCATTATCTCCTACAATACGGTAGCCATCGTCGTAAGATTTAATGCCACTTCTCCTTCCACACTCAGAATATATACAACTTATAATCAGAATAAAATATCTTTGGGAATTATTAATAAAGTTATGAAACCGTCCCGTGTACAAAAAAACCCAGATTACGTTTATATTGGTTATTGCTTGGATATTAAATTTTGGTAGATGAAATTTTGTTTATTATTTGGATTGTCAGGCTGGAAATTATTTAAACCGACAAACTCTAGGAAGTTGTTGCGGACACCAAGACAAATATTTTCCCCTAATGTCATTTAAACCGGTAGAGGAAGAACAAGTATCACATTTCCAATATTTAGGATGTGATATAACTTATAGAGAAAATAAAGATATAGAAAATAAAGTAAATAAATTTCACGATATTTGTGGAACCATAAAAAGAACCTTAGGTCGGAAAACAAGGAAAGATACGAAACTTAAATTATATAAAACAATGCTGTTCCTTTGTTGTTGTATGGAAGTGAAAATTTGATAGTGAAATGAAGGGATAAAAGCAGGATACAGACTGCGGAAATGCTGTTTTTACGTAATGTGAAAGGATGCACAAGAGCAGATAGAATAAGGAATGAAACTATACGAGAAGAATTAAATATATATAAAATTGAAGATAAAATCAGCGAAAATAATAAGAAATGGACAGAACACTTAATGAGGATGAACAACGAAAGAATACCAAAAAGAACCTTCCTGTATAATCCCAGAGGAACAAGAGATGTTGGCCGACCACGTAGAAGATGGACTCCACTTTTAACTTCGCCGGAACAGGCTGCATAGCCTAAATCTTGTGGTAGAAGAACAAGAAGGAAGATTTCTCTAGCGGCAAATTAATTAAACCAACAAACACTTTTACATTTTTTATTATCAAGACACAACAAATTAACACAACGCAATTACTTACATTACAGTAGATGTTCAAAAATGCCTCCATTGGCATGTAAACTAAGGTTACACCGGCGGATCATGTTCTGTCTAACACGGGCAAAAACGCCAGGAGTATCACCAGAAAAAAATTAGATTGCTTTTGAAATTACGAACATATTTGTGATATCTTGCCAAATCCTTGGAAGACGGCGAACTCCACCTGCAGGACCATTTGTGGATATCTCTCTCATCTGATCGAATTAGATTTTTCTGGATATAAATTCTTGACTGAAATCGAAAACCTCTTAGAAGCCATTTGACCTTTGAGAATATGTTTAGTCACAAGGGCTCTTTATAGGAAGCCAGATATAATAAGAACAGTTAAGTCTCGTAGACTGCGTTGGGCAGCACATCTGGCACGAATGGGGAATGAAAGACGTGCATGGAAGCTTCTTGTAGGAAATCCAGAGGGAAAACTCCCAGTTGGTAGACCAAGAATGAGGTGGGAGAATAACATCATCGACAACAAGGATTAGGCCCAATGGCCTGTTCCGATCTCATTATAGATCGAATTGGTCATTCCATCTCTTCAATGGTCTTCCCAACAATCTTCTCCCTTTTGGTTTATAATTATACATTCTTCTTGGTATGCGCTGTTCATTCATTCGTAATACGTGCTGAAGATAAGCATTTTGATAATATTTTATTCTTTCACAGAGATTAAATATATTAAGTTCTGTTCTTATATCTTCGTTTTTCTTTTTATCGGTCCTTTGGTATCCTGCTACTGCTCTCAACATCTTCATTTCAGCAGCCTCTATTTGTTTACTATCTGCCTTTGTTAATGTCCAGGTTTCACATCCATAGATAAGAGATGGAACTGCCAATACTTTGTAAAACTTCAAAATAGTTTATTTTCTAGTTTTATTCAATAAAGGGCGTTTAATTGTGCCACATAGATAATTGAATCGTTGTATTTTAGTGTGTTTATCTAAATTTCTGTCATTGCCTAAATGACATCCCAAATAATTAAAAATCTGAACTTGGTCTATAATTACATTGTTTATCATCATTTTTGTTGTTATTGCACATTTTCCTTTCAGAGCTAATATTTTTGTATTAGATGTAGATATTCTTAAATTGTATTTTAGAGAGGTATTATTTGATAAACCATGATTTGAGGGAAGTAGATTATACAGGGGATGATTTGAAAACATCAAGATAGGGATGTATGGAGAGCTTATGTCCGCGCGGTCATGAACCTACGCGTTCGATAGTGCCAGTGAGTTAGTTATATTATTTGGGTTCCATTTTTGTTTTCGTACAAAATGATTCTGTATTTGCCCCATGTGGTAAATGCGAAATTCTGTGCCTCTTATAGCTTCCGCATGTTTGCTGCAGATAATTTTATGCTGGTATGTTTTATGCATAATTACATGCATTTTCACAATTGAATTCATGTTTAATTTCATTGTGCATCTCATTAATGTTTGTAATTATTGTTTCTAGTTATTTGAATTCATCTAATGCTTCAAAATTTCCCACATTTGTAATTAACTGTCCATTTCCATTATATAAATTCATTGTGTAATGGAAATTAACAGTTGATGAGAAATGATGGAAATTTGAAGTGGCTGAATTCAAACACCTCACTCACTGGCACTATCGAACCCGTAGGTTCATGGCCGCGCGGACATAAGCTCTCCATACATCCCCATCCTGAGCTAATGCCTTCCAATCATCCCCTGTATAATCTACTTCCCTCAAATCATAGTTAATATTGTTCTCCCACCTCATTCTTGGTCTACCAACTGGGCGTTTTCCCCTCTGGTTTTCCTACAACAAGCTTCCATGCACGTCTTTTATTCCCCATACGTGCAACATGTCCTGCCCATCGCAGTCTACGTGACTTAACTGTTCTTATTATATCTGGCTTCCTATAAAGACCATGTAGTCTTCTCCATTCACCTGTCTGTTCATCTCTCTTTGGTCCAAAAATTTTCCTAAGAACTTTATTCTCAAAAACTCGTAATCTCATTTCCTCCCTTAAAGTAAGAGTCCATGTTTCGCACCCATATAATATAACTGGTAGAATAATAGTTTTATATATTTTCAGTTTAACATTTTTTGAAAGGAGTTGGGACATCAAGAGTCTCTGCAATGCATAATAGCACGCGTTTCCAGAATTGAGCCTATGTTTAATTTCTTTGTGCATCTCATTCCTACTTGTGATTATTGTTCCTAGGTATTTGAATTCAGCCACTTCCTCAAAATTTCCCTCATTTGTCATTAGCTGTCCATTTCCATTATTTAATGAATTTCTACGTGTGACCATATATTCAGTTTTATTGATATTTACTTCCAGTCCTAAATTCTTAGTGTTACTCAATAGTGTGTGCGTGTTATCCTTTAGTATCTCCTCGCTATCGGCCAATAATACTACATCATCAGCATAAACTAACAGCTTATTAATACCATTGAGTTGTAAGCCTTCCTCATTCTCTAAAGATTTAATGGCATGCTCTAGTACAAAATTAAATAGTAGAGGACATAGCGCATCTCCTTGCTTCAACCCATTCTGGATTTCAAAAGTGTCCGAAAACTGTTTGCCTACAGGCAATCTCACTGAATTCAGTGTTACCAACATCAAAACTAATATTGCCAGTCACTTAAAGGTTTCTATGCAATTATATGTGTCATGAAGTTTCTCCATTTCAATTAATTTCATTGATATACTAAGTTAATTTCGAGTAAAAATTTCAAATAGGCATTTATAGGCTTTGTAAGCTGAAATAGGCATTTATAGGCAAAATAAACTTAATGGAAAACAACTCTAGGATCGTCGGTATGAACTTATATGAAGTCACTTTTACAATATCTATAATAAATAACTGTAGGCATTTTCCCTAACATCCGGACTCTAGTCATCAGTTATGATATATCTGTTTACTTGGTGTGTATTTAATGTTGATGGTTTTGTGCGGAGCTGTACTGTAATTGATACGGCTGAGATCCGCTAATGTGCTGCATCTCGTTTCTGTTCGGATTGAAAATCTTCACGCCTCCACACGCTACTTTGCTCTCAGGTTTCAAGTGAAAAATCTTGTCCCATACTTTTTTGATTTCCTTCGCAATGCAATCGTTTTCTCTCTTGATCTTCCCTTTTCTTCCAATCATTTTACATGCTCCATTCCCAAACTGCTATCTTCTTCTTCAGTTTACTGTTCTTACAGACATTTTCACTGTAATAATTCTGATATATCCACATAATAATAATAATAATAATAATAATAATAATAATAATAATAATAATAATAATAATAATAATAATAATAATAATAATAATAATAATAATAATAATAATAATAATAATAATAATTTGTTGTAAGCCTATGTTTTCCCTTAACAGAGATTTAGGCGCTCTCCCCCTACAGGGAAGAATTTGAACCATACTAATTTAGTTACACTTGTTTTTGTATAGATGTCATTTTGAGTGGTACGTGGTCAGCGTTCCGCCTCATACTGACATCTAGGAAATCAAGGTAGTACTAGGACGGGAAAATTCGGTAGATTTTGCTTAGAGGCCTTTTCATTCAGGCTTAAGGATCTTTTACGAGCCTGAAAATCTTCAGACTCGGGACCCACGGCTTAAAGTCCCTCCCGGAGGACTTGCTCCTTGGATTTTTCCGTCCTAAAAAATCCATCGACCCCGGCCGGGTTTGAACCCGCGACCTTTGGGACCAGAGGCAAGGAGCATAACCACTAGTCCACCGCGGCCGATAATAATAATAATAATAATAATAATAATAATAATAATAATAATAATAATAATAATAATAATACTATTAACAATAATAATAATAATAATAAAAACAACAATAAAAATTAATTAAACATAGGCTCAATTCTGGAAATGCGTGCTATTAGGCATTGCAGAGACTCTTGATGTCCCAACTCCTTTCAAAAAACGTTAAACTGAAAATATATAAAACTATTATTCTACCAGTTATATTATATGGGTGCGAAACATGGACTCTTACTTTAAGGGAGGAAATGACATTACGAGTATTTGAGAATAAAGTTCTTACGAAAATTTTTGGACGAAAGAGAGATGGACACATAGGTGAATGGAGAAGACTACATAACAATGAACTACATGGTCTTTATAGGAAGCCAGATATAATAAGAACAGTTAAGTCTCGTAGACTGCGATGGGCAGGACATGTTGCACGTATGGGGAATGAAAGACGTGCATGGAAGCTTCTTGTAGGAAAGCCAGAGTGAAAACGCTCAGTTGGTAGACCAAGAATGAGGTGGGAGAATAACATTAACTATGATTTGAGGGAAGTAGATTATACAGGGAATGATTGGAAAGCATTAGCTCAGGATAGGGATGTATGGAGAGCTTATGTCCGCGCGGCCATGAACCTACAGGTTGGATAATGCCAGTGAGTAAGTAAGTAAGTAAGTAAGTAAATAATTTAATTATATTTTTATTAAACACACTGGCTGCCGAATTTTAATAGGCTACTCGGCAAATTCAGTAATTCACAATTTTTTGAAAAAAAATTTTTTTTGATACGCTCTATGAACGTAGTAATCTTGCAGCCGATTTTTGGACTAAATGAAGTAGAGAATGAGTGCGTAGGAATATATTGCACAAATATTTTTGGTTTGGCCATAAATCATGTAGCACGGCGCTATGATTAATTACCCGAGACAAGTTTGCAAACTCGCCTCCACTGATAGAAAGAAAGTGAAAACAATGCTCAGACATTCATGCCTCATTACAACCTTAATTTTTCCTGATGTTTTGAAATGTTACGTGTTACTGACATTGACGTATTTCGGAAATCAAATTTTGTTAGATTCCATGGTAACTGGAGTGACAATTGAGAGGTTACGCGGACTAACAACTGAAATGACTTCAAGTCGTTAATTTACTTACTTACTTACTCACTGGCACTATCGAACCCGTAGGTTCATAGCCGCGCGGACATAAGCTCTCCATACATCCCTAGCTAATGCTTTCCAATCATTCCCTGTATAATCTACTACCCTCAAATCATAGTTAATGCTATTCTCCCACCTCATTCTTGGTCTACAAACTGGGCGTTTTCTCTCTGACTTTCACACAAGAAGCTTCCATGCACGTCTTTCATTCCCCATACGTGCAACATGTCCTGCCCATCGCAGTCTACGAGACTTAATTTTTCTTATTATATATGGCTTCCTATAAAGACAATGTAGTTCATTGTTATGTAGTCTTCTCCATTCACCTGTCTGTTCATCTCTCTTTGGTCCAAAAATTTTCCTAAGAACTTTATTCTCAAATACTTGTAATCTGCTTTCCTCCCTTAAAATAAGAGTCCATGTTTCACACCCATATAATATAACTGGTCCTTAATTTACTACTTACATTTTCCTATACAGGATGATTCACAATAAGTGTTACGGACTTCTAGGGGTTGTAGAGGGGACTTAGTAGGTAAAGTTTCGATAAGGAACCCATATCCGGAAACGTACCATTTTGATGTAAAATAAGTTTAAAGATCGAAACACAATGAGCTGATATCGCGTGTCTTGTTTTTAAGAATAAATATTATAGCTTTCTAGGGGTGTTAGAGGTGACTTAGTAGATAAAGTTTCGAAAAGGAACCCATGTCCGGAAACGTACCATTTAGATGTAAATAAGTTGAAAGATCGAAACGCATTGGGCTGACATCGTATGTGTTGTGTTTCAGAATAAGACTTCTAGGGGTGGTAGAAGGGACTTAGTAGATAAAGTTTCAATGAGGAACCCATGTCTGGAAACGTACCATTTTGATGTAAAATAAGTTTGAAGTTCGAAACATAATAGGCTGATATCCTGTGTCTTGTCCTGGCCTGCTGCGTGACAAGGCAGCACGCTACCTCGAGACCACAGCGGTAAATATTGTATGGTATATATTATTTTTATTACTTATATTTTTATCCCACAATATTATTTTTATTTGTGAATTATTTATTTATTTAATTGCATTTTTCTCAATTCAGTTTACTTGGTTCCTTTTTGCAGAATGCGATCCAATTACCCTGATGATATCCATCCATAGTAAGTCTGCCCAAAGGCAGGTCCTTCACTGCAATCATAGCATTTTCATGCTATGCTTGCAGCTTTACTAGGGAATTGTAGGTGTGATAGCTTCCCGTTGCTTTCCACACCGGTGAAGGATGATGATGATAAGGATGATGATGATGATAATGATGAGGATGATGATGATGATGTCCATATGATTTCGGGGACCGTTTGGGCCTTAAAGTTTTCCTGACATTTGTCTTACAGGTGAGGAAAAACCCCGATAAAAACCTCACCTAGAAAATTCCCCCGACCGGGGATCGAACGCGGGCCCGCTGCGTGACAAGGCAGCACGCTACCTCCAGACCACAGCGGTGGACCCTGATGATATAGTGGATTATAAATTAAAACACCAGGAGATTCCTCAAACCTAAACTTAACCTAAATTCCAGATCATGGGCGACCACAGGGATAATTTTCTTGAATGAAACATACTTGTGGTCTAATCGAGAATCGGACCCTGTACCTCATGAGGTCTAGTTAAAGAAACTGGACAACAAGATCGTGAGGCTGATCTTATTCATGGTGTATTTAAACACTCACATCAACTTACAGATAACATGGTGTAAAAAGTAGTGACGTCAGAAGAGCATCTTTGTAATTCAGTGACCTGGCTACTTTGGTAGGCGATCTCCCTACAGCAAAAACACTTTTTATCTAATTGGTTTAGTCAAGATGCTCTTAACTTTTCTCAACTCCACTCTTGGATGTGTTTTGTGCAAGTGGGCAGCGCATTTTCAATACCTAGAGAGCATTATTCTTTCTCAAATCACAGCATCTATAGTTCCACAGTTCTGGACAACTTTTCAAACTTTATAATTCCGAACTCTCTCCATATCAAGTATTCATTTTTTTCTAGCAAACATAGGTAACTCACTCACTGGCGCCATCGAGCCCTAGGTTCATGGCCGCACAGACATAAGCTCTCCATACATCCCTATCCTAAGCTAATGTTTTCCAATCATCCCCTGTATAATCTAAAAAAGAACTCCAAGCGCAACAGGCCTACAAGGCGCTTGGCCTACCAGCTGAATGCTAGCCTAACGTCCTTATTTAGTTACTCACTGACAGTATCGAACCCGTAGGTTCATGGCCGCACGGACATAAGCTCTCCATACATAGCTATCCTGACCTAATGCTTTCCAATCATTCTCTGTATAATCTACTTCCCTCAAATCATAGTTAATGTTGTTCTCCCACCTCATTCTTGGTCTACCAACTGGGCGTTTTCCCTCTGGCTTTCTTACAAGAAGCTTCCATGCACGTCTTTCATTCCCCATACGTGCAACATGTCCTGCCCATCGCAATCTACGAGACTTAACTGTTCTTATTATATCTGGCTTCCTATAAAGACCATGTAGTTTATTGTTATGTAGTTTTCTCCATTCACCTGTCTGTTCATCTCTCTTTGGTCCAAAAATTTTCCCAAGAATTTTATTCTCAAATACTCGTAATCTCCTTTCCTCCCTTGATGTAAAAGTCCATGTTTCGCACCCATATAATATAACTGCTAGAATAATAGTTTTATATATTTTCAGTTTAACGTTTTTTGAAAGGAGTTGGGACGTCAAGAGTCTCTGCAATGCATAATAACATGCATTTCCAGAATTGACCCTATGTTTAATTTCTTTGTGCATCTCATTCCTATTTGTGATTATTGTTCCTAGGTATTTGAATTCAGCCACTTCCTGAAATTTTCCCTTATTTGTCATTAGCTGTCCATTTCCATTATATAATGTATTTTTTTTATGTGTGACCATATATTTAGTTTTATTACTGAAACATTATGGGAATCAAATAATTATTGTGAAATGTTACGTGATCATGTTGTGTTTATTAAAACAAAACAAGGTGAGAACGAACCCCCCCCCCCGGTAGTATGCGGCTGTATCATTGGATATTTTTGTGCTTCTCAATGAAACCGTTGTTTTCTAAGCTTTCTCCAGAATCAAGTAATAAGAAAGAAGCGAATGTCTGATGCAAGCCGGAGCCTTGTTTATGAAACTGTTAGTCTGTGTTCTATAGAAGATACGACGAATTCAAATACCAGTAAATTTAAGTAAATTTCCCCAGCGGCTATAAATATAGGCACCTGTTCCGGTTTTCATTTACTGATGACTGAAATTCTACGAGATTGCTATCACATTTCAGGCTAAATAGAATAAAGTAGATTTAAGACCAATCAATCAAATTAAGTTTTTAAAAATATACTGTTATCGCTTTGGTCTTGAGGTAGCGTGCTGCCTTGTCACGCAGCGGGCCCGGGTACGATCCCCGGTCGGGGCAGTTTTTCTGGGTGAGGTTTTTATCGGGGTTTTTCCTCAACTATAAGACAAATGTCAGGAAAACTTTAAGGCCCAAACGGTCCCAGAAATCATATGGCCATCATCATCATCATCCTTATCATCATCATCATCAGCCTTCACCGGTGTGGAAAGCAACGGGAAGGTACCACACCTACAATTCCCCAGTAAAGCTGCAAGTATAGCATGAAAATGCTATGATTGCAGTGAAGGACCTGCCTTCGGGCAGAATTACTATGGATGGATGGATTTCCTAAACCATATATCTATAGTAGTTTATTATATTTGATACTCCTAACAATGCATGGTGTTCTTTTTAGAAGTTCATTTACTTATTAGAAATAATATAATAAATCTGAACAGAAAAATCTAAAGTCATGGCTTTCCTAGGAAAAGACCCAGTTCGCAGTAAAATTGTTATTAATAATAAAATATTAGAACAAACCAACACATTTAACTATCTCGGATACCAGGTTACATACGAAGAAGAAAAAGATTTTAGTCAAAAAATTATAACATTTAACAGAGTAACAGGAATTATAAATAATATTTTCAAGCCAAACACAGTACAGCAACACACACGAACTAGAATTTATAAAACACTGGCCAGACCCATATTATGTTACGGCAGTGAGGCCTGGACAATTCGCAGTGTAGATGAACAAAGACTAACTGCGGCACAAATGAAATTTATGAGACGTACTGCAGGTTACTCAAGAACAGACCATAAAAGGAATTCTGAGATTCTCAAAGAATTACACACAGAATCAGTCATGGAATATGTACAAAAATACAGAAACAACTGGAAATCTCACGTAAGAAGAATGAGCAGAACAAGAATACCACGTCAGATCTTAAATTACCAGCCACCAGGCAAGAGATCTTTGGGCAGACACTTCAAACGTTGGATTGAGACCGCAACAGACCACTAGGTCTATCACATGAAAGGAAGAAGAAGAAGAAGAATATAATAAACAGTATTATATCCATATTACTATAAATAAAACGGCGGCTAACACTTGTCCAAATTCCACGCTCCGCCACTGGTTTTGTCTTAAGGGGACCCGGAAGGCCAGATCTGATGAAAAAATGCATTTTAATTTTTGTATCAATTAAAATAGTAGAAAGATTGCTCTTTATATGGTATAATTATCTTGTTTCTAAGTGTGTTTATTATTTGTTTTAAATATTCCCCGTCCCTTTAAAATGTGGGTGTGAGCCGTCAACTCTCTCCCATAGTTAGCATCATTTTTTCAATATATAAACAACATTTTCTTGTAAACTATTAAAGCTAGAGACCAGGGCTTCAATATACAGTTGTTACCATATTCATGTTGTGATAGTTCAGTAATTAAATAATTTAGGTTGCAAAATACAGGGTAAAAAACTGAAAGAAACTATTTGTAAAGAAAACAAATTTTATTTGTGATATAAATGCATATCTATATAAATCCTTATGATAGAAGACTCTGAATATATGAACGTTTCCACTGTAAAAATGTCAACTTGATAGGATTAATAGTTCAGGAGAAAATGTTCCTTACATTTAACATTATAAGTATAGGGTGTTCCGGGTCCCCTTAATTATTTTATTAACCGTGGGAGTAATAAAAAATGAAAGAGAGAAAATGTATTTGTTTTATTGTAATCTAAAACATCCTTGAATGCGTGCAGTTATATCTTTTCCACGCTGTACGTGTTAGAGTGCAGGCATAAGGCCGCTGAGGACGAGACTTATTTCTATAATGCAGTAAACATGAAAATAAACATGGAAAAGGATTTAATTTACTCAGCAGTGATATGTGAAGAAGTGAGTGAATCGGATTGGATTGTAAGCCTTGAGATAAACTTGTATCCCTGTGATGAGACATTGTGGTCCAGGAGCCTGCAGAGAGACAGATTCAATATAGAGCAAAGTAAAGTACAGTCAATCGGACGAATTGGTGACAGTTGCGCTGACTTTATACTCATTTAACCCTTAAATTGGCAAAACACAAATGTCTTGTGCCTGTTATTTAAATGTGGCGGACCGCAGTGAAAACGGAATCTTGTGTAACTGTTATTATTAGGTATATTGTATAATCAAATGACATCTATACGAAAACAAGTGTAGCTAAATTAGTATGGTTCAAATTCTTCGCTGTAAGTTGGAAGGTGGAGGGTTCAAGTCCCGGTGGGGTTAGTAAATTTAAACTGACCAAAACCTTCTGGCGGCAATATGGCCCTGGGGTCGACTCAGCCTCTAACGGAAATGAGTACCAGACGCTTGTTCTGGGGATAAAGGCGGCCGTCACGCAGGGCTGACAACCCGGCTGACATCAAGTGCCGATTGTCTAGAAAAAAGTGGGAGCGTTAACCTCCTACTACCCCAAGGGCCTCCCGAGTCCTGTAGTGGGATTACTTTACTTTACTTTAGGGGAAGAGCGCCTAAATCTCTGTTAAGGGAAACATAGGCTTACAAAAAGATACAAGAAGAAGAAGAAGAAGAATTAAGGTAAATAAATACCACAGAATTAGGTCGAAACTAATGTCATAATTATTTCTAATTCTGCAATTCATCCTTTCAAATAAATCGATGTTAAAAATATTGTGAACTCCAATAGGAATACAAATTAATAAGGAAATAGTGTAGGCGTATATGAATATTTTAATGTATGCAGACGATCTGGTAATTATACAGAAGTCAGAGGATGATTTACAAAGAGCCATTTACATGTTGAATCAATTAGGACTCTATTATAATCTCAAAGTCTCAACTTCAAAAACTAAAATTATGGCTTTTCAGGGCAAAGTGCCAGTCAGAGCAAAATATCAATAATGAAATAATAGAACAGATAGCACATTTTAACTATCTTGGTTCAGATATAACATATAGCTATGATTGGGATATACACAATAAATTAAACTGATATCAAATGATGTGTGGCACCATAAGAAGAACCCTCCGAAAGACTCGAAGAGAAACTCAGCTCAGGTTTTATAAAATTATGGCTGTTACTGTCCTTTTATATGGATCTGATTCTTGGGTACTTACAAAAAAAAAGATCTCTCACACATTCAAGCCACTGAAATGAAATTTTTAAGATCTGTAAAAGGATGTACACGCATGGATAGATTACACAATGAATCAATAAGAAATGAACTGGATATATTTTCAATAGTCGATAAACTAGAAGAGAACAAATACCAATGGGAAGAACATTTAGACAGAATGGACAATACAAGATTACCCAAAAAGATCAACACCTACAAACCACATGGAAAAATATATTTGTGACGGCCAAGAAAACGATGGACTTGAGACCGGAACAGGTTGCATTGACCTAATCCTGGAAAGGAAGAAGAAGAAGAAGAAGAAGAAGAAGAAGAAGAAAAAATTGTGTTTACACTTGATTTTAATTAAAACATTTTTAAAAAATTATATGTGATATATTGTTCTGGGGAGATGGAAAAGGAAAACATAACGAACTCTGGGTATTTATTATGACGTAACAATAAACATAATGTTATTGGAAGATATTAGTTCGATGATAGAGGAAGATATTACCTTCAGATAGTTCTACAACTCACCGATACCAACTTTTTATCTAAACTGCACCAATTTTTCTACAGTTCTTTTGTTTGTCTGAAAACTGTGTTGATAAAATGTTTTCCTTTTGCGACTCAACTATTGAATTATGACGTGGCACTTGTGATAATTTTAAGTTCGCAATCAATATCGATGACTATTAACTCACGCCCCAAATGGGAGTCAATGACCAATGACATTTTAATGGCTTTTGATATACAACCAATCACAGTCGTGTTTCGTCTAGAATTTACCAACTAAAGTTTATCATAATAAAGAAAACACCTCCTTTTTAACATTCTGAATAGGTCATGGCATTATTTTGCAGTGACTGACTCAGCAAGAAATACGGCTACCAGATTGTATATATAGTGCATGAATATCAACAAATAGCTCATGCGGGAGTTAATATAAAACATTTGTAGCAATTGATTATACCACCAAAAAAAGAAACCACTGTTTGCACTTTCTTAAATGTATTTTTCCCAGGTATTTTTTCCAGAAAAATATAATTGTCATATTTACATCATAGGACATCAGAAATGAATTAATATACAGTTTTGCGTTTCATTTTTTCTCCACTAGAGAGCATTCTTACAATATTGCGTTCCTTTGGCAATGAATAATATTATGATCTGGTTGCATTTATGAGCAAAGGAAAGAAATGAAGCGTACCAATCGTTCCTCATTTGTTTCTCATCGCCGTTTAGATTTAGATATATAAATATTTTAAAATAACTATAGTTAAATAATGATTTGTGAGTAAACAGCTTAATTTTATTCGTTAAATAGTCCTAACAAATGCCACTCTTGATTTCCAGATTCTCTAGATAAATTGACTCCTCACTTCGTGAGTCGTGAATTTATCGATAATTCGGAAATCGCTCGTGTCATTACTTATGACTATTTAACTCATGCGACGATAATCTTGCCTCTTCTTGTTGCCTTTTCCTGTTTGTAATGAGAGATATCTTCGTAAATTAACTTCTTTGACAAGGATATCGATTCAACAATGTACGATAGATATGATACAGCAAGAAATCAACTTCAAAAATTACAAAAAAAACAGCAATTAAGATGGTAGGGACATGTCCAGCGAATGGAAGAGGATTGGCTACCAAAATGTGTTTTGGAATGGAAACCTGAGGGAAGACGGGGCAGAGGAAGACCTAAAACCTCCTGGAGTCAGGGAATATATTTATATATGAAGGAGAAACATCTACAACCAGGAGATTGGATGGACCGACAAAATTGGCTACTAGGAATCGGACGATGTCAAAGACATTAATCAACTGATGATCTATCTAAAAAAAAAAAGGTTCTGTTGCTCTAAAATATTATTCATTTAAATGTTTTATAATGAATCTGTATTATTATTAATAGTTATTTCTCATGAAATCATCTGTTATTGATTTTTCCCAAGCACAAAGAGATTTAATAGTAAAGATATGCTATTTATAACTATCCACCCGGCTTAGAAATCGTCCGGAAGTAAGATCGGAATAATAACCTCACATTTGGTAAATATTAAACATTATAATTATTTCTAGCTTCTGATGTTGTATTATTCGCTAAATAGTCACTACAAATCCAACAACGCGAGGTTGAGTTTTTCATTACACAAAATCTCTCGCGAGTTTGTCGCTCGTGATTTTTTCAGAAAAACACAACCACTCGGTAGATCAGTGTTGAAAAGTTGATTTGAGAATTTCACACGAATCATTGAATAAAAATCAGGGTCAATATGCTATGAAGCTCGACCTACACGCGATATTGTGAATTTATAGGGGCAGTAAGTCGACTTTATTACGTTTTTTTCTTTTGTTTCATCATTATCTCTATTCCGCCATAATTAAATATGATCCAGTGACCGTAAAAATGCGTCCTTTAATAACACAGTAAAAAAGGAAGACTGTTTCATGTTACTCTGCCTGACTATTGTACTATAATATTAAGAACAGCCTTAACTCGCGAGAATGTACGATAAGCATTACAACTTAAGTGGTTAACATCTAATTTAGGTGCGGCATTGCTGTACATTCTTGCGATTTTAACCATTTCGCTTCAGGTAAAATGCTCAATTCATTTTCCCAAAAAAATGGGATTTAAGTTATCGCAATTTGTATTGACTATTTTCAGACATTCAAAACAAACAAAAGATAACGGTACTTGAGATCACAATAAGGGCGAAGGCAAAAGCACATTCCTATACTATTCTTAAATGTTAACAAAAGATTGCCCTGCCAAGGGATGTACAAAATATTGCAAAATATATAACAGCAGAGTTAAGTGAGCGTACCTCGTCTTCTGAGTTGAAGGTCATTTAACTGCCGGCGAGTCTACCTCGCGTTTTGAGGCGAATGGGTTAGGATTTGGACCTAAGAAAGGTGAACAGACAGGTTAATGGTGAAGACTACATAACAGTGAGCTATATGGTCTTTATAGGAAACCAGATGTAAGTTAATAATAATAATAATAATAATAATAACAATAATAATAATAATAATAACGATAATAATAGTAATAATAATGATAATAATGATTATGATTATGCTTATCATGATTATGATGATGATGATGATGACAATAATGATGGTGACAATAATAATGATGTTGATGATAATATTGATGATAATAATGACGATGATAATGGTGATAATGATAATGGTGATGGTGATAACGATGATGATGACGATGGCAATAATGACGATGACAATAATGATGATAATAATGACGACGATGATGATAATGATGGTGATAATAATGATGATAATAATGACGACGATGATGATAATGATGGTGATAATAATGATGATGCTAATGATGATGATAACGATGCTGATGATAACGATGATGATGATAACGATGATGATGATAACGATGGTGATGATAACGATGATGATGATAACGATGATGATGATAACGATGCTGATGATAACGACGATGATGATAACGATGATGATGATAACGATGATGATGATAACGATGCTGATGATAACGATGCTGATGATAACGATGCTGATGATAACGATGATGATGATAACGATGATGATGATAACGATGATGATGATAACGATGCTGATGATAACGATGATGGTGATAACGATGATGATGATAACGATGATGATAACGATGCTGATGACGATGACAATAATGACGATGACAAAAATGATAATGACGACGATGATGATAATGATGGTGATAATAATGCTGATAATAATGACGACGATGATGGTAATGATGGTGATAATAATGATGATGCTAATGATGATGATAACGATGCTGATGATAACGATGATGATAACGATGATGATGATAACGATGATGATGATGATAACGGTGATGATAACGATGATGGTGATAACGATGATGATGATAACGATGCTGATGATAACGATGATGATGATAACGATGCTGATGATAACGATGATGATAACGATGATGGTGATAACGATGATGATGACGATGGCAATAATGACGATGACAATAATGATAATATTGACGACGATGATAATAATGATGGTGCTAATGATGATGATTATGATAATGATAATAATGATAATGCTAATGATAATAATGGTAACGATAATAATGATAACGATAATAATGATAACGATAATAATGATAACGATAACGATAATAACGATGATAATGATAACGATGATAATGATAACGATGATGATGATAACGATGATGATGATAACGATGATGATGATAACGATGATGATGATAGCGATGATGATGATAGCGATGATGATGATAGCGATGATGATGATAGCGATGATGATGATAGCGATGATGATGATAGCGATGATGATGATAGCGATGATGATGATAGCGATGATGATGATAGCGATGATGATGATGATAACGATGATGATGATAGCGATGATGATGATAGCGATGATGATGATAGCGATGATGATGATAGAGTTGATGATGATAGCGATGCTGATGATAACGATGATGATGATAACGATGATGATGATAACGATGATGATGATAACGATGATGATGATAACGATGATGATGATGATAACGATGATGATGATAACGATGATGATGATAACGATGATGATGATAACGATGATGATGATAACGATGCTGATGATAACGATGATGATGATGATAACGATGATGATGATGATAACGATGATGATGATGATAACGATGATGATGATGATAACGATGCTGATGATAACGATGCTGATGATAACGATGATGATGATAACGATGCTGATGATAACGATGCTGATGATAACGATGCTGATGATAACGATGCTGATGATAACGATGATGATGATAACGATGATGATGATAACGATGATGATGATAACGATGATGATGATGATAACGATGATGATGATAACGATGATGATGATAACGATGATGATGATAACGATGATGATGATAACGATGCTGATGATAACGATGATGATGATGATAACGATGATGATGATGATAACGATGATGATGATGATAACGATGATGATGATGATAACGATGATGATGATGATAACGATGCTGATGATAACGATGCTGATGATAACGATGATGATGATAACGATGCTGATGATAACGATGCTGATGATAACGATGCTGATGATAACGATGCTGATGATAACGATGCTGATGATAACGATGCTGATGATAACGATGCTGATGATAACGATGCTGATGATAACGATGCTGATGATAACGATGCTGATGATAACGATGATGCTAATGATGATGATGCTAATGATGATGATGCTAATGATGATGATGCTAATGATGATGATAATGAATATGATGATAATGATGATAATGATATTTCGGTGAAGTCCGGAGGGTCTAACTTAGCCTAATCCACTCTCCTCACCTCCAACTTGAGACCCCACGGGACCTACTTAAGATCTCTTAAGATTTTAAAATGCAAAAGAGAGAGTGGGGTGTGGAAAGAAACTGGAAGCTACCACACCTATATATCCCTAGTAAAGCTGCAAACATAGCAATGGCATTGACGGAAGAAGAAGAAGACCAAGACAGGAATTTTTGTAAGAATAAAACTACTTCATGTTCAACACTAGTAAAATTCATATCAAATTCCGTTGAGGTGAAGTCATGTGATGAAAGTTAAAAATTAAATTGTACCTGTTGGTAGGTGCCGTCGTCCTCAACTTTGTTAAAATATTGTAAATAAAATTAACTGGAGCGCTTTCGGAAGTTATCTTCCATCTTCTGCAGGTTGAGCTTCCGCTACTTGTTGTTGTGTACGGTGATGTATACTCCAACTGTTTGTAGCAGCAACTGACTTGTTTTTGACGATCTCGTATAATGGGTTTGACTGGGGTGCGTTCTCATTAAGAAGTGAGGTGTTGTTTGTTTCCTTTATAATTTCGAGGTCTTCAAATATTTTAACAAAGTTGAGAACGACGGCACCTACCAACAGGTACAATTTAATTTTCAACTTTCATCATACTTCAAGCTGAAAGAAAAACTAGGCCTATTCTAGTGTAGAAAAAAATCCTTATGAAAAATGATTCTATTATCTAGTTTTTTGTTTTTTGCGATTCGTCCTGTGTTCCATCCGTAGTAATCCTGCCCGAGGGCAGGTCTTTCACTGCAATCATAGCATTTTCATGCTATGCTTCGCAGCTTTACCAGGTAATTGTATGTGTGGTAGCTTCCCGTTGCTTTCCACACCGGTGAAGGATGATGATGATGGCTGGATGATTTTCGAGGACCGTCTTACAGGAGAGCAAAACCCCGAAAAAAGAACCTTATCCAGGAGCCTGCCTCGACCGGGAATCGAACCCAGGCCCGCTGCGTGACAAAGCAGCACGCTACCTCGAGACCACAGCGGTGAATTCGTCTTGTGTTAGGATCATTAAAAGTTTTGAAGAAATGGCGGATTGCGTGGTGAGAGATACTAATGACCGATGCGAGGGGCGCAGAAGTGAACGACGTCCCGGCGCTGCTTTATTACTGTGTGAGCGTCTCGCGTGTTCGTCACATAGTAGCAACAGGTTGGCATGAGCGGTTCCGGCAAGGGGTTGTTGGGTCTTTGGCTCTATCGTTCTGGAGAGGAGTGGGCTCTCAGAGATGTCCCTCCTTCGCCACGCGCTGGACAGGTGAGCCCTCATCTCAAATTTCTGTTTCTACTTGCTTATATAAATAGTTGAGACGGTTTCCAAAATTCATACCACTTTTATAGCACAGCTGTATACACCGAGTTTGATGGCCGTAAATACATCCTCTTTTTACGCGCTTTATATTAGCTTGACCTGTATCTATCTATCTATCTATCTATCTATCTATCTATCTATCTATCTATCTATCTATCTATCTATCTATCTATGTAACGGAATCATTCAACGCGATTTTCACCCACTTAAAATCATTGGATCGACTTGATACTTTGTATACCTGTAAATGACCCGTGACAATACAATAATTTCATATTCGTTTCTAAAACCCTGGCCAGAATCATCAGAAAATAAAAAAAGTGCCTTTGTATCTATGTAACGGAATCTTTGAACACGATTTTCACACACTTAAAAACATTGGATCGACTTGAAACTTTGTATACTTGTAAACGACCCATGAAAGTAGAATAATTTCATATTTTTTTCTAAAATCCTGGCCAGAATCATCAGAAAATAAAAAAAATAAATAAAAAAACGCTATAATAGGTTGTGGACTTATCGACTTTTTACTCAACCGTTGTAAGAGCTCCGTTGGTAGAGCGGTGGACTGTAGTGGTATATAATTTCAGCAATCCATAGGTCGCTGGTTCAAATCCCGCCCGGAGGATTTTTTTAGAAGAGTATTAAGCAATTAAATTTTCATGGGATTCGGGTTAATCACAATCAATTAAACTAAAAATGAAAAAAAAAATAGTTTAAAACAATTAAAACAACACGCCTTATTGGAAAACCGAACTAAAAAATGAAAAAAAATTTAATTTCCAACACGCTTGGGATAAAATTAAAGTGGTCAACAAAGAAATCATCTCCAACACATCTAGAATAAAACTAGAGTTATCTACAAGAAGAATTACCATCAAAGGCGTGGCGTGCTTTTTTTTATGGTTTTTACGTTTTCTTCTTAGAGACTTTACTTTTACCAATATCTGTTTATTATCAAATAAATTAATTGATAAAGAGCACTCCACGCTTTTGATGGTAAAATTATTTTTTTGTTGATAACTCTTAGTTTTATTCTAGATGTGTTGGAGATGATTTTTTGTTGGCCACTTCAGTTTTATCCCTTGCGTGTTGGAAATTAAAATTTTTCATTTTTTAGTTCGGTTTTCTAATAAAGCGTGTTGTTTTAGTTTTTTAAAACTATTATTTATAATAAGTTTAAGGGGCGTGAGCGGGGAAGAGAGGTAAAAAGTAATTCGAAAAAAAATGCGATTCTAATTATCTCACATCATTAGAATTTTCATGTTATTTATTTGAATATTTCTCATAAGTAATGTCACGAGTTATTTCCAAATTATGGATAAATTAACGACTCGCGAAGTGACGAGCGAATTTATCTAGAGGATTTGGAAATCAAGAGTTGCATTTGTTAGGACTATTTAACGAATAAACTTAAGCTGTTTACTCAAAAGTCATTATTTAACTATAGTTATTTTAAAATATTTATATATTTAATGTAAACGGCGATGTTTGAAAACAAATGACAAATGTTTGGTTATGATTCTTTGTTCATCCGCTGCAACTAGATAAAACTATTTATTGCCAAATACGATCGCAAATTTGTAAGAATGCACCCTAGTGGAGAAAAAATTAAACACATCAAACTGTATATTATAACCAACATTTCATCTATAGTAATTCTGTCCGAGGGCAGGTCTTTCACTGCAATCATAGCATTTTCATGGTGTGCTTAGCAGCTTTACTAGGGGATTAATAGGTGTGGTAGCTTCCCGTTGCTTTCCACACCGGTGAACGGTGATGATGACAATCATAAGGATGATGATGATAGGATGATTTTCGTGGTCCGTTGGGCACTACGCTTCCTGACATTTGTCTTACAGGTGAGGAAAAACCCCAAAAGAACCTACCCAGGAGCCTGTCCCGACCGGGAATCAAAATCGGGCCCGCTGCATGACAAGGCAGCACGCTACCTCGAGATCACAGCGGTGGACTGTAACGAATATTATCGGTATTAATTATTTTTTAGGAAACAACTCCCTAAAAAGAACTCATACAAGAATAACGACCTTAGCACAACCTGCTACACCATTGTATGTGATATAGATAGATTATTCCAAGGCATTCGACAGTACTGACAGGAAAATCCTCATCCAGAAGCTAGAGAACATACCAGGCAGCTCAAACAACGAATTAGGAACAATTAAATCAATCCTAACCACAAACTATGTGACAATCAGTGATGGTATATCGATGTCGAGAAACATTATTTAAAAACACAATTATTCAATGTGTAGGTCAAAGGAATCTGTTCATTATTTGCTATATTCAACCTATTTGTTATTATTGTAATGGAGAAAAGACTAACCAAGTGAACGTCTTTTGATGCGAGTTTAAAAACAAAAGTTATCTTACGCACGCAAACTGTGGAAACACAAACTAGTCTTACGTTCATTGTTGCAGAAACAAATGTCCGACGTCAGAGACTTAACATAACCTAAAATTTTATATAATCAATTGAGTTGCTGTTTACTTGATGAAAATCCATATTTATTAATTAAATAAAAATAAAACGTAGTTTTATTTGATTTTCATATTTATTATATAATTCAGTGACAGCTGTTTCGGTACACTGTACCCTCTTCAGACATGTTAACAAATTATGAATTGTGTTCCAACTGATCTAAGCAACAATACAACAATATTTATTTAATTTTTTTAATTTAACAAAGGCGATTCATTCAAATCAAGTTGAGAATTTAACAGTTTTTTACTACTTTTAAATTTATTAATTTCTACAGCCTCCAAAAGATCTAACTTCTTACCCTTATCACAAATATGTAAAATTTCAAAATTTGGATCGAAACAATGAATAAATTGGAATAGGTGGTTAGCATATTTTGAATTTTCTAAATTTCTGATATTTGCTCTCATGTGTTCCTTTATCCGAGAGATAAAAGTCTACCAGTTTGTCCTATGTAGACATTGTCACATGTGCCACACTTCAATTTATATACACCTGATAATTTTTCTTTTTTTGTTTTGGTTTTATTGTTTTTTATTATATTTTGTAGAGTTCTATTAGTTTTAAATGTTAAATTTAAATAAATATTGTTGTATTGTTGCTTAGATCAGTTGGAACACAATTCATAATTTGTTAACATATCTGAAGAAGGTACAGTGTACCGAAACAGCTGTCACTGAATTATATAATAAATATGAAAATCAATTATTTAATTAATAAACTTAGTTTTATTTGATTTTCATATTTATTAAGATATAATTCAGTGACAGCTGTTTCGGTACACTGTACCTTCTTCAGACATGTTAACAAATTATGAATTGTGTTATTATAGTACATATCAACTGATCTAAGCAACAATACAACAATATATATTTATGATGATCTTGCAGAAGATTTCTGGGCTGTTGGCCGTGGTCTTGAGGCTTGTAGTTCCCCAACGTTTTGCCAGAGACTTAGTCCGGCATCCTCAAGGGTTGTTTTGAGACTTAACCAGAACCTAAAGAGTCTCAAGACAACCCTTGAGGATGCCGGACGCAGTCTCTGGCGAAACGTCGGGGAACTACAAGCCTCAACACCACGGTCAACAGCCCGGAAATCTTCTACAAGATCATCATAGTAACTCCGGCCGTGAAAGCCTAAGTCAATATAATGTTTATTTAAATTTTTTAATTTAACAAAGGCGATTCATTCAAATCAAGTTGAGAATTTAACAGTTTATTACTATTTTTCAATTTATTTATTTCTACAGCCTCCAAAAGGTCCAACTTCTTACCCTTATCACAAACATGTAAAATTTCAAAATTTTGATCCAAACAATGATTAAATTCGAATAGGTGGTTAGCATATTTTGAATATTCTAAATTTCTGTTCCTTTAAAGGAACACATGAGAGCATATATATATATATATATATATATATACATTTTCTCTAGTTTTTTAATCTCGACATTAAATATGTAGATGTTAAGTGTAAGTGATGACTTTGTGTTTGGGTTTACTAAAAGTTAAGATTGGAACAGAGTGTAGATTATTGAGCCGTTTGAATGTGAAACCAAGACAAAAGAAAATCAGAAGTCTTACTTCTACTATAGCATGTGTATTCTTAACTTTTACTACATACAATTCCTAGCCCTTACTAATGAGTATCTTTCCTGTTTAGAGTTCGGGGCGCTCCACCAAGCCCGACAACCTGCCTGACGATGTCAAAGACCCCAGAAATTCAGTTGTGTTTTCTCTGAAGAATCAAGTTGGGGGACTGGCTCGAGCTTTGCAAGTCTTTCAGGTAATTCATCAAACTACAATTTGTCAGTGTCGTAGCAAGTGTTTATACAGGGACTCTTGTCGTCCCAACTTATTTAAGAAAACATTAATAAACTAAAATCATCAACTATACGTAGACTTAAAAAAAGCATATGATTCAATTAAGAGGGAGAAGTTATATAGTATCCTGCTGGAGTTCGGAATTCCTAAAAAGTTAGTTAGACTTATACGAATGTGTCTAAATAGCTCAAAGAGTAGGGTGCGTGTAGGCAAACAGTTTTCAGACACTTCTGAAATCCAGAATGGGTTGAAGCAAGGAGATGCACTATCTCCTCTACTATTTAATTTTGTACTAGAGCATGCCATTAAATCTTTAGAGGATGAAGAAGGCCTACAACTCAATGATATTAATAAGCTGTTAGTTTATACTGACGATGTACTATTATTGGCCGATAGCGATAAGATACTGAAGGCCAACACGCGCACACTATTGAGTAGCACTAAGAAATTGGGACTGGAAGTAAATATCAATAAAACTAAATATATGGTCACACATAGAAATGGATTATTTAATCGAAATGAACAGCTAATGACAAATGAGGGAAATTTTGAGGAAGTAGCTGTATTCAAATACCTAGGAACAATAATCACAAATAGGAATGAGATGCACAAAGAAATTAAACATAGACTCAATTCTGGAAATGCATGCTATTATGCATTACATAGACTATTGACGTCTCAACTCCTTTCAAAAAATGTTAAACTGAAAATATATAAAACTATTATTCTACCAGTTATATTATATGGATGCAAAACATGGACTCTTGCTCTAAGGGAGGAAACGAGATTACGAGTATTTGAGAATCAAGTACTTAGGAAAATCTTTGGACCAAAGAGAGATGAACAGACAGGTGAATGGAGAAGACTGTATAACAGTCAACTACAAGGTCTTTATAGGAAGCCAGATATAATAAGAACAGTTAAGTCTCGTAGACTGCAATGGGCAGGACATGTTGCACGTAGGCCCTATGGGGAATAAAAGACTTGCATGGAAGCTTCTTGTAGGAAAGCCAGAGGGAAAACGCCCAGTTGGTAGACCAAGAATGAGGTAAGAGAACAACATTAACTATGATTTGAGGGAAGTAGATTATACACGGAATGATCGGAAAGCATTAGCTCAGGATAGGGATGTATGGAGAGCTTATATCCGCGCGGCCATGAACCTACGGGTTCGATGGTGCCAGTGAGTAAGTAAGTAAGCAAGCCAGCAGGTGACATCATCATATTAATGTTATAACACAGAGATATTGTAACCATAAGAAACCATTATTGCATTATTAAACACGCGTCTCCTGGTAACAAACTGATTTCACTCATTTAGAACTTGATAAATTTTTTGTGTTAGAATTGCTTCCACACGAGAAGAATTTTGGGTAAGCTAACATTAATTTATTAACATTATTAATAATATTTTAATATAAATTAGAAAAAAAAACATTCAAAATCTGACGGTGAACTTTTCAATAAAACAAAATTTCATGTTGATTCTTTTTAGGTTTGTGAAGGCCTACTTGCCTGTTCTCCTATTTTCTAGCTTACTACTACTACTAAAAGTCCTACTACTACTATTTTCTAGCTATTTGTGATCTTTTCTACTTTTTTTTTAAATTACGGAGTTATGAATATTGCATTTTTCTAATGTTTTTTGCATTTTTTTCTGATTTATAATTTAAGATTTTGAATGTTTTCTCCTAACATTAAATTTTATTTCTGTATTTTTATATATTTTGGCAAAATAAGTGTAATATTTTCCAAGAAATTTGTGAGTCGGATTATATTCAAGAACACAAACTAGTTGCCACTGGGACGTTCCATATGAAATCTAACCTCAAAAAACTAGGCATTCTTCATTCCTTTCAAAGTTGTGTTATTTAAACATGATAAGAACATGTAAAATTGTCTTCTTCTTCTTCACTTCCTGGTTTAGGCAAGAGTTGCCTGTTCCGTCTTCACTAATAGATCTAAGACCATCTCTTCCGAGGACGTCCGACATCTCTTCTTCCTCTTGGAAAATAATGGAAGATTTTATTTGGTAATCTACTTTCTTCCATTCTTTCTATATGTTCTTTCTACTGTATCTTGTTGTTAAATATTGTAAAATTGTATAGGTCTATATTCTAGAATGTTCAGCAAATTAAAAGAATCGTGCACATTTTCTAGCAATTATTTTACAATCTTCTGTAATAAAATATTGAAACTTCATCATGATGATTGCACTGTTCTGCGTGGATTTTGTTTTTATTATAATAAATTAGCGTTTCTGAATCACAATTTCACGCTGATTGCAAAAAATAAATCCGTTTTTGTGAACCACGTCAGAATTTTTTACAATTCAAAATTTTACATTTTTCGTAATGTACGTACTGTAGTAATATTACAGTGAGCTTATCGTTTGTTAGAAAGACCCAACAGTTTATAATTTCAACTTTATTACTTAAAATGTGAAATAATATAACTATTATTATATTTATATTTTAAATTATGTTTATATTTATTAACTATATCCGCCCGAGGTCCGTATAAAAATGTCTACTTACTTACTTACTTACTTACTCACTGGCACTATCGAACCCGTATGTCCATAGCCGCGCGGGCATAAGCCCTCCATACATCCCTATCCTGAGCCAGTGCTTTCCAATCATTCACTGTATAATCTACTTCCCTCAAATCATAGTTAATGTTATTCTCCCACCTCATTCTTGGTCTACCAACTGGGCGTTTTCTCTCTCATTTTCCTACAAGAAGCTTCTATGCCCCTCTTTCATTTCCCATTCGTGCCACATATCCTGCAAATTGCAATCTATAAGACTTAAACTGTTATATTTATCTCTCTCTCTCTCTCTCTCTCTCTCTCCAAGCGTGACTGGCTTAGAAGGCCCTTGGCTTACCAGTCGGCTACTGGCCTCACATCCACATGTGTCAATCACAGAGGTAGACGATAATCTAGCCAGTGTAAGGGTGACATCCTTCACCGGTGTGGGAAGCTACCACAACTACAATTCCCTAGTAAAGCTGCAAGCATAGCATGAATATGCTATGATTGTAGTGAAGGACCTGCTTCGGGCAGAATTTCTATGGGCGGATGGATATTTTTCTGCAACGTAATTTCCTGGAAAATAATTCGTTTAAGAGAGTGCAAACAGTGTTTTTTTTGTGGTATATTCAATTGCTACAAATGTTTTTATATTATCTCCCGCATGCGCTATCTGCTGAAATGCACTATATGTACAGTCTGGTAGCCGCATTTCTTAGAGAGTCAGTCACTGGAAAATAATGCTCTGACCTATCCAGAATGTTAAAAAGGAGCAGCTTTCTTTAATATGATAGACTTCGGTTGATAAATTCAAGGCGAAACACGACTGTGATTGGTTGTAAATAAAAAATCATTGAAATGTGATTGGTCACTGACTCCCATTTGGGGCATAAGTTAAATAGTCCCAGAAAACAATTTTAAGAATCATAACACCGGCTATGAAAGGCTACAAAATTGTCAATAGACATCTTGGTTCTTATCGTAATTTAGTATCCCAAGTCAGCATTTTGATAACAGCATTCAAAATTTTCAAATTAAATTTTTTACCTGTGACATTTAGATACTGTACTGAGTATCTGCAATTCATCTTCATTATTACATGATCATCTGGATACATAAGTAGAGAGAGATCCGTGAAATTCGAAATGCTATAATTTTGTCAATTTCCTGCGCCATTTCCTAACTCTACTTCCCATAACCTCAAAAAAAGCATTTAGGAATTGTGAAATAATGCAAAATCCTACATCATCATCATCATCATCATCTTCTTCAAGGTATGGGCCTGTTGGCTCGTTCCGCTCCCCGGCGCACAACATGCCGCAGGCGCAGGTCGTACTTCCAACGACGTTTTGGTCTTCCTACATTTCTTCGGCCTAGGGGCCTACAATGAAGCAGCTGTTTTGATAAACGATTATTTGGCATTCTTTGTACATGTTCAAACCAATTACGTTTATTTGTGTGCATTTTCTCGCTTATATTATATATTTGTAGTTCATCTCTGATATCTTGACTTCTCTTTTGATCTCTTAGAAATACACCTGCAACTGATCTGAGAAATCTCATTTCTATTGTCCCAATTTTATTTTTATCAGAGATCGTTAAAGGCCAAGTCTCAGACCCGTATGTTAACGTTGGAACGGCTACCGTTTTGTAAAATTTTAATTGAGTTTCCCTTGTGGTCTTATTTGTCAAATATCTTCTTATTGAACCACATATCTGTTGAAATTTCCCTAATTTCTTCTCCATGTCCAAATTTTGCTGGTACGATATCATGCATCCCAGATAATTGAAACAAGTTACTTGTTTAATTATGTTTGGTCCAATTACAATTTTTGGAGCGGGTTCCTACAATAACGCGAAATAACACCGACATTTAAAATCTTCAACGAATTCCGTACATTTTTTATTCTATTCGCAAAATTTTCTTAATGCATTTTTAAACACTGTTTTCGGATTCCATCTTGTTTTTTTAAGTGTCATCTGATTGCGCCATATTTGCTTTCTCCATGCACTCTTGCAAAGGCAAATGTTTGCAACACAGTTCATAACATAGAGGTAATATTTTATTTCCTTCTCATGCTCAAATGTGGTCTCTCCATAGATTTTAAGTTCTAGGGCCAATATGAATTATATTAACGTGTAAGAAATGTTTTCCCCTAAATTTTTTTCAGACATGATTATCAATTTCTTCCTCTTCTTCTTCTTCTTCTTCTTCTTTTGAAGGGTCTTCCGAGGTCTCTTTTGTCTTTAGGGTTGAGGTGGTAAATCATCTTTGGTAAACGGGAATTTGACATTCTGTGGACGTGTTGGAACCATTTAATCAATTCTTTATTTTTTTATTAAGTCCCCTTACGTTCCAGGTTGCCAAATTCCAGTAATCGTAAGTCCTTTGTTCTTTGCCTGTCGTCATTGTTTTATTATCCGCCTGCTTATTTCTTGTATCTTTCGAGTATTTAAAGTTTTCCTCATTATAGGTTAGCAGCCTATAGTTGGGTAAGTCCAGTGGTGGGGTTGCCACCTCAATGCCTCTTGGACAGGCATGCTTTTCTGTAGGGGATGCTCCCTTAGCCTTTGAAGTTTCTCCTTCTCCGCAAGGCAGCGGTTCCTCTCTCTTTCCCTGAGTGAGGGTAGGGTGCCTCTTCCGCCAAATCTGCCGTATTAAGGGTATCCCTCTCCGCCTTCATTGCCGTTGATGTCTTCACCGTTCCCTGGTAAGGGGCCCTCACATGGTACTATCAGCCGGACCAGCTGAACCAAGGGTTTTTTTACGAGGCGTTACTCCTCCCCCTCCTCCTTTCTCATCCGGGCTTGGGACCGGCAATGGCGGAGTTATTATCAATTTTATATCCGTTAAACTACTGGATATATCATTCTTATTGGGTTTAATATACTAAACTAGGAATAAAAAGACTCAAATTTACATTTTTTTGAATAACGCTGCCAAATTCCCAATAACATGGAAACCTTGAAATTTAAAAACGAATTTACCCCAAAAATAAAACCACTTTGACGGATCTCTAATAATGAGATATTCAACAAGTGATATAGAACCGTGTACTGAAAACAAAAACGTTAAGTAAAGTGATCCCACAACAGGCCTCAGGAGACTCTTGGGGTAGTAGGAGGTTAAGGCTCCCACTTTTTCTAGACAATCGGCACTTGATGTCAGCCGGATTGTCAGCCCTGCGTGACGGCCGCCTTTACCCCCAGAACAGGCGTCTGGTACTCATTTCCGTTAGAGGCTGAGTCGACCCCAGGGTCATAGTGCCGCCAGAGGGTTTGGGTCAGTTTTAAAAATCCTGATCCCAACGGGACTTGAACCCTCGACCCTCCGGCTTGTAGCTCAGTGCCTTAACCACTACGCTACGGCGTGCCCCCGTACTGTAAAACACCAATGTTAATTTAACATTTTCCAATACTGTTATTTTAACACAATTCCAATAATGGATCAAATTATAATATTATAATGACATAGAATGGCCTATATGCTAGCCAGAGAAACCTTCTTCCTAGAGGACCTGAGGCAAAGGATACTACTGTTAGGAACGTAGCCATATAAGAAAGTCATCGAAAAAGAAACAGAGAGAAAAAGAGATCGACGAAGATTTCTACGCCTCAGATGCCAGAGAGTGGACTGGAAGTAACCAACCACAAAGGCACAGAATCATAGGCATAGCAACACACGGATATCATCACAAAATGTGCAAAAATACAAAATTCCACCAACCGAGTGATTCGTGTGAATGCAAGATATGCGACCAAAAGTGTGAGCGATACCATTACAAACAATGCAGAATATGGACAGGATCACTGAACCAACTCATAAACTTATAACTTAATGCTCTTTCGAGTGCCTCTTACCAACTTATTATTATTAAAATGATATTGTGAAAAGAAAAATTAATGTCTGAACCAGGAATCGAACCGTGCACCTCTAGTTCTCCAGACTAGTGTGCAGCCCACTACACCATTCTAGTCCTGGCACAGACATTAATAATTCTTTCCACATATATAAATCTATAATTCTCGTTTCGTCCGCTGTTAGATAGGTGCCACTGCCATCGCCAACAGCCGGGTTCGTTTAGAAGTATCTATATTTGCGAATTTTACACCAACACTTTTATGGCGATGGCAGTGCCACCTACCTGACAGCGGACGAAACAGCACACGAAAACAATTTAACATCAGAACCCCCCCCCCCTTTGTTGTTCTAATATTTCTATCCTTCAAACGTTGGATTGAGACCGTAACAGACCACTCACATGAAAGAAAGAAGAAGAAGAAGAAGAAGAAGAAATTTTCCTCGGTCGAAAATAGAAGGCAGGGCTAACAATAAAGGACACATGACTTCCTGCAGCCATTTGTCATGCCCGTCATTAACGACACAGGTTTGTTATTGTTTGACTTACAATGCTATTTAAAGTACGAGTTGGTTTGTAACTTTTTTGTTTGTAAGTAACTCTCAGCAGGTAAAGTGAAGACTTAACAAGTCTTCACTAACTCAAGCACATTCCTATCACGTGATGATATTTATTAGTGTTTTAATTGTTGTGTTTGATGCGCTCAGAAGCTCAGAACTTACTATGAGCAACCGAAACCATAGAAACCTCGTTGTTAGCCGTTCTAACAGGGCAGCCACACAGTAGCATTGCGCAGCCTGGTGATCGGGTTGAAATGCAGCACGAGACATTCTTATGTTTACAAATATGTATATACGAACTTTATACATTGTTTCAGAATTTACATCCACTTTATGAAGATTTACTCTGTACAGTATTTACCTCCACTTACAAATATTTACATCTGCTTATGAAGACATTTATACTCCTTAGAGAATTTACATATATTTTTGAAGTTTTACAAGAACCTTGTACTTTTTAAAGGATTTACATCAACTTTTTAACGTCTACAAGAACTTTGTACTTTTTAAAGGATTTACATCAACTTTTTAACGTCTACAAGAACTTTGTACTTTTTAAAGGATTTACATCAACTTTCTAACGTCTACAAGGACTTTGTACTTTTTAAAGGATTTACATCAACTTTTTAACGTCTACAAGAACTTTGTACTTTTTAAAGGATTTACATCAACTTTTTAACCTCTACAAGAACTTTGTACTTTTTAAAGGATTTACATCAACTTTTTAACCTCTACAAGAACTTTGTACTTTTTAAAGGATTTACATCAACTTTTTAACGTCTACAAGAACTTTGTACTTTTTAAAGGATTTACATCAACTTTTTAACGTCTACAAGAACTTTGTACTTTTTAAAGGATTTACATCAACTTTCTAACGTCTACAAGAACTTTGTACTTTTTAAAGGATTTACATCAACTTTTTAACCTCTACAAGAACTTTGTACTTTTTAAAGGATTTACATCAACTTTTTAACCTCTACAAGAACTTTGTACTTTTTAAAGGATTTAGATCAACTTTCTAACGTCTACAAGGACTTTGTACTTTTTAAAGGATTTACATCAACTTTTTAACCTCTACAAGAACGTTGTACTTTTTAAAGGATTTACATCAACTTTTTAACCTCTACAAGAACTTTGTACTTTTTAAAGGATTTACATCAACTTTTTAACGTCTACAAGAACTTTGTACTTTTTAAAGGATTTACATCAACTTTTTAACCTCTACAAGAACTTTGTACATTTTAAAGGATTTACATCAACTTTCTAACGTCTACAAGGACTTTGTACTTTTTAAAGGATTTACATCAACTTTTTAACCTCTACAAGAACGTTGTACTTTTTAAAGGATTTACATCAACTTTTTAACCTCTACAAGAACTTTGTACTTTTTAAAGGATTTACATCAACTTTTTAACCTCTACAAGAACTTTGTACTTTTTAAAGGATTTACATCAACTTTCTAACGTCTACAAGGACTTTGTACTTTTTAAAGGATTTACATCAACTTTCTAACGTCTACAAGAACTTTGTACTTTTTAAAGGATTTACATCAACTTTCTAACGTCTACAAGAACTTTGTACTTTTTAAAGGATTTACATCAACTTTTTAACCTCTACAAGAACTTTGTACTTTTTAAAGGATTTACATCGACTTTTTAACGTCTACAAGAACTTTGTACTTTTTAAAGGATTTACATCGACTTTTTAACGTCTACAAGAACTTTGTACTTTATAAAGGATTTACATCAACTTTTTAACCTCTACAAGAACTTTGTACTTTTTAAAGGATTTACATCAACTTTTTAACCTCTACAAGAACTTTGTACTTTTTAAAGGATTTACATCAACTTTTTAACGTCTACAAGAACTTTGTACTTTTTAAAGGATTTACATCAACTTTTTAACCTCTACAAGAACATTGTACTTTTTAAAGGATTTACATCAACTTTTTAACCTCTACAAGAACTTTGTACTTTTTAAAGGATTTACATCAACTTTTTAACCTCTACAAGAACTTTGTACTTTTTAAAGGATTTACATCAACTTTTTAACCTCTACAAGAACTTTGTACTTTTTAAAGGATTTACATCAACTTTTTAACGTCTACAAGAACTTTGTACTTTTTAAAGGATTTACATCAACTTTTTAACGTCTACAAGGACTTTGTACTTTTTAAAGGATTTACATCAACTTTTTAACCTCTACAAGAACTTTGTACTTTTTAAAGGATTTACATCAACTTTTTAACCTCTACAAGAACTTTGTACTTTTTAAAGGATTTACATCAACTTTTTAACGTCTACAAGAACTTTGTACTTTTTAAAGGATTTACATCAACTTTCTAACGTCTACAAGAACTTTGTACTTTTTAAAGGATTTACATCGAATTTTTAACCTCTACAAGAACTTTGTACTTTTTAAAGGATTTACATCGACTTTTTAACGTCTACAAGAACTTTGTACTTTTTAAAGGATTTACATCAACTTTTTAACGTCTACAAGAACTTTGTACTTTTTAAAGGATTTACATCAACTTTCTAACGTCTACAAGAACTTTGTACTTTTTAAAGGATTTACATCAACTTTCTAACGTCTACAAGAACTTTGTACTTTTTAAAGGATTTACATCAACTTTTTAACCTCTACAAGAACTTTGTACTTTTTAAAGGATTTACATCAACTTTCTAACGTCTACAAGGACTTTGTACTTTTTAAAGGATTTACATCAACTTTTTAACCTCTACAAGAACTTTGTACTTTTTAAAGGACTTACATCAACTTTTTTAACCTCTACAAGAACTTTGTACTTTTTAAAGGATTTACATCAACTTTTTAACGTCTACAAGAACTTTGTACTTTTTAAAGGATTTACATCAACTTTTTAACGTCTACAAGAACTTTGTACTTTTTAAAGGATTTACATCAACTTTTTAACGTCTACAAGAACTTTGTACTTTTTAAAGGATTTACATCAACTTTTTAACGTCTACAAGAACTTTGTACTTTTTAAAGGATTTACATCAACTTTTTAACCTCTACAAGAACTTTGTACTTTTTAAAGGATTTACATCAACTTTTTAACCTCTACAAGAACTTTGTACTTTTTAAAGGATTTACATCAACTTTTAACCTCTACAAGAACTTTGTACTTTTTAAAGGATTTACATCAACTTTTTAACCTCTACAAGAACTTTGTACTTTTTAAAGGATTTACATCAACTTTTTAACCTCTACAAGAACTTTGTACTTTTTAAAGGATTTACATCAACTTTTTAACCTCTACAAGAACTTTGTACTTTTTAAAGGATTTACATCAACTTTTTAACCTCTACAAGAACTTTGTACTTTTTAAAGGATTTACATCAACTTTTTAACCTCTACAAGAACTTTGTACTTTTTAAAGGATTTACATCAACTTTTTAACCTCTACAAGAACTTTGTACTTTTTAAAGGATTTACATCAACTTTTTAACCTCTACAAGAACTTTGTACTTTTTAAAGGATTTACATCAACTTTTTAACCTCTACAAGAACTTTGTACTTTTTAAAGGATTTACATCAACTTTTTAACCTCTACAAGAACTTTGTACTTTTTAAAGGATTTACATCAACTTTTTAACCTCTACAAGAACTTTGTACTTTTTAAAGGATTTACATCAACTTTTTAACGTCTACAAGAACTTCGTACTTTTTAAAGGATTTACATCAACTTTTTAACCTCTACAAGAACTTCGTAATTTTTAAAGGATTTACATCAACTTTTTAACCTCTACAAGAACTTTGTACTTTTAAAGGATTTACATCAACTTTTTAACCTCTACAAGAACTTTGTACTTTTTAAAGGATTTACATCAACTTTTTAACCTCTACAAGAACTTTGTACTTTTTAAAGGATTTACATCAACTTTTTAACCTCTACAAGAACTTTGTACTTTTTAAAGGATTTACATCAACTTTTTAACCTCTACAAGAACTTTGTACTTTTTAAAGGATTTACATCAACTTTTTAACCTCTACAAGAACTTTGTACTTTTTAAAGGATTTACATCAACTTTTTAACCTCTACAAGAACTTTGTACTTTTTAAAGGATTTACATCAACTTTTTAACCTCTACAAGAACTTTGTACTTTTTAAAGGATTTACATCAACTTTTTAACCTCTACAAGAACTTTGTACTTTTTAAAGGATTTACATCGACTTTTTAACGTCTACAAGAACTTTGTACTTTTTAAAGGATTTACATCGACTTTTTAACCTCTACAAGAACTTTGTACTTTTTAAAGGATTTACATCGACTTTTTAACCTCTACAAGAACTTTGTACTTTTTAAAGGATTTACATCGACTTTTTAACCTCTACAAGAACTTTGTACTTTTTAAAGGATGTACATAAACTTTTTAACCTCTACAAGAACTTTGTACTTTTTAAAGGATTTACATCGACTTTTTAACGTCTACAAGAACTTTGTACTTTTTAAAGGATTTACATCAACTTTCTAACGTCTACAAGAACTTTGTACTTTTTAAAGGATTTACATCAACTTTCTAACGTCTACAAGAACTTTGTACTTTTTAAAGGATTTACATCGACTTTTTAACGTCTACAAGAACTTTGTACTTTTTAAAGGATTTACATCGACTTTCTAACGTCTACAAGAACTTTGTACTTTTTAAAGGATTTACATCAACTTTTTAACGTCTACAAGAACTTTGTACTTTTTAAAGGATTTACATCGACTTTCTAACGTCTACAAGAACTTTGTACTTTTTAAAGGATTTACATCAACTTTTTAACGTCTACAAGAACTTTGTACTTTTTAAAGGATTTACATCAACTTTCTAACGTCTACAAGAACTTTGTACTTTTTAAAGGATTTACATCAACTTTCTAACGTCTACAAGGACTTTGTACTTTTTAAAGGATTTACATCAACTTTTTAACCTGTACAAGAACTTTGTACTTTTTAAAGGATTTACATCAACTTTTTAACCTCTACAAGAACTTTGTACTTTCTAAAGGATTTACATCAACTTTCTAACGTCTACAAGGACTTTGTACTTTTTAAAGGATTTACATCAACTTTTTAACCTCTACAAGAACTTTGTACTTTTTAAAGGATTTACATCGACTTTTTAACGTCTACAAGGACTTTGTACTTTTTAAAGGATTTACATCAACTTTTTAACGTCTACAAGAACTTTGTACTTTTTAAAGGATTTACATCGACTTTTTAACGTCTACAAGAACTTTTTACTTTTTAAAGGATTTACATCGACTTTTTAACGTCTACAAGGACTTTGTACTTTTTAAAGGATTTACATCGACTTTTTAACGTCTACAAGGACTTTGTACTTTTTAAAGGATTTACATCGACTTTTTAACCTCTACAAGAACTTTGTACTTTTTAAAGGATTTACATCGACTTTTTAACGTCTACAAGGACTTTGTACTTTTTAAAGGATTTACATCAACTTTTTAACGTCTACAAGAACTTTGTACTTTTTAAAGGATTTACATCAACTTTTTAACCTCTACAAGAACTTTGTAGTTTTTAAAGGATTTACATCAACGTTTTAACGTCTACAAGAACTTTATACTTTGTTAAGGATTTACATCAGCTTTTTAACGTCTACAAGAACTTTGTACTTTGTTAAGGATTTACATCAGTTTTTGAATTTCTGCAAGAACTTCATACTCCTAGAGAATTTTACATCCACTTATGAAGATTTACATAAACTTTATACTGTATACAGAATTTATATTTGTTTTTGAAAATTTATACATAATTGAATAGCAATAAATTTAATTGAAAAATTATTATAATGTATTAGTATATTTAAAACATTTAAAATTATGTTCTCTTTATGTAGTCACCTCAAGAACTAAAATAATTAAAAGATTGTAGGCTATTGGGACCTGAAGGTTTTCGTTAGTATCCAGCTACTGATAGAGTTGTGGAGAAAAGTATTTACAAGGTATGTAATAATATAATATTATTTTAGAATCTTCTATGTGCTTTTATACTGTTAGAATTTGTACAAACTTCTGAAGATTAACATACCTAAAACTCAGTTGAGGATCCTATTCCAATCATTAGAAGTTTCATGTAACTGTATACAGAGTGTCCCATTAATATTCCTGACCCAAAATAACTTCTTTCTCAGCTGCAAAAATAAAAACTGTTAACAAATGAAAGAGTTTTAGCTGGAATTTTTACTGGGTATATAATTTTCTTGTATCCCTGTTTATTTGGGAGTATGGGATACAGATTTTTTATGTAATATAATTAATTCATTTACATGTAGCCGAGTGGTTAAACGAAGAAGCTACGGTGCAGAACTATAGGACTTGCGTTAGTTCGAGTCTCCATGAGGGAAGACATTTTGCTCATGGTATTTCGGCCAGTATGGGGACCGGTGCCCACCCAGCATCGTGAGGCATTTGGGTAGCTACAATAAGTAGCGGTTCCAGTTTGAGAAACCCAGATATAACGGCTAGGGGACTCGACATGCTGACCACATGTCACCCCTACACTGGTTAGATGATCATATACCTCTGAGATTGACACATGTGGATGTGAGGCCAGGAGCCGGCTGGTAGGGTAAAGGCCTTCTATGCCTTTTGCGCCATAAAAAAACAATTACTATCTTTGAAACGTATTCAAAGAAATAGCACTTTGTTTCATTTTTGTCAACAAAACTATAACGGTCACAAACCATAAGGAATGCACATAAAAAGAAAACAAACACTGTTAATTGCATGGAAATTACAAATTTACAAACCCAATGTAATAGATTGTGCAGATGTTATTTCTGATTTTTATAAACATGGGTAGGATATACACATTTGAGATAGGTATGAAATTTCCTTTATCTCTCAAATTGTCATACAGTAGTTTAGTTTAGTTACTGCTGCGCTATATACAATAATTTAAGGACAATTATGTATTTTCTTTCTCTTGTGAAACAAAGGTATAAATGGAAGATGTACAGGCATGAAGAGAAAGTAGAAAAGCTGCCCGTCTTTGATGAGTGCATCTTACAAGATAATAACTTATTGTGTTTTATTATTATTTTCAGAACTGTTTTAAAACTTTTTTGTTATTCTCACAACCGTGTGCCTGTTTTATTTCTTTATTCTGCTGTAAATGGGCAAAATCCTGTTTTGATTTAACTCCTGTACAGAAGATGATTTATTGATTGGTCACCACCTTCATGCTGGATGTTTAGTCATTTTGTTTGTATCCCATCCACCCATAGTAATTCTGCCCGAAGGCAGGTCCTTCACTGCAATCATATAATTTTCATGCTATGCTTGCAGCTTTACTAGGGAATTGTAGGTGTGGTAGCTTCCCGTTGCTTTCCACACCGGTGAAGGATGATGATGGCCATATGATTTCGGGGACCGTTTGGGCCTTAAAGTTTTCCTGACATTTGTCTTATAGGTGAGGAAAAATCCCGATAAAAACCTCACCCCGAAAAACTGCCCCGGGGATCGAACCCGGGCCCGCTGCGTGACAAGGCAGCACGCTACCTCGAGACCACAGCGGTGGACTATGGATGTATAAACTCTCAAAACTGTCATACAAAACAAATAGAGAAAGTTTCTGTGTTCACTGCAACCTTAACTTTAGTTAAATTAGGTATTTGTAAAACAGTCGGTCATAGTGGACTTGTGGTTAGATTCCTTGCCTCTAATTCCAAGGTTCAAACTCGGCTGGGGTCGTTGGGTTTTTTTAGGATGTAAAAATCCAAGAAGCAAGTCTTCCGGGTGAGACTTTAAGCCATGGGTCCCGAGTCTGAAGATTTTCCGGCTCGTAAAAGATCCTTAAGCCTGAATAAAAAGTCCTTTAAGCAAAATGTACCGAACTCAACATCCTAGTAATACCTTAGTTGCCCGTTAGATGTCTCATTGAGTCGGTGTGTTGACCCTATGCCATTCATGACATCTATGTGCAATAAGGTAACTATAAACTAACTTGGTCTAGTGACGCCTAACAAAGGAGAGGCTGTGTGTCAACAATAAACTACGCCATTAAAACAATTGAATACAAGATTGAAAGAAGACCTTAGAAATGTTAAAATTGGGGAAACAGAAAAGTCATGCTTGGTCAGAAAAACATAGAATAGAAACTAATGCCAAATTATTGAAACAAAGAAATCCAAGGATTTCACAATTTGTGAGAAAATTTACATCCACAAGAATAAGGAAAAAAACTATGAATTTTGAAATTTCCAGAGAAAAAAAAAATGATTTGGAAGTTCATGAGTCAGCGAACAGATGGACCAGAAATCAACCTACAACCACACGTTCAACAGTTAGGAAGCATTGGTTGGTTCCTGATGGAATGGTCTTACCATCAGATAATTTACGAAGTTCTAAAATAAAATAATACACTTGGAAGGTTGTCGAAATTTCAATGATAGGATTATTTTAAATTCATATTAAGTATGGATGCTTATAGGCCTATTCTGGTAGAATATATTATTGGTGTATACATATTTGTCACTTTTTGGTGCTCTGATGATGGTTCTTCGAAACAGACATAACACGTGACAATTAAAGTTTCTTCCCCGTTTCGCAAAGTGGTACGTGGTGGACTATTAAAATATTTTCAAGTGCTTACAACCCAAAACATAATAGAACATGAAGAAACTCATATATAACACATAACTGTTATTTATTTTAATTAAAACTCTTACACGATGCAGAAGCGTTAACTGTTACGTCAGTTACCTTTATGTATAATTAATGACAAAGTTTATTAGAACATAAAACTCAAAACATATATTTTGCAATTCCTCCTGTATACAGTATTGTATTGTAAGCCTATATTTTCCCTTTACAGAGATTTAGGCGCTCTCCCCCTACAGGGAAGTAGGCTATTTGAACCATACTAATTTAGTTACACTTGTTTTCATATAGATGTCATTTGGAGTGGTCCGTGGTCAGCGTTCCGCCTCATACTGACATCTAGGAAACCAAGGTAGTACTAGGACGGGAAAATTCGGTAAAATTTTGCTTAGAGGCCTTTTCATTCAGGTTTAAGGATTTTTTACGAGCCTGAAAATCATCAGACTCGGGACCCACGGCTTAAAGTCCCTCCCGGAGGACTTGCTCCTTGGATTTTTCCGTTCTAAAAAATCCATCGACCCCGGCCAGGTTTGAACCCGCGACCCTCGGAACCAGAGGCAAGGAGCATAACCATTAGTCCACCGCGGCCGACTGTACTACATTCAAAATATCGCTTGTTGAAATAAAATTGAAAACTTCACAATTGTCATTTTACTCTCACTCTCTAAAACATTGTCATTCTACAGTTACGTCAGTTACCGATATAAAACCGTGTATTTTAAGTACAATTATTAAAGGTAGAATCTCCACATTTTCTCTTAAAGAGATTGAAAATTATATAAATGTTTTGAAGAGAAAAAACAGTGTCCTACTATCTGACTGTTAAAAAAGGTAAATTATTTTATTTTGTTGCATTGTTACGTCAGTTACCACGGAATTCACCTAGTAGGCTATTTTAAAATAATTATAATATACGCAAATCTCCAGAAAGTGACCAATTGGAACGAGGAATACGAACGTACAAAAAAGAAAACTTTCGTATTTTATTTACTCTATTGAGCAAGTGGAGAGCTTCAAATACTAGGGTTATACCATCAGTAGTAACATGAACTGCGGTCAAGAAGTAAAGCAGAGGATAGCAATGGCAAAATAAGCTTTTAACAAGAAGAGAAGCATTTTTTGCGGACCTTTGACAAAATAATTACGGAAGAGGCTAGTGGAGTGTAGCATTGTATGGGACAGAAACTTGGACATCACGACGGATTGAGGAAAAACGACTGGAAGCTTTTGAGATGTGGATATGGAGAAGGATGCAACGTATAAAATGGACAGATAAGATAAAAAATAAAGATGTGCCTGACAGAGTGGGCGAAGGAAGGAAAATGCTGGAACTAATAAAGAAGAGGACAATAAATTGCATTGGCCACTGGCTAAGAAGAAACTGCCTGCTGACGGATGCTCTAGAAGGAATGGTCAACGGAAAGAAAGTTAGAGGCAGAAAAATACATCAGATGATAGACAATATTAAAATAAATGGTTTGAATGCGGATTAAAAAAGGAAAGCTGAGTTAAGGAAAGAGTGGAGAATGCTGAGTTTGCTGTGAAAGACCGGCTCTTTGGCAGAACACTATGTATGTATGTATTGTAGGTTATATTTTCTTAAACGTATTTGATTAGCGACCTTTACAAGGGAACTGTCAGCCGTTACATGACGAAAGCTAATTTGAAATTTCTCCCAGATAAGCGTTGTGATGTACCAAGGCCGTGTCCAAAAATTATCTACCGTTTTTAACTGCAGAAATCGAAGCCAGAATCCAGCAATGACAATCCACTGTGCGATTCAGAAGAACGTCCCTGCTTGAATAGAGTGAGGCGACGAGCGAAGGGCAGGTTGTGAGGATTGTCCAATTCACCAAGTCAGGAGTTATATTATTTCCCTGTTGTTTAGTTGAGAGATTTGGCGCTGGATTTTAGTGCCTTGCAATTAAAAGGGAAATATTTTTTGACACGGCCTTAGTGTATCACAACACTTCAGTAGCAGAAATTGAAAGATATGTTTCAGCAAATGAGGGAAATTTTGAGGAAGTGGCTGAATTCAAATAGGCCTACCTAGGAACAATAATCACAAATAGGAATGAGATGTTAGGGAAAATGCCTACACTTATTTATTATAGATATTATAAAAGTGACTTCATATAAGTTCATAACAACGACCCTAGAGTTGTTTTTCATGAAATTAATTTTGCCTATAAATGCCTATTTCAGCTTATAATGCCTATAAATGCCTATTTGCCATTTTTCTCGAAATTAACTTAGTTTTTCAATGAAATTAATTGAAATGGACAAACTTCATGACACATATCTATTATTTTTGATGTTGGTAACACTGAATTCAGTTTGTGGTCCTCGTTCACAGACAGGTGCTTCAAAGACAAAGTTGTTCGACAAATGTATGTGGTTTTTTTTTTTTTTTTGCCCTTACAACAGTTGTTTCACAATGCATAAAGAATAGACAACAGGAAAACTGTAAAAGACAAAAGACAAACTGATCAATTTTGTGAAAGAATTTGGTGCGGAAATATTCTCAAGTGACATTGTTTTGCAAAGTGTATAAAATGTCAGTGAATTGCGCGAAGAAGTGCCATGTTTCGCAGCACGTTCACACTGAAACTGCAAAACTTAAGTATGCTGTTTGTAAAAAGGCAAAACAAGTTTCAAAATCATCTCTGATATCTTCGTATGGTATTGATACCATATGTTTATATTCTATACGTAAGGCTGTAAAATGGTATGTCGTAGTCCATTTTTGTAAGAGCCTATTTTGATTTTTTGAGTGCCTATATTATTGAGTTTAGTGCCTTTTTGCCTGCATATTTTGAACTTTTTAAGTGCCTAACATCCGGACTCTATTCATCATTTGTGAATGAATCGAAGCAGTAATCCACTGGCGCAACCCATATTCAAGATTCGTCGTCCAAATATCCGCCCTTACAAAAAGTTACTTAATCAAGTTTTTGAAACGAGGAGCGGTGAACTGATATAGGAGAAAGGATTGCAGGGCCAGAAAACTATCGCGGTGCCAAATGTGCTCCTGTGTCTCGATAATAATTGTGTCTGTTATGTAACGAACAAAACATTTGTAGTGTCTGAAAAAAATGAATATCCTGAGGTTGGATGTTTCCCGTAAAACCTTGAGGTACGAGTTGTTTTTGTAGGACTTTACCATCAAGTACTTCGGAAGAAGACAATGCATGATCTTTGTTACAACACCATGAATCCTATACGTGCAGTAGACATACGTAAAATTTAATTCGAAGCATAAGGTTTAATAATCTTAAATTATCTTAACCCTTAACGGTTAAAACCTAAAGTTACTCTAGTTACGGCTTAAAAGTTACACAACGTCTAGATATAGTTGCAATAATAAATGCAAGTTTTCATAAGTAATGCCACGAGTGATTTCCAAATTATCGATAAATTCATTACTCACGAAGTGAGGAGTGAGTGAATTTATCTACAGAATTTGGAAATCAAGAGTGGCATTTGTTAGGACTATTTAACGAATAAAATTAAGCCGTTTACTCACAAATCATTATTTAACTATAGTTATTTTAAAATATTTATATATTTAATGTAAACGGCGATCTTTGAAAACAAATGAGAAGCGATCGGTACGCTTCATTTGCTTGTTTTGTTCGTCACTACAACCAGATCATATTATTTATTGCCAAAGGAACGCAATATTGTAAGAATGCACTCTAGTGGAGAAAAAATGAAACAAATCAAACTGTATTTTAATTAATTTCTGATGTCCTATGATGTAAATATGACAATTACATTTTTCTGGGAAAAAATACATTTAAGAAAGTGCAAACAGTGGTTTCTTTTTATGGTGGTATAATCAATTGCAACAAATGTTTTTATATTAACTCCCGCATGCGGTATGTGTTGACATTCATGCACTATATATACGATCTGGTAGCAGTATTCCTTAGTGAGTCAGTCACTGCAAAATAATGCTATGACCTATTCAGAATGTTAAAAAGGAGGTGCTTTCTTTGTTATGATAAACTTTAGTTGGTAAATTCTAGGCGAAACACAACTGTGATTGGTTGTAAATAAAAAATCATTGAAATGTGATTGGTCATTGACTCCCATTTTGGGCATGAGTTAAATAGTCATTGTAATTACTCGCCTTTTCCTTGAAATTCAGTGAGAAAGTTTGGGCCTTTAAGTTCATGGCACAAAGATTTGAAGTCAGGAACCATAAAGTCTCACATCACTTTCAGCACAAAGTCTGTTTCTGTATTTATTTTTTAAATAGGCACATGAAGAAAACGACTTTTCGCATAAATATGTGGATGAAACGGGTAATACAGGTGTTATGGCTTTATTCACTAACACTGGGAATTCCTTTAAAGTTAACGAAAAACTAATTAATGACAAATATTTGTAACTTTTCTGTAACTGAAAATCAGTGGAATCTTCAGTAAGCTTCTCTTTTACATTTAAATTAACGTGGATTATAAAATCGTTGACTCCGCCATTACGGAAATCCCTTAAAATACAGTATTTTGGGAAACGATGCTTTAACCTATTGTGAATTTCAAAACATCTGAAAACTCTTTGCCAACACGCACTCTACTCTTTGTGACATTTAGACACATTCGTATAATATTTAATTTTAGGAAGTGATATTTTGAGGTTATTTTAATTATATTATTTTTAATCTGATCATCTTACCTCAATATTAATGTTGATTTGTTCTTGAACATGTTTCAAAACAATTTAGTTTTATCATCAGCTTGTCCAGACTGGTTTGATATATCTTGCATTATGTTGCACACCCTGTATGTTGATATGTCAATGATAAAAAGTCAGGAATATATCAAATTGAATGCATGAGTTGTGAAAAAAATATAGGAAAAACAAAAAGAAACATAAAAATTAGAACCAAAGAACACGTAAGAAATATTAAAAATGGGGAAATAGAAAAATCTGCAGTTGGTGCTCATGTTTGGTCTGGAAAACATAATATAAATTCAGACACTAAATTATTAAAACAGTTAGAAAATACAAAACAGCTGACTATTTGGGAAAAAATCTATATTCAGAAGAACAAAACAGAGTTATGAATTTTGAAATACCGACGGAGCGTGACCTTGTTTGGAGGTTCTTTGGCCAACCACAGGATGGAGCTGACATCGACATCCAGGTTGTGCAACATAAATCAAACCAGTCTGGACAAGCTGACGATATAACAGAATTGTTTTGAAACACGTCCAAGAACAAATCAACATTAATATTGAGGTAAGATGATCAGACTAAAAATAATATAATATTCGTATAATCCTAACTAATTTTTTAGGAATTCCGAACTCCAGCAGGATACTACATAACTTCTCCCTCTTAACTGAATCGTATGCCTTTTTTGAAATCTAGGCCTACATATACATAACGTAAAGCAAATTTTTCCGATGCTCAGAACATAAATTGTCAATCGGTTTGTTTATAGGATCTGGGAGTGAATGTTCTTCACATCGAGTCAAGACCTTCAAGTCGGAAGGAGTCTGAGTTTGAGATTCTGGTGGACGTGGAATGTGACAACAAACGGATGGAGCAGTTGGTCAGACTGCTGAGACGAGAGGTGTCGGCCATCAACCTGGCGCAGTACCAAGATGGCGAGGAACTCCCACCTCTGCCACCAACTCCACTATCCGCCACCACCAGCTTCGGTAAGTTTTTGTTATTTCCACATTTACATACACCAGGCATGGGGAGCTGGCAAATGAGGGGTAGTATGACATCTTCCTCATTCCACCTTTCATTGAACTCAAGACCGTTGTTATTGTGATCTCGGTGTACCATGCAGTATCAGTGGCGGCGGAACCTTAAAACCTGAAACATATGCATAATCACTTCCATTCGTACATACTTTACGTATATCTGTGCAAACGTTTGAAGGGCGCGTAGTAGACCGCTGACACTGTCAGGCTGATAGCACTCGTAGAGAGACGTAATATTGAGACAAGGGTGCCATCGTTTAATCTGGAGAGTGTTTTAGATTTGATATAATTGCTCAGCAATCAATTTTGAAATCCGGTAACTGGCACGTACTGATTTCTCTGAAAGTGGTTGTCTGCTATCGTTTTGGAGTGTTTGCTGCTTTAGATTATTTAAAAACCCCATCCTGCCATCCCCTGTGTAAACAAAACATACAATGTCCCCTATGTCTACGAGGGCGGATCGGAAAGTAACGCACAATATTTTTTTTCTGCCTTGGTATTGCAGCTAGAATATTGAAATTTCACAGAGATATAGCTTGACGTTTTCACTACAGATAGTATTTTTTTTCTCAGGTGCACCTCTTGCGAGAGAAGCTTGAACTATGCAACAAAGATGGCGCGCATGCTACAGTCGTCCACCTGTGAGGAACAGAGAAGTGTTGTTCGATTTTTGTGGGCCAAAGGGCATAAACCCAGTGAAATTCACAGGGACATGCGTGGCATGTATGGGGATGATTGTATGGACCGTAGTAATGTCTCCAGGTGGTGCACATTCTTCCAAGAGGGACGCGTGAACCTTAGTGATTCGCCACGCTCCGGCCGGCCGACAACAGCAGCAATCCCGCAGAATGTCAGAGGCATTGAGGCGGCAATTCTGAACGACCGGCGTGTGCAACTGCGAGCCTTATCGCAGAAGTTCAACATTTCCTATGGTGCGGTGTACGATATTGTTAATGAAAATTTGAAATTCCGTAAAGCTAGTGCTCGCTGGGTGCCTAAGAACCTGACAGACGACCACAAGGGCCAGCGAATGATGGCAAGCTTGGACCACTTAACGCGGTACACCGCACAAGGACATGACTTTCTGGAAGGAGTCGTCACAGGTGATGAGTCGTGGGCGTACCACTACACGCCCGAAACAAAGCAGGCATCAATGGAGTGGAAACATGCTGGTTCCCCAGTAAAGAAAAAATTCAAAGTGACTCAATCTGCCAGGAAAAGTGCTTGTGACAGTGTTCTGGGATATGCATGGTGTTTTATTGGTGGACTTTGCTGAACACGGGACCACTGTGAATGCTGCGGCCTACATTAAAACTTTGGTGAAGTTGCGTCGTGCCATTCGTGACAAACGTCACAACATTAACGTTAAACTTCTTCATGACAATGCTCGCCCCCATGTTGCTGCTGTCGTTCGTCAGAAAATCGCCGAATTTGGTTGGGAGGTGCTCCAGCATACAGTCCGGATCTTGCACCATCGGACTTTCATCTGTTGGTCCCATGAAGAAATTCCTGGCCGGCAAACGCTTTGAGACAGATGTGGAAGTGAAATCAGCAGTGCGCAGATGGCTACACTCCAACCAAACGGACTTCTACGAACAGGGCATATTGAAACTGGTAACACGATGGGAAAAATGTGTTGAGAAAGTTGGTGACTATGTCGGAAAGTAGGTAAAAGATGTAAGTTCATTTGTGATTTTTTTCCTTTTTTTTACTATTAAACTTTTTAAAAAAATTATTGTGCGTTACTTTCCGATCCGCCCTCGTATTATATTTAATTTATGAATTTGAACTCCATGCATGTTACCTAAAGTATTTTAAAAGTATATATCATTAATATGTCCCTGTGAAAATATAGTTATATATTTCTAATCGTGCCTGTGCCTGTCATCGTGCCTGTGCCTGTCCGTATTGATTTTCATGTGAAGATCTGAAATGTCGTGGAATATTATAGTGTTTCACATGACGGGACCGCGTAGAACACAATAAACAAACAACTTTCGTGCCATTCTGAATGCAAAAATAATCATTTACCCAGTCCGTATTCAAATTATATCGGTGTTTAGAATTTGCTAGGCTAACACTGGGTTGAACGCCACTGACTCTCACTGTGTACTGTCAATCACTGTGTATCTGCGTCTCCAGTGCAGGTACAAATGAGTGGAATGGGTATCGGCGGGGAGGTTTGTTATGAACTCTCGGAGCCCAAGCTCCCCATGCCTGACGTCAAATAGTATATTACGATGCGAGGTTGGGAAGTGGTTTTTACAGAATCGATGAAAATGTTAAAAACCGAGCGATAGGGATGGTGTTTTCAAAATAATAAATAATAGTAAAATAATAACACCTTTATATTTAATTAATGTTGGGAAGTAAACATTATGAGGTATAATCATTAAAATTCATCGGAGAACATATTGTTTAAACAACTCACCTCATAGGATTCATGCTTCCATGATATCGCGATTTCAAACATAATCATGTTCATCGTCAGCCATAACTCCGACTGATGAAATTCTTCGGCCGTCAACTATTCTATTGTCGCCATCTTCAGTGCTGCCATCTGTGGTTGAATTTATGAACTTCGAAATCAATGTAATTTCGTTAGGGATATCAAAATTCATTGATCTATTTTTTGTTTTTCTGAATGTATATTTTTTCCCAAACTGTCAATTCCAAAGGTTTCTCTACTTAAAGTTTAGCTTCTCTTCCAATTTTATGATGTTCTAATAAACTATGTGCAGCAATTGCAGATTTTTCAATTTCACAATTTTTAATATTTCTGAAATGTTCTTTTGTCCGAATTTCCAAATTCCTTTTTGTTTTTCCTATACAAACTTTATTGCAATCTTCACAATTTATTTGATAAATTCCAGATTTCTTACTGTCTGGAACATTGACTTTTTTATTGGTACTTAGAAGATTACCCAGACTAAATTTATTTATTGGTGCCAAAGAAATGTTGTATTTGTCAAAAAAATTTTGAAATTTCCTATGCATTTCAGGATGGTAAGTAATTTCTTGTATTTTTTCTTTTCTTTGCAATTTTGTAGAGTAGTATATTCATTAAGTCTTTTATTGTGTTTGAATTTCTTCAACTTATTTATAATTAATTCTTTATCAAAACCATTTAATCTAGCAGTGTTTAAGATATGTTTAAACTCTTTATTGAAATTTTCTTCGTTTAATGGTACATTTGTCAATCTGTAAATTAAGCTATTGAATATTGCATGCTTATGAGCAATGTGATTGAAGCCTGATGATTTAATGTAATTATCTGTATCAGTTCCTTTTCTAAATATATCAAATTCAATTTTCAGTGTTTGATCATTCCTAATTATACATAAATCCAAAAAAGGAATTTTGTTTTCTTTTTCTAATTCAACGGTAAACTTTACTGATTATTGTTTAAACAATATGTTCTCCGATGAATTTTAATAACACCTTTGTTTGAAATATTTGCGTTCATTGTAAACAATTGACTGACGTTAGCAGTCTGGCCAATGTATATATGCACAATGCCGAAAGTAATTGTTGAGATTACAGCAGGCCTTGATATCAATCTCGCATAAGATGAATGATTGTAATCAAAACGACAAAATTGAAGAAGCGTGGGAAGTTGGGTGTGTTTCTTCAGTGCCAGAGGAATCTAAATTAAGATATGAAAAAACATAGATTTAATTCAGAAAGCGGCTGGAAGAGAAGAATTGTAGTGTAAGTGAAGAAAGTGTGGTTGCTTATTTCGTGCTCAGGAGTGAAACATTGAAGTCTCCAGCGAGTTTGTGGTCAGAATATTCAATGCTGATGACGATGATAAATTTAAAATAAGGTATTAATATTGCAGATTTTGTTACACAAGTTAGCTTCCTCAAAAAGAAGAATATTGGACGTCTTCTTCTTCTTCTTCTTCCTTTCATGTGATAGACCTAGTGGTCTGTTACGGTCTCAATCCAAAGTTTGAAGGGTCTGCCCAAAGATCTCTTGCCTGGTGGCTGCTAATTTAAGATCTGACGTGGTATTCTTGTTCTGCTCATTCTTCGTACGTGAGATTTCCAGTTGTTTCTGTATTTTTGTACATATTCCATGACCGATTCTGTGTGTAATTCTTTGAGAATGTCAGAATTCCTTTTATGGTCTGCCCTTGAATAGCCCGCAGTACGTCTCATAAATTTCATTTCTGCCGCGGTTAGAGTTTGTTCATCTACTTTGCGAATTGTCCAGGCCTCACTGCCGTAACATAATATGGGTCTGGCCAGTGTTTTATAAATTCTAGTTTGTGTGTGTTGCTGTACTGTGTTTGGCTTGAAAATATTATTTATAATTCCTGTTACTCTGTTAAATTTTATAATTTTTTGACTAAAATCTTTTTCTTCTTCGTATGTAACTTGGTATCCGAGATATATTGTAATTTAGTTTTAAGACTATTTTCTTTTTGTATTTTTTAAAACCTGGTTGAGTGACAGACAAGGCCTTATGGCCTTAACTCTGCCAGGTAAAATAATGCTATTATTATTATTATTATTATTATTATTATTATTATTATTATTATTATTATTATTATTATTATTATTATTATTATATTAATAATTTTAGTGCCTTTTTGCCTGCCTAGTTTGAATGTTTTAAGTGCCTAACATCCGGACTCTAAACATAACTTGTGTCCAAATTCTTTCAGATTTCGGAGAGATGCCCTGGTTCCCTCGTAAGATCTCTGACTTGGATAATGCTCAACGAGTGTTGATGTATGGTTCCGAGTTGGACGCCGACCATCCTGTGAGTAAATGCATTACATTATTTCAAAATGCAGAGCTATTCAGAAAGAAGGAATAGACCTCGAACATATTGACTTAGGCTTTCACGGCCGGAGTTACTATGATGATCTTGTAGAAGATTTCCGGGCTGTTGGCGGTGGTCTTGAGGCTTGTAGTTCCCCGACGTTTCGCCAGAGACTGCGTCCGGAATCCTCAAGGGTTGTCTTGAGACTGGCAATTTTGTCGACTACCTGCCCTATTTATACATTTATCTGCGACGTGTTCTCTGCGCGGTCCGTTACTTCATAAAATGTATCTGCCTTCTGGTTGGTTAGCATTAGGGTCTTTCATTGCACCAATGAGGGTGCTGTCTGATGTTCTAGTAGATTGATCTTGTAGCCAGATGTAAACCCCTACAAGAACAATCTAGTAGATCATCACACAGCAACCTCATTGGTGCAATGGAGGACCCTAATGCTTAACCTAAGATGAATATGAATGATGATGATTGCGATGGTCATATGATTTCGGGGACCGTTTGGGCCTTAAAGTTTTCCTGACATTTGTCTTACAGGTGAGGAAAAACCCCGATAAAATCCTCGCCCAGAAAAACTGTCCCGACCGGGGATTGAACTCGGGCCCGCTGCGTGATAAGGCAGCACGCTACCTCGGGACCACAGCGGTGGACTGTTTTAAAAATAATAGTAAAATAATAACATCTTTGTTGGAAATATTTGCGTTGATTATAAACAATTGAATAACGTTAACAGTGTGGGCAATGTTTATTAGTTGAAACAACAGGAGGCCTTGAGAACAATTATTGATAACATGACCGCAAGTACGTATTTATTGTTTTATTTTGTTTCAAATAAAGTTCAGTTCATTTAAAATGCAGTGATTTGTTTCGTATAATGTATATTAACACTACCTTTTGGATATTTTTTGTAAATACATTGTACATAGTATACATAGAGGGCAGTGGTTTTACTTCCCGCACGTGGGTGTAAATGTAATATTTACAGTATAGTTATTTAGGTTGGCAACCCCGAAATGTAGGAAGTTGAAATTTCAGTAATGGTCGCCATTGCTGGTAAGTACGGCAAGACGCAGTATCGCGCAAAGAATGGTATGTTTCCAGACATGCGTTCCTATGCTATACTTAACTGTCTTGGTCTCCGTTACATGCCCTCAATGTTGTGATGACAATTCCTATATAAACCTCGCTTTACTTACTCTTTTCACTGATCAGCGGATAAATTTCGGATAAATTATAGTTGTGAAGAAATAACTGAACATTTTGTTTAGTAATTTAGTCATTAGAAAAATATCATTGTTGTTTACAGATGATCGAATAATTTTTGCAGGGGATGAAGATGATATGAAATATATGATAAATAAACTAATGGAAGAATATAAAAAAATGGGGACTGAATATAAATTTACAGAAAACAGAATATATGTGTTTGCGAAAGAATGTGGATGACCTCATACTTGAAACAGGGAAAATAAAAAAGTGTGAATTTTTTTTAATATCTTGGGTCAATAATTACAAGTTTAGGTACCTGTGAGAGAGATGTACAGACTAAAATTGCAATGGTAAAAAATGCAACTAAAACATTACATGGAATAATTTGGAACAAAAATATTACAAAGGAAACTAAAATGAAAATTTATAAGAGCATAATACAGAATATTTTGTCATATGGAAGTGAAACTTGGTCTTTGACGGAATTACAAAAGAATAAAATTAGAACAGTTGAATTTGATTATTTTAGAAGAAGCCTCCAAAAAACAAGACAGGATAAAATAAGAAATGAATTCCTTTGGAGAGAAATGAATGTCACCACATCTGTTGTTAAGAGGATTGAAAATCAAACGCTTAAATGGTATGGCCATGTACAAAGAATGGAAAATAAAAAGATGGCCAAAAAATATATACCAATGGTCACCCCCTGGAAGAAATAAACGTGGCAGACCAAGATGGAAATGGAAAACCTACGTCAGAACTATAATGGATGATAGGAATTTGGAAGGGGGAGATTGGAATGATAGAGATAAATGGAAACTGAAGACGGCAAACCTATAAGTGGGGGAAATCCAAAGAAGAAAAAGAAGAAGAAGTAGAAAAATATCACAAAAAAAACAGTTGATTCATATTTCGACGAACTATAGGAAGACACTAATGCTGTGGTTTATCTACGACGCAACGCGCCAGCGCAAAAATTGCTCCCCATGTATTTAAATGGATGTGGTTTATCTACAACGCAAATTGCTGGCGCAAAAAAAATTGCGCTGACATGTCGCGTCGTGTTTTGGAATCTCTTGAATCCAGGACGCAATTTGCCAGCGCAAACAAAGAATATAGAAGATATTACCCGTACTCATTGGTGTAATTGCTAAAAACAAACTAAGATTTTATAACAAAATGTCGGAAATACAGTACTTGTTTTATAACTTTCCAATTTTAACGACGAAAGTTAGATAGTTTTGTTGCAAATCATCGAGTTGTCTACATGTTTTATACCATAGAGAACCGATATGGTATGAGCATGAAGGAGTACAGAGATGTACAGAAAAAAAGTTAGTGGCTTGAACTTATTCAAGAGATAAATAAAAGCTGTAAATATTGTATCTCGGGGATATTATGGATGTGCATAAATTTCGTCTTCTATTAAATTCAAACCCTGATAAAACTGCTCAGGCGAAAATCTGAAGTATTCTAAAATTTGGTATATTCATCAACCATATGTCTATTTAAGAACTAAAGAATCATTTATTCTATAATTTTCCATACAACATTCATATGATGCTGTTGCTCTAGGTACTTTTTCTGTCTTTACTAATATTTCGAACTATTTTAGTCGTTTTGCGACACGTGAAACTTTTTTTATGAAGAATTTTAATATGTTTATCTATGTACACAAATTATGACTTTTCCTCTCAATTTATTTTCAAATTTCTTTATTAGAATTGAAGTTGGCATACGTGAACGCTTATAAAATTAAATCCACCAGATGGCAGGACATATGTGTGAATGACCAACATTTGCATTTAATTCCAAACCATATTTTAAGAAATAAATGTTCAATCACTTCATTTTGTTAGATTCCGATGGGTCAGTTTAGTGTACATCAGATTAGTTTACAGTTTACTAAATAGTATGTATGTATTTTATTGTATTAGGTTATGCAGGGACAGGTTTGTATACATTAGTTTTTGTAAACACATTTGGAAATTTATTATGAACGTTGGTCATTTTGATTTTCCATATATGTGGTGCCATCTGGCGACAATTCCATAAACATATGCGCTGTAGCGTTTGCGCTCCATGAGAAACCAGCATCACGCCGAGCGAAACGCGAATTCGCGTCACGTCGGGCGCGACACGCTGTATAATAAACCGTAGCATAATTCTTGTTAGTTCTATACACACCTTGTGCGGATTTTTTTCGTTTATTAATAACACAATATGAGCAAGTTCATAGAGTAAAGTTTAGATTCTACTTACTCTATGGCCATTATGTTTTATGACGTCATGTCGAACAGCTGTAACTAATAATGCAAACCCTCACTCAGTGAAAATAAGTGTTGTCTATGAATACAAAACCGATTTAAGTGCTTACTTATAATAAGCAATCCCTTATTAGTTAAGGGATTACTCATTTTAGATTTAGATTTAGATTTATTTAGCCTGGTGGAGTTAAGACCATGTGGCCTTCTCTTCCACTCACCAGGACAAACATATATTACATCAGAATATAACAATCTTAATTAACTCTAATATTAAACACTAAGTACAAATTTGATCAAAAGATAATATCTAATATATTACGATCTATAATACAACCAGTTAATGTTAGTTAAAATTAAGACTAAAACTAATAATAAAATGTATACACGCAACACATATTAAATTGTTCCTGTCTAGTATATATAAAAAACAAAGAAAAATAATGAGATATAGAAAACTAATTTTACGATTATACAATATTTAAAACAAAACAAATAAAAATATTTGTTATTCTTAATATTAGTTTCATAAATAATTAAATATATTAATATTGCTAAAAGAATATTATCAGTGAGGTGTATAAGTTAGTTTGTTATTAAATAATTCTTTAGTTTGTTTTTTAAGGATGTTATAGTTAGACAGTCTCTGACATAGGGCGGAAGGGAATTCCATGTTTTGGTAAGTGACACCGTAAAAGATAATGAATAATATACAGTGTGATGAGGCGGGATATAAAGGACAATGTGCTGATGGGATCGAGTGTGAATATTATGTGTGTCGGATAGTCTGATGAAGCGGCGTGATAACAACGAATTCGACCCTTATTTATTTATTTAATTATTTATTCTAATATCCATTAGAACATCATAGATGCTTTAGGACGTGTACATAAACAACAATATAAAATATAACATACATACATACATAGATATATCCATCCATAGTAATTCTGCCCGAAGGCAGGCCCTTTACTGCAATCATAGCATTTTCATGCTATGCTTGCAGCTTTACTAGGGAATTGTAGGTGTGGTAACTTCCCGTTGCTTTCCACACAGGTGAAGGATGATGATAATGATAAGGATGATGATGATGGCCATATGATTTCGGGGACCGTTTGGGCCTTAAAGTTTTCCTGACATTTGTCTTACAGGTGAGGAAAAGCCCCGATATAAACCTCACCCAGAAAAACTGCCCCGACCGGCAATCGAATCCGGGCGGGCTGCGTGACAAGGCAGCACGTTACCTCGAGACTACAGCGGTGGACACACAGATATATAATGAAACTAATTTACATTGTTAAAATACACCATAATACCAAGGGGCAGCACTTTCACAAGAAAAGATGGAGTTGCAATTCCAATCAAATATTTCTTACAATTTTAAATTTAGGTATTCACCCATACTTAATGGTACGTAAGACAATAAAATGTTCTTTACAGCAAGTTTACATTTTCTGCCCGTAAAAAGTTTAATATTGGAAGGGAGATGATTATATAGTAGATTGATACCTCTATGTGATGTGCTGTTAATACTTCTGGTAAGCTTGTGTGGATATTATTAGATATTCTAGTGCCATGTTCACGTAAATCTGAATTTATTTTGAAGAGTTTTAAATTTTTATGAATAAAAGCAAGTCGGCCGCGGTGGACTAGTGGTTATGCTTCTTGCCTCTGGTCCCGAAGGTCGCTGGTTCAAACCCGGCCGGGGTCGATGGATTTCTTAGGACGGAAAAATCCAAGGAGCAAGTCCTCCGGGAGGGATTTTAAGCCGTGGGTCCCGAATATGAAGATTTTCAGGCTCGTAAAAAATCCTTAAGCCTGAATGAAAAGGCCTCTAAGGAAAATTTACCAAATTTGCCCGTCCTAGTACTACCTTGGTTTCCTAGATGTCAGTATGAGGCGGAACGCTGATCACGGACCACTCGAAATGACATCTATACGAAAACAAGTGTAACTAAATTAATATGGTTCAAATTCTTCCCTCTAGGGGGAGAGTGCCTAAATCTCTGTAAAGGGAAAACATAGGCTTACAACACATGAATAAAGCAAACTAATTCTAAAATGTAAATACAAGGAACTGGTAATATTTTGAGTTCTTTGAAGAGTTTCTTACTTTCTGTTTGGATTGGTGCTTTCTTCGTGATTTAAATAATTCTTTTTTGTAATTTGAGTAGATTTTGGTGATGATCCCCACATGTTAACTGTGAATGAATGTATCCAAAATATACAGTTTTTAGTATTTCCTCTGGTAATATTCTAGTGAGGACGCGAATCATATAACATAATCGGTTAAGTTTTTCAGATAAATGCTGTTTATGGCATTCCCAGGACAGATTGGAATCAATTTATACACCAAAAATTTGGCACAATTTGCGTCTTTTATTAAGGTATCATAAGCATAATGTTTACGGGGTCATTCAGATTTTGTTGATTGAAATACATATATACTGTTTTGTTTACGTTTAGTTTGAGTTTATTGTTTACTAGCCATTGTTCTAGATTTGTTTATGTTTATTACCCCAAAGGAGCGCCCTTGTCGTACGTAAAGACACAGGCATTATTTCAGGACTTTAAATGGAAGTTGAGATGCACTATGGCCAGATGTTGTAAGCCGGATTATAAATTTGTTTTATTGTTGTTCTAGGGATTTAAAGATCCTGTTTATCGGAAGAGACGTGAGAAATTCGCAGATATCGCCAATTCATACAAACAGTAAGTAAATAATCTACAGATATTATAATTGTTCCATTACTTTTTTTTTAGTAAAACAAGTTTTGGAAATAATACTTTTATCTGGGACATACATATGCGAGGATGATTCGGAAAAAAATGTTCTGGGCTCATTCGCTGTGCTGGTAACGTCGCCATCTTTGATCCAGTACGCTCCCGATAGTATATTGTGTTCTTACATTCCACATTAATAAAATTCAACAGTAACAAACTAGAGATTGGGATTTACCGAAAACCAACACGTAATGCACCTGCCATTAACAACAATTCTAGGTATATTTTTCAACAAAAAATATATAAATTTAACAGTTTTATAAACAGCATGTTAAAACTCCCTTTTAACAAATATAATTACAATAAATAATTAAATTACAAAAGTCTGCACAAGATTGGATCGAATAAGGAATGAAGATATAAGAACAGAGTTAAATATATATCCATTGGATGAGAAAAACAATGAATATAGAGCGAAATGGTTTACACTTGTGGAAAGAATGAATGTAACAAATTACCAAGAGCAGCATTCAACTACAAGCCAGAAGCTTCAAGGAATGTAAGAAGGCCAGTGAAAAGATGGACAGAACAACTGTGAGGCGGAACAGGCAATTTGCCTAGCCCGTGAAGTGAAGAAGAAGAAGAAGAAGAAGAGTGTGTTCTAGTGGAAACACATTTTTCACTTTGGAAAGATGAAGATAAAAAGGAAGTTTTAAATTTTATTTGAAAATAATTGGTCCCATGTGATTCCACATTGCACAAATTTTCTTGAACTTAGCCTCAACCTAACCTTAACATAACTTGAACCTAGCTTAAACCTAACTTAAACCTTTCTTTAACTTAACCTGAACCTAACATAACCTGTAATTAACATGAACCTAACCTAACCTAACCAAACCTAACATAACCTAACCAAACCTAACATAACCTAACCAAACCTAACATAACCTAACCAAACTTAAACATAACATAACCTAACCGAACCGAACCTAACCTGACCTAAGCTAAGCTGAACTGAACTGAACTGACCTGACCTAAGCTGACCTGACCTAATCTGACCTGACCTAAGCTGACCTGACCTAAGCTGACCTGACCTAAGCTGGCCTGACCTAATCTGACCTGACCTAATCTGACCTGACCTAATCTGACCTGACCTAATCTGACCTGACCTAATCTGACCTGACCTAAGCTGACATGACCTAAGCTGACCTGACCTAAGCTGACCTGACCTAAGCTGACCTAACCTAAGCTGACCTGACCTAAGCTGACCTGACCTAAGCTGACCTGACCTAAGCTGACCTGACCTAAGCTGACCTGGCCTAAGCTGACCTGACCTAAGCTGACCTGACCTACGCTGACCTGACCTAAGCTGACCTGACCTAATCTGACCTGACCTAATCTGACCTGACCTAATCTGACCTGACCTAAGCTGACCTGACCTACGCTGACCTGACCTAAGCTGACCTAACCAAACTTAAACCTAACCTAATCAAACTTAAACCTAACCTAATCAAACTTAAACCGAACATAACCATACTTAAACCGAATCTAACCAAACATAAACCGAACCTAACCAAACTTAAATCTAATCTAACCAAACTTAAACCGAACCGAAACGTACTTAAACCGAACCGAAACGTACTTAAACCTAACCAAATCAAACTTAAACCCAACCTAACCAAATTTAAACCGAACCTAACCAAACTTAAACCGAACATTACCGAACTTAAACCTAACCTAACCTAACCTAACCTAACTATATTCCCAAAACACCAAAAAACACCAAAATACCAAAAGACACCAAAAACGCCAAACACCAAAACACTAAGAACACCAAAAAACAGTAAAAACACCAAAACACTAAAAATACCAAAACACCAAAACGCCAAAAAACACAAAATCACCAAAACACCAATGCACCGAAACGACAAAAAGCACCAAAACGACAAAAAGCACCAAAACACCAAGAAACCAACACACAAAAGCACCAAAACACAAAAACACCAAAAACACCGAAAAACCAAAATCACAAAAAAAACAACAAAATAACAAAAACACACAACAAAAAAACCAAAACACCACACAAATAAACACAAAAAACACACAAATAAACACAAAAAAACACAAAAAAACACCAAAGAACACCAAAACACCAAAAACGCCAAAATACCAAAAAACACCAAAATACACCATAAAACACCAAACATGCCTTACCTAACCTAACCAAACCTAACCTAGCCTAGCCAAACCTATCATTACCCAGATTCCCAAAAACACCAAAAACACACCGAAACACCAAAACACCAAAATCCCGAAAACCCAAAAAACACCAACAAACCTAACCTAACATAACAAAACCCAACCCTGATTCCCAAAACACCAGAAACACGAAAACACACAAAAACACAAAAAATCCCAATAACACAAAAAAGCACCTAAACACCAAAACACCTAAAAACACCAAAACACCTAAAACATCAAACGACCATAACAGCAAAAACCCCAATAACACAAAAAACACCAAAACACATAAAACACCTAAACAACCGAAAACATATGCTGGCCGATTATTGTTGGACTATCAAGAGGGATGCTCCACAGGCGAAATATAGCAGAAAATCGACATTAATTACTTTCTAGGTGAGTCCGAAATGTTCGAATATTATGTAGTTACGAATGTAGAAAATATTAAAGTGTTTGAAATTATAAATTTCTGTCCCTCGGAAACCTTGCGTGATGGAGAAAAACCGATATCATATTTGAATTCAGGAGAAAAAATACTATCAGAATCACATATTTTTCTTTCTGAGACAAAAAAAAAGTTTTGTTTTGATACGAACTGATAATTATTTTCTTTTTAATAGTAAAGTAAAGTGATCCCACTACAGGCCTCAAGAGACCCTTGGTGTAGTAGGAGGTTAAGGCTCCCACTTTTTCTGGACAATCTGCACTTGATGTCAGCCCTGCGTGACGTCCGCCTTTATCTCCAGGACAAGCGCCTGGTACTCATTTCCGTTAGAGGCTGAGTCGACCCCACTACGCTACCCGTGCAATGTGAAACTAAATAAAGAACAAGTTTAATTGATTTAGGTGTCGCAGCGCACGCCGGGTACTGGCTAGTATTATATAAATTAACCAATGTATGTTATAGAACTCGGTCGCGGTGGACTAGTGGTTATGCTCCTTGCCTCTGGTCCCGAGGGTCGCGGGTTCAAACCCGGTCGGGGTCGACTGATTTTCTCCGGGAGGGACTTAATGCCGTTTGATTTTCAGGTGTAAAATAACCTTAAACCTCAATAAAAATACTTCAAATAATATTTACCGACCTTTATGACCCTAGTACTACCTTAGTTTTCATAAGTAATGCCACGAGTGATTTACAATTTATCTAGAGAATTTGGAAATCAAGAGTGGCATTTGTTAGGACTATTTAACGAATAAAATTAAGCTGTTTACTCACAAATCATTGTTTAACTATAGTTATTTTAAAATATTTATATATTTAATGTAAATGGAGATGTTTGAAAACAAATGAGAAACGATTGGTATGCTTCATTTCCTTCCTTTGTTCATCACTGCAACCAGATCATAATATTATTTATTGCCAACGGATCGCAATATTGTAAGAATGCACCCTAGTGGAGAAATTTATAACCAACGTTATAGGTATTAATTAATTTCTGATGTCCTATGATGCAAATATGTCAATTATATTTTTCTGCAACGTCATTTCCAGGAAAATAATTCATTTAAGAAAGTGCAAACACTGTTTTTTTTTGTGGTATAATCAATTGTTATAAATGTTTTTATATTATCTATCGCATGCGCTTTCTGCTGACATTCATGCACTATATATACAATCTGGTAGCCGTATTTCTTAGTGAGTCAGTCACTGCAAAATAATGCTATGACCTATTCAGAATGTTAAAAAGGAGGTGCATTCTTTATTATGATAAACTTTAGTTGGTAAATTCTAGGCGAAACACGAGTGTGATTGGTTGTAAATAAAAAGATAATTGAAATGTGATTGGTCTTTGACTCCTATTTGGGGCATGAGTTAAATAGTCTGCTAGATGGCTCATTAGGTCGGTATGTTGACCACATACCATTCATGACATCTATAAGCAATTAAATTAACTTAGTATAGAAACTCGTAATAAAGGAGAAGCTAAGGGTCAACATTTGCCTGTTATGACTTTGTAAATACAATTAAAGGATCTTCTTGTAAGCCCTTGTTTCTCTCAACGAGACTTAGCTACTCTCCTAGTACAGGGGAAAAATTCTACCATACAAATTTAGTTATACTTGTTTTCGAATAGATGTTATTGAGTGGCCCGTGGTTAGCATTCCGTCTCATAGTGACATCTAGGAAACCAAGATACTACTTACTTACTTACTTACTTGCTTACTTGCTTACTTACTTATTTGCTTACTTACTTATTTACTTACTTACTTACTTACTTACTTACTTACCTACTTACTTACTTACTTACTTACTTACTTCTTACTTACTTCTTACTTACTTCTTACTTACTCAATGGCATCGAAGCCGTAGGTTCATGGCCGTGCGGACATAAGCTCTCCATACATCTCTATCCTGAGCTAATGTTTTTCAATCATTCCCTGTATAATCTACTTCCCTTAAATCATAGTTAATGTTGTTCTCCCACCTCATTCTTGGTCTACCAACTGGGCGTTTTCCCTCTGGCTTTCCAACAAGAAGCCTCCATGCACGTCTTTCATTCCCCATACGTGCAACATGTCCTGCCCATCGCAGTCTACGAGACTTAACTGTTCTTATTATATCTGGCTTCCTATAAAGACCATGTAGTCTTCTCCATTCACCTGTCTGTTCATCTCTCTTTGGTCCAAACATTTTTCTGATTCCGATTGAGGGTCTTTCCACTTTTCAGCGGTTGCCCTTTTACCAGACGGCTGCTGGCCCTTCACATCCACAGAGGTAAATGATCAACAGCCAGTGTAGGGGTGACATGTGGTTAGCATGTCGAGTCCACCAGCCGTTATAGCTGGTTCCTCAACCTGGAGCCGCTATTTATTGTAGCTACCCAATTGCCTCACGACGCTGGGTGGGCACCGGTCCCATACTGGCCGAAATACCATGAGAAAATTTCTTCCCCCATGGAGACTCGAACCAGCGCAAGTCCCGTAGCTCTGCGCCAAGGCTTCCTACCTTAACCGCTCGGCTACGGCGCGGGACATTTTTCTAAGAACTTTATTCTCAAAAACTCATAATCTCCTTTCCTCCCTTAAAGTAAGAGTCCATGTTTCGCATCCATATAATATAACTGGTAGAATAATAGTTTTATATATTTTCAGTTTAACGTTTTTTCAAAGGAGTTGGGACGTCAAGAGTCTCTGCAATGCATAATAGCACGCATTTCCAGAATTGAGCCTATGTTTAATTTCTTTGTGCATCTCATCCCTATTGTGATTACCAAGGTAGTACCAGGTTGGAAAAATTCGTTAAATTTTACTTAGAGGCCTTTCTATTCGTGTTAAGGATATTTTAGAAGCCTGAAAATCTTCAGATTCGTGATTCTCCCTCTCGGCAGACTTGCTGCTTGTATTTTTCCGTCCTAAAAATCGATCGACCCCGGCCGGGTTTGAACCCGCGACCCATGGGACCAGGCAAGGGGCATATCCACTAGTCCACCACGGCAATATATTGCCAATTTAAGGGTTAACTTTTGTAAGCAAACTATTTCTGCCTTTCTCTTTTTTTAAAAAAAAAATGTTATTTTAGTAAGTGTAAAACAACTGGTGATATATTGTACACCCCTGTAAATGTAATTGAATTGATGTGTTGCAGCGGAAACCCCATCCCTAAGGTTCAGTACACCGAGGAGGAGATCAGAACTTGGTGAGTGTCTATTCATTATTCCTCCTACTCGCTAGTAGCGCAACTGGTGAGAGATTCGTCAACTTCTTGTTTGTTTGTGCTTTACTTGTTTCAATGTGATTATTCGTTATTGAATTAGGCAATTTATTTCTGCTATTGCTGTAAAATAAAGGGCAATTACGTTAAACTTTCGTGTTTTCTTGTAGACATCTTTCTCTCTCTCTCTATTTCTGTTTTAGTTTAATCTCTTTCTTTATAAGCAGTTTTACTTTTTCCCTACCTTGCTGGAACAATTGTCATGGCTTCGTCTACAAGATTGTAGAACCATCATTCCCTATGCCTTCTCTATAACATATTACACACATCATTACCTTATTATTTATCACACCGCTTCACTAGACTCTCTGTTGCACATGAATTAGATACCCCGATCCCTTGAGCACAGTGCCCTTTATATCCCTCCTCATCACACTACCTATTATTCGAAATATTTTACAGTTTCTCTTGCTAGAACATGGAATTCTCTTCCACCCTATGTCAGAGACTGCCAAACTTTATCATCTTTCAGAAACAAATTGAAAATAAAATTACTAACAGAAACAACTCACTAATATTAGTTCTTAAAAAATTAATAATTTGTTTTTTCATTATTTAATAAAAATAGATTTAAGATGTGTTAATATATTTACCTAATGCCTTGTATAATAAGCGATAGATTAATTCATTGTAGTTTATTACTTTCTTTGTATTTTTTTCTTTCATTTCTTTTTATGTGTATCGATACTAGTAAAATTCATGGTGATTTTCCGTTGAGGTATTAGTTCACAGTAATATAATGTACGGTTAAAAACTATAATATAGTCCCGAAAGGCCTACAGAGTTTTAAAAGAACTTAAGTTGAGACGGACCTACAAGGTAACTATATTATAGTTTTTAACCGTACATTATATTACTGTGTTTTTATGTATAGTAGATTCGAGCTGTTATTCCTTTCTGTATTCATTGTATCATTAATTTAATTTTAATTGTATTTAATTTCATTGTATTATTAGACATTATTTTCATTATTATTCAATTTGACAGATAATTAATTGTTTAGTACGACTATTATTGTATTTTTTGTATTTATATGTAACATATGTTTGTCCTGGTGAGTGGAAGAGAAGGCCACATGGCCTTAACTCAATCAGGCTAAATAAATCTATTCTATTCTAGATTTATTTAAACTAGTGGTCGCCCAGCGGTCGAAATTCGATCACAATTCATTAATTTTTAAGTATGCCACAAATATGTCATTAAGTATTAATTTTCTATTTATTTTAAAAATATGAACGATAGGAAATATGTGGTATAAGTTGGCTAAGCCATATGTAAAAAAAAACAATAACGCGTTATTTGACATTTGTGTACTATTTATACTATTTAAATTTGCATTTAGCCTATTGTTATGTGTACGGGAATATATATCCCTTCTTCTTTGTCTCTCACTCCGACCCGTCAATGTTCTATGTCGAGGCATAATGGAAGTAGGTGCGAATATGTAAATATAAAAAATATGTAATGAAATTACTGGAACCAAGATTAGACAGGGTTTAATTTAAATTTAAATAATAAAATGTACTCACTTTTTTAAACCACTGATAATAAATACGCGAGAGTAAGTCAATTCATATTGCTGCTGCACAATTTTCTTTTTACAACAATGCACTTTCAGTATGAATATTTTTTTTGCAAATGCCTCATGTTGTCTTTCGACATTCCTACTTGTAACTCACTTCTGAGGTTGGGGCGCCTGGAAGGCGGGGTTACGTTGCCCCGATGATATAATGGGTGATGATGATGATGATGATGATAGTGGTGCGCCAGGAGAGTCCCTAATCCTAAGCTTAACCTAAGATGAATATGAATGATGATGATTGCGATGGCCATATTTTGTCTTACAGGTGAGGAAAAACCCCGATTAAAACCTCACCCAGAAAAACTGTCCCGACCGGGGATCGAACCCGGGCCCGCTGCGTGATAAGGCAGCACGCTACCTCGAGACCACAGCGGTGAATATACCATACAGTAAAATGCTTGTATATTACTTACTTACTTACTCACTGGCACTATCGAACACGTAGGTTCATGGCCGCGCGGACATAAGCTCTCCATACATTCCTATCCTGAGCTAATGCTTTCCAATCATTCCCTGTATAATCTACTTCTCTCAAATCATAGTTAATGTTATTCTCCCACCTAATTCTTGGTCTACCAACTGGGCATTTTCCCTCTGGCTTTCCTACAAGAAGCCTCCATGCAAGTCTTTCATTCCCCATACGTGCAACATGTCCTGCCCATCGCAGTCTACGAGACTTAACTGTTCTTATTATATCTGGCTTCCTATAAAGACCATGCAATTCACTGTTATGTAGTCTTCTCCATTCACCTGTCTGCTCATCTCTCTTTGCTCCAAACATTTTCCTAAGTACTTTATTCTCAAATACTTGTTATCTCCTTTCCTGCCTTAAAGTAAGAGTCCATGTTTCGCACCCATATAATATAAAGTAAAGTAAAGTGATCCCACAACAGACCCGGAGGCCCTTGGGGTAGTAGGAGGTTAGGGCTCCCACTTTTTCTAGACAATCGGCACTTTATGTCAGCCGGGTTGTCAGCCCTGCGTGACGGCCGCCTTTACCCCCAGAACAAGCGTCTGGTACTCATTTACGTTAGAGGCTGAGTCGACCCCAGGGCCATAGTGCCGCCAGAGGGTTTGGATCAGTTTAAAAATCCTGACCCCAACGGGACTTGAACCCTCGACCCTCTGGCTTGTAGCTCAGTGCCTTAACCACTACGCTACGGCGTGCCCCCCCATATAATATAACTGGTAGAATAACAGTTTTATATATTTTCAGTTTAATGTTTTTTGAAAGGAGTTGGGACGTCAAGAATGTTTGTGTATTTCTATTTAAAAATATTTGATCCGACTGTATTGAAGAAACGACTCAAGTATCCACTTTCTGTGAAAGTGATTCTCCTTGTATTCTGTAATGAAGACAATAAAAGGAGAACCCGGGGAACGAAATCGTGCCATTTAAAAAACGAAGACAATATTCTTCTCACTTCCAATCTTTCTCTCACTAACAACCCTATAGACATGCGCAGAGACTTACTTTGGAACTTCTGCATTTGTACGAAACTTTCTGCATTTCACTGAAGATATGTGAAACAGTACTCTTTTTTGATGTGAAAACTGATGATAACAAAATCGGGGGACACAGTTTGGCGTTGCAGCTACATGTCTATCATCTACATTCAAAATTTAATTACATTTAATCAATAGATAAAGGATCAAATAATTAGTTACGTTGAGTGTGGACTGACACACATCGAGCTCGGCGGAGAAAGCGCCGCCATTATGAGGTCGTTTCGCTGCGTCACATAATTTTCGTTTAGCATGAATTTTGGCCTACCATCCAGCTGCTGGACTCACATCCACATGTGTCAATCACAGAGGTAGACGATCATCTAGCCAGTGTAGGGGTGACATGTGGTCAGCATATCGGGTCCCCCCAGCCGTTATAACTGGTATTCTCAACCTGGAGTTGCTACTCCGTCTTCCTCAACTATTAACTATAAAATGTTTAAAGAGGTCTTTCGAGAACAATGTTTCATCTTCAGTTTATTGACTGTTGTTTATAATGATTTTGTAAAGACGGTTTGGTTACTGGGTATGTCTCATTCAAAAGGTATTTGTTTGTGTTTTTTTTATTTCCATCTCTTCTAGGATGTTGATTTTCATCATTATCATCATCATCCGGTATCATGGCAGCTGCCGCCGTCTTCCGGAAACCAAACGCCATTCCTCTCTGTCCATCCATTGATCTTCCTCCAATTCTCCGATAATTTACACCTTCTATCCAGGTTTACTTTGGTCTTCCTTTCTTCCTCCGTTCAATTGGAACCCATTTTATAATAAGTTTAGGCAATCTTTGCTCTGGCATTCTTTTGACATGGCCATACCACTGTAATCTTTTCTTTTCTATAATGTCTATGATGTCCGGCTCCTCTTGTACACCCATAATTTCCCTTATTTCTTTATTTCGTATTCTATCCATTCTAGATTTTCCAGCTGATCTTCTTAAAACATCCATTTATGTACTTAAAATTATTTTCTTTTCTCTTGTAGGAATTTTGCCAAACTTCAACACCATATGTTAAAATGCTCTGAATTATGGTTTGATATATTTGTAATTTTCTATTTTTTACACGCTTTATATTAGCTTGACCTGTATCTATCTATCTATGTAACGGAATCTTTCAACGCGATTTTCACCCACTTATTGTAATATTTTTGCTCCACCAAACAGAGTTTAAAACATTTATTGCTTGTTTTGTTTGTGCGATTCTATTTTTAATTTTCACTGTGTTATCGCCTGAATGGTCTAATTTTGTTCCTAAATACGTGCATTCAATACTAGGTTTTAGTTCAGATTATTATATTTATGTAATGTTTCAGGGGCACAGTGTTCCGAGAACTACACAAGCTGTATGTGGTGCACGCCTGCAAGGAATATTTAGAGAATTGGCCTCAGCTCGTCAAGTATTGTGGTTACAGGTAACAACACATTTATTAAACTGTGCACATTTATTATTATGATAGGATTTTTATCATAAGTAACGCCACGAGTGATTTCCAATTTATCTAGAGAATTTGGAAATCAAGAGTGGCATTTGTTAGGACTATTTAACGAATAAAATTAAGCTGTTTACTCACAAATCATTATTTAACTATAGTTATTTTAAAATATTTATATATTTAATGTAAACGGCGATGTTTGAAAACAAATGAGAAACGATAGGTAAGCTTCTACTGCTTCTTTTGTTTATCACTCCAACCAGATCATACTATTTATTGCCAATGGAACACAATATTGTAAGAATGCTCTCTAGTGGAGAAAAAATGAAACACATCAAACTGTATATTAATTCATTTCTGATGTCGTATGATGTAAATATGACAATTATATTTTTCTGGATTCTTACCTGGGAAAAAATACATTTAAGAAAGTGCAAATAGTGGTTTCTTTTTTAGGTGGCATAATCAATTGCTACAAATGTTTTTATATTAACTCCCGCATGCGGCATGTGTTGACATTCATGCACTATATGGGTACAATCTGGTAGCCGTATTTCTCACAGGCTCAGTCACTGCAAAATAATGGTCAGACCTGTTCAGAATATTAAAAAGGAGGAGCTTTCTTTAATATGGTAATTATAACACTGATAAATATTTCGTGAAACACGACTCTGATTGGTTGTAAAACAGAAATCATTGAAACGTGATTGGCCATTGACTCCCATTTGGGGCATGAGTTAAAGTCATCTAAAAACCACCGAAATATACAAAAAAAAAATGCAGTTATGATAATGTTAAGTGATTCCGGGCCGTAGTCCATTACTGGTGCTCCTATCGGACGTTTCTCCCTTAACTGCGGAGGGCATCTTCAGTGGCGAGTACAGTCCACAGACGAAGTGTATGAAAGCAGTAGGTATTTCATACGCAGAACATTATATCATGAGGGATTGTACTATAACTTACCTTCATTTAGACGCTGAGCGGGCGAGTTAGCTCCCAGTCTGACGGACACACATCAACATTTTAATCGTCATCCTTACCTCGCAGTGAAGTATGAAACATTAAAATATAAGGTAACTAAATTGAGTAAGAAGAGCAAATTCAATTACCGTAAAACACAAAATATAAAACATAAAATTGAATACGCCTGAAATAAACTACAGATGTGAGTGATATCATGGACTGTTCCTAAATTCTCAGGTAGTAAGCAATTGTATCGCTTGCAATTCCCCGTGCCCCCCTTCGTCCCTTGCTATCATTCTTCTCGTCAGTGGACTATATATTAATTATAAAAATTCAAGGTAGCTGACGTAACAGTAAAGTTTCTGCATTGTGGTAGGCCTAATTCTAAAGTTTCTGCATGGTGGTAAAGAATGGCTCAGGTGGTAGCATGCCTGCTTCCCGGCCCGGGTTCGATACCGGGCAGGATTCAAAATTGTAATTGTTTATTCAATTTAATTGGGATTTTTTTCGATCTTGGGGCCGGGAAAGGGATTGTGTACAATTTTTAATCGCTACGTTGTTCACCAGATTCCTGCACTAAATTGCAAAGCACTCCACATTATATATGTTGAGAAGGCATGTGGTACTGTTGATAGCGATTCGTCCGTTCGGATGGGGACGTTAAGCTTGGCGGCCCCCTTGGTGCTTTTTGATAGGAGTAGGCTATGTGCCGGCACCGGTTCTCACCTTCTCCCTTCTCTTCATCATCATGCCTCTTACAACACACTTTCCACTACACAAACACACACTCCTCTCCGTACACAATACTGAATATATAATTTACGAAAAGTGTTCTGATGAAGTGGCGCGTAAATTGAAAGTAGACCACACTAACACCATCTGTCCGCCCAGCGTAGAACCTGGTAAAGTGTAGTGGGTGTCATTAGAACACACAGACATACAGGATGATTCACAATAAGTATTACACACTTCTAGGGGTTATAGAGGGGACTTAGTAGATAAAGTTTTGATAAGGAACCCATGTCCGGAAACGTACTATTTTGATGTTAAATAACTTTGAAGATGGAAACACAATGGGCTGATATCGCGTGTCTTGTGTTTAAGAATAAGTATTACAGACTTCTAGGGGTTGTACTACACCTGTCGAGTTGGAAGATCTTCTTGCATGAATTCTGGTGACAGCAGAAATTATTGAGCACACACCAGGTCTTGTGGGGCGTGTGTATGAAAACATGCGTCGCAGGTACACTTTGTACAACGAACAACAGCTGGAACCACACTTGTAGTACAACTCCTAGAAGTCTGTAATACTTATTCTGTAACACAAGACACACGATATCAGCCCATTGTGTTCCGATCTTCAAACTTATTTTACATGAAAATGGTACGTTTCCGGATATGGGTTCCTTATTAAAACTTTATCTACTAAGTTCCCTCTACAACCCCTAGAAGTCTGTAATACTTATTGTGAATCACTCTGTATATTTTTCTGATGAAAAAATGTATGGTGATATACATTCTGAAGGCAAAGGTCATGCAAGGTTATAATCTATTTATTTATGCTGTTTGTCTAGTAAGATGGAGGTCTTAACCAATTCCAAGGCCACTTACTACATTCTTAAAATTATGTATTTAACCCTTAACTAGTCGCGCGGGAGTTAAAATGACCCTTGGATGCATATTTAAACATATATATTTGTTATATAATCAATTGAGATGGTGTTTACTTGATGAAAATTCATATTTATTAATTAAATAAAAATAAAACTACGTTTTATTTTTATTTAATTAATATTTGTTATATGTTGGCAACATTGTTATGGATTTCAGTACCTTCCTAAAATAAGCTTAAACTGCAGTCACCGATTCTCCGGTCGTGACGTTTTCACTACAGTGTTGCCGATATGAATATTCAGTTGGAGTGGCCGCTTTATGTATGCGGTTAGCAGACATACAGCTGACAACGCCTCTGCAATTTCAAATCTTACCAGCGCACTATAGCTGCGTCAAGAGCAGTGATTGGTTGTGGCAGACATCTAATCCCACTACAACCGTTTCCTTATTGGCAGTAGAGGGCGAATTCTCCCTTTACCCCTCGTATAACCTAAACTTCAGAGCCGGGGATCTGGTGGCTGGGGTATAGCTTCCTTTTGTTGTGAAAAGGGTCAGTTTAAAGGTCACTTCTGGTGAGTTAGAATGCTTTGTTTTGCTCTTGGGTAAAGCTGGCCCCCACGCGACTAATTGTGTAATTTTTATGTGTGTCTAGAATGTGTGGAAGAATTTGAAAAATGGTGACAAGAAACTTATTTACCATAATATGTACTGAATTGAACTTTTCCTGAATTGATAAATGTGATTTTTTAAACAATTTTGAACTATTAATTTAGTTTTTATAATTAACTTTTATAGGGATAAATCACTATGAGGTTTAATTAAAAATTAAATTTAAGATTAAATGAAAACACTTGATACCTCACCTCACATCCAGTCTTGTAATTATACTGCAGTTTCAAAGCCTTGGTAGCTTCATCTTCAGTAATATCTCGTCAACTGATGTTATGTTGATCACAAGAACTACTTCTTCCTTCTGTTTGTGGACCAATAAACCTCCGGGCAGTCAGAATCTGGGGAATTTCGAAGTTCATAAGTTTTTTCTTTCTTGTTTTTTTTATGTGGATTTTTTCCCAAACCGTGTGTTTGACAAGAAAGTATTGAAGATGAAGCCGTCAAGGCATCGCGATCTACGTAGAAGACTGGATATTACGAGAGGTGTGAAAACATCTTAATTTAATCTTGGTTTTTATAAATTGAGATCGAAACTAACTCAATGGAGTAGTTTTTTGTAGCACTTTTAATATCTGACATTTGCATGTAGTTTCTAGGCATTTTAAGTGATTTTTATGAAAACATGTGATTAGTAAGGATTATAAAATGTATTAATTCTAGTAATTAGGTAAATAAGTGATTTACAATAATAAAATGGTTGTTTTTATTTGGGGGTGAAGCTGACCCCAACGTGACTAACTGATCCAGTATTTTCTACGCTACTAATTGATTATTAATGTAATGTATAACTTAAGAAGTAAATGTTTTTGTGATTGGTGTATTTTAATTTTTATCGCTTCAGGGAAAACAACATTCCTCAGCTTCAAGATGTCAACTTGTTTCTGAAAAGTGAGTACAACATTCTCATTGCATACTCTGTTTACATTAACCATAGAAAATGAGGTTTTACAAACTTTTAAAACATTCGGCTGTGGTACGTTTTTTTGGCGGACACAATTCTACACTTACATCCTTATGCCACTGATGCACTAAACACTTGTAAACACGTTTCGTACTGTTTTAAACATTTTGGAACAATTTTATAAACATTTCTTACGATTATTAAATATTTACAAATTACGCAAAATTTGTGCATCGGGTTCTAGAGACGTGGAAATGCTTCATGTAACATCCGCTAGGTGGCTCTCAAATCAGAGTTATCAACATTTGAAAATAATTTCAAACCATATTTAGTGTTAGTGTACCTGAAATTAGTTTATAGTATTATTAAATAATACTCATGTAAATTGTTTTGTTAGGTTAGGAAATGGGAAGTTGGTTTACGTCCATATTTTTTAGCATTTTGGAATAAATAATACGCATGTAAATTGTTATCTTTGGTTAGGAAATGGGAAGTTAGTTTACGTCCATTTTTTTTAGCATTTGGGAAGTTATTCCCAAAGTTGATAACACCCGACTGCAGAGCCATCTACTGGAGGCTACATTAACCATTACAGCAACTCGCGCATGCGCACTGCGATTCTGTGGAACTTAGAAGAATTCGTGTCCGCCAAATAACCGACTTTTTCCATTTTTCTTTTCAAAAAATGAATTTATCCAGGACTGGAACATGTTAAACTAAATAAAACTTCACTCGCCATTTGCGACAAATCTTTTTGTACGTGAGCTATGAGTTTCTCTAGGCTCGGGCTGAATTTTATGATTTTAGCCGGTGATAGATAAGTAACTATAGAAGGTAATTAGTGATAAAACTATTTTTAGGTGACGTGATGGAAGGATTTTATTAATTTTCTTTTTCCTTAATAGTAAAATATACACTTGCTCTTATAACTTGGCCAGAAAATGGCCAAACCATGACTTATATAAGTTTTATTAATGCTAATCTTTGACGGATCTTTTTGGTATGATGTTTGAATGGGAGCACTCGCTCCTCTCGCTTTTGATTATAGCTTTCTTTCTTATCAGCCATTCCTTCCTTTCTCATTTTCTGGTTAATGCACTTTCTTTTGAACAAGGCTTCTGCCTCCATGTCCACTTTGAATTTCCTCAATCAATCAATCAATCAATCAGTCAATCAATCAGTCAATCAATCAATCAAACAAACGAACGAATCTGCACAGAATGCGGCTTTTTTAAGGCGGATACTATGCAGTTCTGTCGACATGGGTACGAAGGCCGAGCCCATTAACCCCATGTGAATAAATTTCGAAGTGTTAGAAACATTTTGAATAGTTTAAATGAATAAATATAAAATTGTGTAGTATGCGTTAATCATTCTTTCCACGGCTGTGTCCAGCAGCACGTTAAGGCTCCATGTGATTGGCTCCTGTGTCACCTAATTACGTTAATTATGGTTTTATTTATTGATTAATTAGTGAATATTGCTCTGTTTATACATTGAGCATGATGTTTTGAGGGATATCTGTGTCGAATGTGGTATAATTTTGGTATGGGTGACCATTCGAATAATGTGTCACTTAATTTTGTGATATATTGCTAATAGTTTTGCTTTATCGTTGATATTTTAATTTGATGTGTTTGAAAGTTATTAAATGTTTGTTTTAATATGCTTTTTAGTTATTTCCTTGGCTATTTTGAGCTTATATCGCTTTACAAAAATCATTGAAATTGTGCATTAAGGCACGGACCGCCTCGAAAATGTTTGGACTTTGAAAATTTGTTTGAGTTTATGAACTCTAATTATTTTCCATTGGACTGATATGGGTGAGTATTTGTGAAATGCGTCATTTATTTTTAAGATTTTTTGCGAATGTATGTGATTTTTTATTAATATTTTAATTGAATACGTTTAAATAACGGGCTTCCAATATAAAACCGGACCGGCCTCACGGAGTTTCACCCGGCACGCAGTGCTGTCTCTTCCTCCCGCAATTCACCCTGCCTGCCACCCGTCCTTGAACTGTTTCATACCTTATAGATACTGAAATCCCAACTTGTGCTAATTTCGGTAATGATTTTTGTGGTGAACGTTCCAAATTTTCGCCAATTTCGTCTAATTTTTCTTCGGTGAGAACCGTACGCCTTCGCGTGTGTTTCTTATTTTGTACTGAACCACTGGTCTCAAATTTAGTCACAAGATCGTGGATTGTCGATCTGGAAGGAGATAATTGTGCAGGGAAGTTCCGAATAAATTCCTCGCGAACGCGACGAGCTGATTCGTATTTATAATAACATTTGCACACATAAATGCGCTGCTCTAATGTCAGCTGACGTCTCATCTTGTCGAACGATAGTAAACTGACTAGTTCAAGGACGAGCGGCTGGCAGAGTGAAATGCGGACGAGGAGAGAGCGCTACCTGACGGGTGAAACCCCGTGAGGCCGGTCCGGGTTTATATTGGAAGCCCGGTATAATTGGATGTATGTTTTAATGTATGATTTAGCTATTTCTTTGGCTATTTTGAGCTTATGAAGCTTTACGAAAGCCTCAGAATTACTGCATTAAGGCACGGACCACCTCGAAAATATTTGGACTTGAAAATTTTCTTGTATTTTTAGACTTTGAATATTTTTCCATTGGTCTTTCATCGGACCTTTAGGAATGTTGGCGGGTAGTGGTCCCGTCGTTTGGGGTTCCGTGGTGGCGGTGATTTTTAATGGACTTTGATTTTTTTTTTTAAATTGTGGACTTTGAAATTTTATGTAGTTGACCCTTTGAAGTTCGGCTCCTTGTTGTAGGCTGCAGCTGTTGCTCCGTGGAAGAAATGAAATCCTCAGTTTTCTCTTTATCCCCGGCAATGAATTTAACTGCCAAGTGTTTTAGTATTTATATTAATTTTTGCAGGAAAAACAGGATTTCAGCTGAGACCAGTTGCAGGTTATTTATCTCCTAGGGATTTCCTGTCTGGTCTAGCGTTCAGGGTATTTCATTGCACGCAGTACATTCGACATTCATCGGATCCATTCTACACTCCTGAGCCGTAAGTATAGGACATGATAACAATGGTGTTTAGACAAAATTCATGCAAATCCCTGAAAGACCTATAAATATTAAAAATATAGAAATTCGAAACTGTAATTTTGAAATCATTGAGGAATTTAAATAGTTGCATACAATTATAAGTAAAGTCCAGATGTTAGGCACCAAAAAATACAAAATAGGCAGGCAAAAAGGCACTAAAATCATTAATATAGGCACTAAAAATCAAAATAGGCTCTTAAAAATAGACTAGAACATATATTTTTTACAGCCTTACGTAAATATAAACAAATGCTATCAATAGCATACGAAGATATCAGAGATGATTTTGGAACTTGTCTTGCCTTTTTACAAAGAGCATACTTATGTTTTGCAGTGTGTACGTGCAGCGAAACATGGCACTTCTTCGCGCAATTCACGGAAATTTTACACACTTTGCAAAACAATGTCACTTGAGGATATTTCTGCACCAAATTCTTTCATCAAATTTGTCAGTTTGTCTTACTGTTTACTGTTGTCTGTTCTTATGGCATAGTGAAACAACTGTTCTAAAGGTGTAAAAAAAAGCCAGTTATCGCACCACTGTCTTTGAAACACCTGTCTGTAAACGAGAACTACAGACTGAATTCAGTGTTACCAACATCAAAAAATAATATTGTCAGTCAATTAAAGGTTTCTATGCAATGATATGTGTCATGAAGTTTGTCCATTTAATTGAAATACTAAGTTAATTTCGAGAAAAATGGCAAATAGACATTTATAGGCATTGTAAGCTGAAATAGGCATTTATAGTCAAAATGAACTTAATGGAAAACAACTCTAGGGTCGTCGGTATGAACTTATATGAAGTCACTTTTACAATATCTATAATAGATAACTATAGGCATTTTCCCTAACATCCGGTCTCTAATTATAACTAATTGTGACTAATACATATTTACATAGACTGAACCTAAATGACTCACCTATGTGCCCACTGTACCAAGCTGAAGAGGATGATTTAGAACATCTCTGCTGAACTGTACATCTATAAACTGTCATAGAAATACACCGCGTCCCATTCAAACCTCTCACATTTTAATTAACCATAACTCTCAAAGTGTGCGGAATTATGAAATGAGGTTGGTATTAAAAGAAAGAGAAACTCAAAGAATTTTTGTTTTTATTGTTGCAGTTAATTCATCTGTTGCATGTTGGACAATAATGACATAAAACAAAATGGCGACTCCTCAGCAAGAGCACAAACTGTTTTCTGGTATTCGAAGTCAATAATTACAGTGCAAAAAATTACTGGAGAGAATATGGAGGAAATGCACCTGACCATTAAAGCATGGCTTGAGAAGTTTCTGGCGACTGGAAGCGTTAAAAAAGAATCAGGATGTGCTCGTACACGTGTTTCAGAAGAAAATATTAAAGAAATTAGAGTGGGATTTCAGAGAAGTCCACAAAAATCAATTTGCCAAGCTTCCCGGCAGTTCAATGCACATGTTGGACAGAACGGGGTACGAAATCGAATACAGACTTGATATTGTTTGTGCTACTAATGGTGCACATATAGAGGTGTTTTAGCATGTGGCAACAAAAATTCTTTGAGTTTCTGTTTCGTTTAATACCGGCCTCATTTCATAATTCCACATACTTTGTCAGTTATGATTAATTAAAATGTGGGAGGTTTGAATGGGACACCCTGTACTCTAAAGTCACTATTACCTCAAACCTTGGGTGAAAAATTTCAATTCATCTTATTGTTATAAGATGGTGTATTGTTGTATTGCAGAGATTGTTGTCATGAACTGCTGGGTCACATGCCACTGCTTGCCAACCCAAGTTTTGCTCAGTTCTCGCAGGAACTAGGTCTGGCCTCACTTGGAGCATCAGATGAAGATGTGGAGAAACTTGCCACTGTGAGTTTCCAATTTGTCATGTTACAAAAACTTCCATTAAGAACGCAATCTTAAATATTCAATAAATGTCATGTTTCCAACAGCATTGTTCTTTTAGCACTACATACTTTTTTTTAGCCAGTAAAGTATATATTTCCTATATTTTTATTTATTTATTTTAAATTTTGTCACTTTAAATTGAAGGACAAATTAATATTTTAATACAAAAATTATATAATGGAGGGACATTTTGAAGAAGTGGCTGAATCCAAAAACCTAGAAATAATAATTTTAAATAAGAATGAGATGCACAAGGAAATTAAACATAGGCTCAATTCTGGAAATGAATACTATTATGCATTACAGGGCTCTTGTCCCAACTTCTCTCATAAATGTTAAAATGAAAATATATAAAACTGTTATTTTCCCATTTATATTATATGGATGCAAAACATGGACTCTTACTTTAAGGGAGGAAAGGAGATTACAAGTATTTGAGAATAAAGTTCTTAGGAAAATTTTTTGACCAAAGAGAGATGAACAGACAGGTGAATGGAGAAGACTACATAACAATGAACTAAAAGGTCTTTACAGGAAGCCAGATGTTATAAGAACAGTTAAGTTTGCAATGAGCGGGACATATGGCACAAGTGGGGAATGAAAGAGGGGCATGGAAGCTTCTTGTAGGAAAACATCCAGTTGGTAGACCAAGAACGAGGTGGGAGAATAACATTAACCATAATTTGAGGGAAGTAGATTATACAGGAATGATTGAAAACATTAGCTCAGGATAGGAATTTATGGAGAGCTTATATCCGCATGGGTTTGATAAGGCCAGTGAGTTAGTTAACAGAGAAAATTATGCCAGAATTGAGATTTAAAATCCAGGATTTCTGGTTTTCCTTGTCAGTGCTCTAAACCATTGAGCTATCTAGGCAACATAATTTAGATGGAAATTTACCCCCAGAACAAGCATCTCATACTCATTTCTATTAGAGGCTGGGTTAACCCCAGATCCATGGTAGTGTGTGAAGGTTTGAGTCAATTTAAAAATCCTGACCCCTTGGGACACAAACTCTCCAGCTTCTGGTTTGTAACATATTGCCTTAACCAACTAAGCTATAGCATGCCCCTGATATTTGTCTTATAGTTCAGGTAAAACACCCATATCAGAATCTATACTAATTCTGATCTAAATTCCAGTTGTACTCTAATAGTATATTACGATGCTAGGTTGGGAAGTGGTTTTTACAGAATCGAAGAAATTTGCGAGATTCTGTAAAATACTTCACAAATGTGCGTTGCACATTATTTTTTGCACGATGGTGTTTTCAAAATAATAAATAATAGTAAAATAATAACATCTTTGCTGGAAATATTTGCGTTCATTATAAACAATTGAATAACGTTAACAGTGTGGGCAATTATATTATTTTTGGTCTGATCATCTTACCTCAATATTAATGTTGATTTGTTCTTGAACATGTTTGAAAACAATTATATTAATTGACGATTTTATTATTAATTTAACACTTCTCATTGAAGGATAAATTATATTTGAAGAGAAAAATTTTCGCCTAGACCGGGACTCGAACCCGGGACCCTTGGCTTTCCGGGCCAAGTGCTCTACCGGTCTAGGCGAAAATTTTTCTCTTCAAATATAATTATATTAATGTTGATTTGTTCTTGAACATGTTTGAAAACAATTATATTAATGTTGATTTGTTCTTGAACATGTTTGAAAACAATTATATTAATGTTGATTTGTTCTTGAACATGATTGAAAACAATTATATTAATGTTGATTTGTTCTTGAACATGTTTGAAAACAATTATATTAATGTTGATTTGTTCTTGAACATGTTTGAAAACAATTATATTAATGATTTGTTCTTGAACATGTTTGAAAACAATTATATTAATGTTGATTTGTTCTTGAACATGTTTGAAAACAATTATATTAATGTTGATTTGTTCTTGAACATGTTTGAAAACAATTATATTAATGTTGATTTGTTCTTGAACATGTTTGAAAACAATTATATTAATGTTGATTTGTTCTTGAACATGTTTGAAAACAATTATATTAATGTTGATTTGTTCTTGAACATGTTTGAAAACATTTATATTAATGTTGATTTGTTCTTGAACATGATTGAAAACAATTATATTAATGTTGATTTGTTCTTGAACATGTTTGAAAACAATTATATTAATGTTGATTTGTTCTTGAACATGTTTGAAAACAATTATATTAATGTTGATTTGTTCTTGAACATGTTTGAAAACAATTATATTAATGTTGATTTGTTCTTAAACATGTTTGAAAACAATTATATTAATGTTGATTTGTTCTTGAACATGTTTGAAAACATTTATATTAATGTTGATTTGTTCTTGAACATGATTGAAAACAATTATATTAATGTTGATTTGTTCTTGAACATGTTTGAAAACAATTATATTAATGTTGATTTGTTCTTGAACATGTTTGAAAACAATTATATTAATGTTGATTTGTTCTTGAACATGTTTGAAAACAATTATATTAATGTTGATTTGTTCTTGAACATGTTTGAAAACAATTATATTAATGTTGATTTGTTCTTGAACATGTTTGAAAACAATTCTGTTTTATCGTCAGCTTCTTTTGAAACATGTTCAAGAACAAGTCAACATTAATATTGAGGTAAGATGATCAGACCAAAAATAATATAATTAAATTAACCTCAAAATATCACTTCCTAAAATTAAATATTAGTGTGGGCAATGTTTATTAGTTGAAACAACAGAAGGCCTTGAGAACAATTATTGATAACATGTTATTGTTTTATATTGTTTCAAATAAAGTTCAGTTCATTTAAAATGCAGTGATTTGTTTCATATAATGCATATTAACGCTACCTTTTGGATATTTTCTGTATATACATTGTACGTAGTATACATAGAGGGCAGTGGTTTTATTTCCTGTACATGGGTGTAAATGTAATATTACAGTATATTTATTTAGGTTGCCAACCCCGAAATGTAGGAAGTTGAACTTTTAAATAATAGTCGCCGTTGCTGGTAAGTATGACAGAATGCTCTATCGTGCAAAAAACAAACTTGCATAATGTATTACTCTGTCGATTCCATCTACTGGGGGAACCATGGTGCCATTACACTGAATTGTGCTACTTGTAGCTGCCATTAGATTTAATTGTGTACGGTAGAAACATTGTTCTTAGACAACATTGTATTTTATGGGAAATAAGACAGAATACAACAGAAGATGGTATATAATTAGGAATTTCTACTATTTATTCTTTATTTATGACAAAAAAATAGACGTTTATGCTTTTTCCATTACGTCAATAGATAACCTTTATTTACTGGTACAATTTCATTATGAACGGAATTTATGTTCCTTGCTGACTCACCTGTAAATTCTGCTGTTACTTTTGCCACATCCTCAATGGCTAATGTGGGATATTTTTCATTAAACTGTTTAAAAATATTCAAAATAATTTCTTTTATGGTGAAATTAAATGTTTCTTACCTCTCCTCATATAAATCTTCTAAGTTGATCGCTATTTCGAGACCATAACAGTCTCATCTTCAGTACAATGTTGGCGACTGACGTTATGTCGACCGGAAGAAACTCTTCTTCTTCCCTCTGTTGGTGGACCGACGAACCTCTGGATCAGGTCAAAATTTGCGGGAATTTCGAAGTTCATAAGTTTTCTTTTGTTTGTTTGAATGTGGATCTTTTCCCAAACCGTGAGTTCCTTTTGTTTGTCTATTTGTTTAATTAGACTGGCTTTTGATTCAATTAGATGTTTTTTGGACCAAGCATGAACAGCTACTGTTGACTTTTCACCTTCACCATTTTTGACATTTCTAAGAGCAGTAGCTGTTCATGCTTGGTCCAAAAACATTTAATTGAATCAAGAGCCAGTCTAATTAAACAAATAGACAAACAAAAAGAACTGACCGTTTGGGAAAAAATCCACATTCAAACAAACAAGAAAGAAAAACTTATGAACTTTGAAATTCCCGCGGATTCTGAAGGGATGCAGAGGTTTATCGGTCCACCAACAGAGGGAAGAAGAAGTGGTTCTGATCAACATGACATCAGTCGACAAGAAAGTATTGAACACAGAGTACCAGAGAAGAAAGTGGACAAGTTTCGCATACATGCCATAAGCGGCGCTAGTGTAGAACAACTAACGACATCTAAATTTTTTCGATTTTTTCTGGTACTAATATGAAATTCAGCACCGCCTGGTGGTAAAATTATGGATTATAATTATATAACGCCATCTGGTGAATAATCATGGAATTATGCTTTTATAGGAATAAATAACGTATTAATTAATCTTAAATTGTGGAATTATTTGTGCCTAGCCTCTCAGACCTTAAAATTTTCTTTAATTTTAACAGAAGGGAAGAATGGAAATAAATAAAACATGTCAATTTATTTTCGTTTATTAAAATTTAAAAACGTGCATTATGAGCTCTTTTAATAAATATGTACAATAGACCTACCCCCTTATTCTCACATACATATTTTATACAATATTTATTAAAGAACCTTAGCCATGTCGTACATCTGAAGTCCATTATAAAGTCACATTTTTAAAATGTTTATTAGAAATGGCTGTGCACTAACATCACTCTTCCTAACCTAACAAATGTTAGTAGGTTTATCTTTGAAAATAGATTCACATTAAAGACGTAAACAAGCTTGAATTTACTTACAAATTAGAGAAAAATAAAATCTAAGAAATTATTTTAACGATTTTATTATTAATTTAACACTTCTCATTGAAGGATAAATTATATTTGAAGAGAAAAATGTTCGCAAATGACGCAAATTTTTCTCTTATGTACATTGTAATATGAGGGAATTACAACGTACATAAGAGAAAAATTTGCGTCTAGATCGTAACTCGCCTCGGTAGCTCAGTTGGTAGAGCACTTGGCCTGGAAAGCCAAGGGTCCCGGGTTCGAATCCCGGTCTAGGCTAAAATTTTTCTCTTCAAATATAATTATTTTAACTTTCAATAATATATAATTTTTACAGTACCGTCTACATTGAGCGAAAGGATAGCAGTTAAACATTTAAATTTACAAAATGGCTAATTTCCCATAATCCCGAGTGAATACGCCGTTACTACGAAACAGTGCTACCATTGTAGTTTGCTCATTGTAGTTCATCGTAAACGACCGAAATTTTTTAGATGTCACTGTACTCAGTTTTCCCTCTATTTGAAGTTTCTCTTCTCTATGGTATTGAAGATGAAGCTACCCAGGCTTTGAAACCGGTCTAATTAGAAGACTGGATGAGGTGACGTATGAAACATTTTAATTAAATCATAAATTAAACCTCATAGTGATTTATTCCTATAAAAGTTGAATATTTTGTTTCTCAGCTGTACTTCTTCACAGTGGAGTTTGGTCTGTGTAAACAAGAAGACAAACTCCGTGTATACGGTGCAGGACTACTCTCATCTGTAGCAGAACTACGACATGCTGTCACGGCTTCGGAGAAGATTAAAAGATTTGACCCTGAAATAACATGCAAGGAAGAATGCATCATCACAGCGTTCCAAAATGCTTACTACTACACTGACTCTTTCGAAGAAGCAAAAGAAAAAATGAGGTACCTAAACATTAACATCAAACTTCTTTGTTTCGTTTCTCATTTTATAATTTATTTGAACATTTTATTATGTTAAAACTAGATGGCCCGGCGAACTTTGTATCGCCTTTAACTACTTTTACGTTAATTTTTCCGCATGGTTTTGTTGATTGAAATGAATTTATGTTGTTTGCATTCTCAGTATCAACCATAAGTGTGTCATAAGGATTATATAGGCCCTACATTTATTAATGGAATATTTTGAGGAGGCTTGCTGATTTTTTTTCTAAGAACTTGTTGGCAGTTTGGATTCTCATCATCATCATCATCATCAAGAAGTCTCTGTATAGTAATATCATCTTGTGATATATTATAGTCATCTTGTTTTTCATTTAATCGAGGCATGGAGATTGTTTCTGTAATATTAGGCATATTATTATAACTAACAGACTTACTTACAGTTCTGTTATTCCGTTCCTTAGGACCTTCATATGTTCTTAAATTGACATTCTTCTTAAATGTAAGATTTATGTCACATAGGCCTATACCAATTTGCGGAAATTTACTTGATATCTTATCATTCATGGTCTCTAGAACTGATTCGCCATATTGTTCAATGTCCCTTCTCGGTCCAGTTAAATTTATATTAAGTTGCTGTCTTTCAGCCAGATTACTTAAAACTAATACCTACACACGAAATTAATATTATCAATATATTGAAAATAAAATAAGCACTGAACACACTTAAATTATGAAATAATCAATATTTGTAATTCAATTGAAATTCGCGGTTGCAACAAAAAGCACAGCGACCTGGTTAAATAATAAACAAATTACCTTACACCATCATCTGTTAGAATTGTGTGGCACTCACAGGTAATTATAATTCTTTGTTAAATAATAAACAAATAATTTGCGATAAAAATAATGCGACTATAAATTTAGTTATAAACAACCGTAGGTCTCAAGTTGGATCAAACAGCACACAGTGTGCAAAATTTTATTAAAATCGGTTCAGTAGTTTAGGATTCCATTCAGACAAACAACGTGACACGTAATTTTTATATATTAAGATTAACATTTGATTTGTTAATTTCTTTTTTATTACACTTACATAGGCTCATAATTCTTAGGTTGTAACTATAATAGTGCCAACTATTTATTTATTTATACCTTAGACCAGTGTTAACATATGCTTCAGAAACTTGGACCATGTTGAAATCTGATGAATTATTAAGGGCTCATTTTTATATAATAAATTTGGGAATTTTTAACATTATGAGGTTTAATTCATTACAATTAAATGAGTGATTTCTTCTTACCTCATACTTCTATGTTTTTTTAAAAAACAAAAAATCTGGAATTCGTCAAATTGATTGCAACAGGATATATATAGGAAAACAAAAAGGAACTTGGAAACTCATAAAAAATAACAATTCAGAAACATAAAGAATGAAGAAATTCAAAAATCAGCTATAGCAGCACATAGTTTATTAGAGCATCATAGAATTGATAAAGAAGCAAAACTTTTGAAACATCTATCCAAACCTTTGGATTCATATTTGAAGAGAAAAATTACACTGAGCAACAAAAAAGAAACTTTTTTTTTTGTCTCAGAAATAAAAATATGTGATTCTGATAGTATCTTTTCTTCTGAATTCAAATATGATGTCAGTTTTTCTCCATCATGCAAGGTTTCCGAGACACAGGAATTTATAATTTCAAACACTTTAATATTTTCTACATTCTTAACTACACAATATTCGAACATTTGAACTCGCCTAGAAAGTAAGAAATGACGATTTTCCGCTATATTTCGCCTGTGGAGCATCCCTCTTGATGGTCCAGCAATAATCGGCCAGCATATTAGGATTCCATTTGCCTTGATATTTCTTTTCCATAGCTGAAATCTCCTGATGAAAGTGTTCCCCGTGCTCATCGCTCACTGCACCAAGATTTTCCGGGAAGAAATCTAGGTTTATTAAAAAAATAATTATTTAAATCCATAATTGAAATTAAAATTAAAAAAAGTGTGGGTGATGGAGAAATTGCGAATAAATATTTGAAAACACGATAAAAACTGCACTAAGTACAACTATTGGTACTCATGAGACAAGAATCATGTTGACCAGTGTTATACGGCCAGACATTTCCCTCTTCAAATGTAATTTATCCATCATTGAGATGTATGAAATGATTAATAAAAACATTAAAAGAATGTTTCTCTGTCTTCTACATACATTTTTGTATTGTAATTAATTTACAGAGCATTTGCTGGTCAAATTCAGCGGCCTTTTGGAGTTCGATACAACCCTTACACCCAGAGCATAGAAGTACTGAGTAATTCACAGAAGATAGCAGCACTAGTATCAGAACTGCGTGGAGATCTGTGTATAGTTAGCAATGCTCTGCGTAAGATCCAGGAACAAGATGAGACTGTAGATGTAGAGGGCATCACCAGTCTCCTGCATTCAGGAATACAGCTCCCAGAAGATGCCAGTAAGAAATAATTTAATATTACAGTAGCTAAATATCAGTAGTAAAAAGATTGACCCTATATCACTTTATGTCTTAGTACTTTATAGTTACAATTTTTTAAAATATTAAAATAAATACCTGATATATCAGTCTTCCTCAATTAAAATGGATTTCTGCTTAAAAAACTTTGTGAATAAATGAGTAATTTTTTATATCGTACCTCATAGTTTGTTTTCTTAAACATGGGAACTGCAGTTTTCAAGAGAAAACATCCCTCCCATTTTCAACTGACATTACGACTCAGTCATTAATGAATTAAGAACATCATAATGTAATTTCCCATATTTTACGATGACTATATAACTCATACCCCAAATAGCAATCAATGTCCAATCAAATTTCAATGAATTTTGATTTACAACCAATCACAATTGTTTTTCACCTTGATTTTATCACTTTCATTTTATCGATTTTATTCCCTGAAGTGGCTTCCAGATTGTGTATATAGTGACGAATGTAAACAGATTCTGCTTGCGAGATATAATAGAAAAACATTTGTACCAATTGATTATACCACAAAAAAAAAAAAGAAACCTCTGTTTGCACTTTCTTAAATGTATTATTTCCCAGGAATTAATGTTGCAGAAAAATATAATTGACATATTTGAATCATAGAACATCAGAAATTAATTAATAATTTCTAATTATGTGTTTAATTTTTTCTCCACTAGGGTGCATTCTTACAATATTGCGATTCTACTTGACAATAAATATGATCTGGTTGCAGTGATGAACAAATGAAACATAACATTTCTCATTTGTTTTCAAACATCGCCGTTTACATTAAATATATAAATATTTTAAAATAACTATATTTAAATAATGATTTGTGAGTAAACAGCTTAATTTTATTCATTAAATAGTCCTAACAAATGCCACTCTTGATTTCCAAATTCTCTAGATAAATTGGAAATCACTCGTGGCATTACTTATGATGTCGGTTGAAAATGGGAGGGATGTTCCTCTTGAAAACTGCAGTTCCCGTGTTTAAGAAAACATTAACTATGAGGTAAGATATAAAAAATGACTCATGCATTCATGAATTAAGAACCTTATAACCAATTGAGTTGGTGTTTACTTGATGAAAATCCATATTTATTAATTAAATAAAAATAAAACGTAGTATATTAATTTGTTAACATGTCTGAAGAAGGTACAGTGTACCGAAACAGCTGTCACAGAATTATATAATAAATATGAAAATCAAATAAAACTATGTTTTATTTTTATTTAATTAATAACCTTATAATGTTATTTCCCATATTTAACAATGAATTAAAAAAATTTCATCAATTAGTTAATACCATTTAGGCCTCTCAGAACATGTTCCATCTTTGGCATGTCATTTAGTACTGATATTGATATGTAAATTGTGTAACAGGTTCAGGTCTGTGGATGTGTTAATGGTGAAGATGGAACATGTTACTGAAAGACCTACATGTTTTTAACAATTATCAAAGTTTTTAAACAGAAATCCATTTTAATTGAGGATGACTGATATAGCAGGTACTTACTTTAATATATATTTGAAGAGAAAAATTATATGCTCAGACTGGGGTTTGATCCCATGACCTTTCGCAAGACCTTACTTCAATATTTAGAAAATAAATACTACATAACCTCAGTTATGATTTATAATAAATTTTAGAAGTAGTGATACTTTATAATTGTTGGTTTATTGCTAGGATTTAATTGATTTCATAATAACTCTGTGGGTATTAACATTTTCAAAATGCCCGCGCGGAAATTAAGTTTACCATGCATACACAAATATTAATTACAGCAATCAAACATTTCCAATTAACAAAATTAACTTTTAACCTTCCGTCGGTCGCAATATTCTGACTTTCGAGTTTGGGCGCAATGTGCCTGATCAGCACACACTTAAAAAAATTATTTAACAAACTGTTTGCCAATCTGAACAATGAGAAATTGAAGAAATTTTATTGTTAGGGATGTCCAATGAATAAAATATTGAAATTTTGTTTAGTTGTTTCTTGATTCACCTCATACTTCTTAACTCCCTCGCATATCTAGATTTTGTCACTGTATAATGGTCAATCATTGGACGTCAGTTGTTAATGTGAACAGCATTGAGAATGTCACAAATACAGTGACAAAATCTAGATATGCAAGGGAGTTAAGAAGTATGAGGTGAGTCAAGAAACAACTCAACAAAATTAAAATAAACCTTATAGTGTTATTTCCTACCTACATAACTTCATAAAATATTCATAATTTGCTGCTAGAAAACTTTTTTTGGGACATAATATTGATTAAACAAATTTGTGACAAGCCTTCAAACAACTGATATAAAAGTAAGAACAAGTTATGTTCAGTTCAAATATACTTGAAAACAGTTCACATTATCAACATTTAGCCAATGTTTTTAGCAAAATTATTCAAGAATATAACATTATTTATTCTAAATAAGTTAAATAAATAATTTTCTTTTTGCAAATATTTTTAAAATACACATCTTCAATAATGTAATGACTTCGGGTGCAATGAGCTTCTCTGAACAAAATATTTACAACCCACTGTGATAACGGTCAAGAGAAAACTGAGTGGGTGGTTGTTTACGGCAGGTAAAAACAAACAGCTACTGGGATGCTCAGTCGTCAACGCTGTCTGATGGCAGTGGAATGGGACAAAATTGACAACCTGTGCCTCTCAGATTAGATGTGCCCGACGGAAGGTTAAACACAATTTAGTCTAATCAATATTTTTTAGTCTAGAAACATGTTACCTCAATTTAATGTTGACTTGTTCTCAAACATGTTTCAATATAATCTTCTATATCATCTTCAGCTTGCCCAGATTTTAGCAAACTTGATTAAAAGGTATTTCATTTTAGGAAGTGATATTTTGAGGTTATTTTAATTATATTATTTTTAGTCTGATCATCTTACCTCAATATTAATGGTGATTTGTTTTTGGACATGTTTCGAAACAATTCTGTTTTATCGTCTAGACAAGCTGATGATAAAACAGAATTGTTTTGAAACATGTCCAAGAACAAATCAACATTAATATTGAGGTAAGATGATCAGACTAAAAATAATATAATTGATTAGAAGAACCTCAAAATATTACTTCCTAAAATAAACCATTACAATTTAGTCTGTTTGGGAACTGAAATAGAAATTATATTTGTTAAATTATCCCTTGAAACTCATATTACAGGTACTAACTACAGATTCTCCAAAATTCCAAGCACAACAGGCCTAAAAGACCCTTGGCCTACCAGCCAGCTGCGGGCCTCATATCCACATGTGCTAATCAGAGGTAGATGATCATCTAGCCAGTGTAGGGATGACATGTGGTCAGCATGTCGAGTCCCCCAGCCGTTACAGCTGGTTTTCTCAACCCTGGAGCTGCTACTTATTGTAGCTACCAAAATGCCTCACGATGCTGGTTGGGCACCGGTCCCATACTGGCCGAAATTCCATGAGAAAATCTTCCCTCATGGAGACTCGAACCACCGCAAGTCCTGTAGCTCTGCGCCAAGGTATCTTGTCTTAACCTCTTGACTATGGCGCAGGACAACTACAGAGTAACTATTTCTAATATTCATATCACAAAATATGCCAATATTAACATTACTTTATTTAAGTTTCACAGGGAAAGAACACTATGAGGTTTAATTTAAGAATTAAATTCATGTTTTTATTACCTCACCTCATATCCTTTTTCTTCTAGACTGCAGTTTCGGAGCTTATCTCCATCATCAGTAGCCTCTGGTCGACTGGTGTTATGTCGTAGGAATCAGGAATATATCAGATCAAATGTAAGGATTGCGACAAAATCTATATAGGAAAAACAAAAAGAAATTTAAAAACCAGATTGAAGGAACACCTTAGAAATGTAAAAAAGGGTGAAGTGGACAAGTCGGCTGTAGCAGCCCATGTTTGGTCTGAAAAGCATTTAATTGATACAAAAGCTAGCCTAATCAAACACACAGGTAAACAAACAGAACTCACAGTCTGGGAAAAAATCCACATCCAAACAAACAAGAAAGATAAACTCACAAATTTTGAGAAAAAAAGAAGTAAAGTGATCCCACTACAGGCCTCAGGAGACCGTAGGAGGTTAAGGCTCCCACTTTTTCTGAACATCGGCACCGGGTTGTCAGCCCTGCGTGACGGCCGCCTTTACCCCCTGAACAAGCGTCTGGTACTCATTTCCGTTAGAGGCTGAGTCAACCCCTGGGCCATAGTGCCATCAAAAGGTTTGAGTCAGTTTAAAAATCCTTACCCTACCAGGACTCGACCCTTGACCTACCGGCTTGTAGCGCAGTGCCTTAACCACTATGATACGGCGTGCTCCCACATGAATTTCAAAACTCCTGCAAATTTTGACATGATCCAGAGGTTCATCGGTCCATCGATAGAAGTGAGAAGAAAACCGCCAAGAAACGACATAACACCGGTCGACCAGAGGCTACTGATGATGGAGATAAGCTCCGAAACTGCAGTCTAGAAGAAAAAGGACATGAGGTGAGGTAATAAAAACATTAATTTAACATATATATATATTTTTTTTTTTTATTTGAAGAGAAATAATAATTAATAATAAGAACATCATTAGAAGCCCTACTGGCTTTATAAAGTAATGTTAAATTCCCAATAAATGTCTTCTTAACAAAGAAGCCGCCATTTGCAAAGATAGAAACAATGGTTTCAAAAGCATTTGGTGATAGGGAATTATAACGTATATAAGAGAAAAATGTTTGCGTCTAAATCGTAACTCGCCTCGGTAGCTCAGTTGGTAGAGCATTTGGCCCGGCAAGCCAAAGGTCCCGGGTTCGAGTCTCGGTCTAGGCGAAAATTTTTCTCTTCAAATAAATTTATCTTTCATTGAGAAATGTTAAATTAATAATAAAAACATCATTAATTTAACATTCCTGTTTATTATTGAAGTCTTTGAGAATTTTGTCCACAATGAGTTTGGTGAAAATGAACTTGACTGGTTCTCGAAGTTTACCAAAACAACAATTTCATTATCAACATCCACATGTCTATCTATGATCCACTTCACAAAAATATCATATTCTTTGCAGTATATTTTTATTGACTGCTTGGGTAGTAGCTTTTGTTCACCTTCTCTTGCCAATTCACAAATTTCCTCTGAAACATTTACATATTCTTCCATTTTGAATGTATTATTGAATAAACAAACTCCCTAGATAAAAGTCTCTTAGCAACAAAGTTAATTGTTGGATATAAAAAAGCAATGATCAAATAATGCTTTATTTTAGGAAGTAATATTTTAAGGTTCTTTTAATTATATTATTTGGATGCTGACGATGATTCATATCCAATCAAAATTAATATTTAGGTAAGATAAACAGACTCCAAATAATATAATGACGATCAAATAATTTGCTTACGTTTATTTCATATTTTAACAACCATTTCTTTCATTTTCTTTATAAAATACTAAGACATAAAATTATGTATGCATCATGGGTATTAATGGTCATTATACCCTTGTGTGATTTACCAAGCCTCAGGCCACAAGCTCTTGATCGGGTAACCTGTCACCCTCAGGGTATGTTAACCATAATAATACCCTTGATACATAAACAACTATAATTATTAATTGTACTTGAAACTCTGCATAAAATAAATTCTTCATCTTTCTTTTTTCATTTGAAAATAATTATTTATTAGTGAAATTGCTATAATTACAAAAACAGATATAGATATTCTATATAAAATTTTATTAAATAAATTCAATCTTTGATTAAATTTCTAAAATTATATAAAATATTTTGAGATATATATATATATATATATATATGCAAACATGAACCAAAAAACTTGAGTAAAATATTCATATTTCTTCAAGGAAATTATTCTCTTTTGTCATTTGAGATCTTTGTTGTAGAATTATCTAGAGTTTTCATGGTATAACTATGTATGAACCATATTTTATAATTTTATTCATTCTTCATTATGTGTATGCAGACATAACTGATGACACGAATCCATTGTATACTTATGCTATAAGTTGCATTTGAACATGCAGCTTATGTGGGCATTCAAGGTGAGTGTCCACGAGGTTAAAAGAAAGAGATATAGGAAAGACAGAAATGAATCCTTCGACCTCTAATACTCTAATACCATCAGGGTTGAAGAAAACAAGAGGTCAGGCAAGGGAAACTGCATAGGAAAGTAAAAAGAGGGATCTGGTACTAGAAAAGGAAGAAATACCAGATTGGTTAAAGATAAAAGTAAGGAGCAAAACACAAGTAAGTGCAAGCAATGTTTTGCTTATATCCCCTAGGTGTATTTACCAATCTATGTGTCAAACTATTGAATACTGACTCTCTGTGAGCAAAATGGTTGAATCCTGTACCTTTAATATAGTTGTCAATATGTGTATTCTTTCTATAAATTCCAAATTCTATCTTGTTTTCTTCATTTCTTCTTAAAGTGAGATCTAAAATTGGGATTTGACTTTCATTTTCAGTTTCCATGGTAAATTTTATAGTTCTACTCTGAATGTTCAACAGCTTTAAAGCATCCTCTATTTGCTTGTGATTCACAATAGCAATTACGTCATCAACATATCTACTCCAAAATTTGAAAATCAAATGATGTCCACTTGTTATTTTCTGCTCAAAACTTCCCATAAATAAATTGGCCAAAAAGGGTGATAGAGGATTTCCCATAGAAAGCCCAGAATTTTGTTTGAAAAATTTTCCATTATATGTAAAAAAACATTTGTTCAATGCACAATTTAGTTAGAATTATAAATACACCTTGAAGTGGGTTGCTAGCCCGTTTTCATGGTGGGTTTATTATTCGGGATTCCTCCCTAGGCCAATTGCCTTCACCCAGCTCCAGAGCTCAGCCTGCCCCGTTTTATTTCGGAGTTGTCTCTCCTAGATGGGCTGTCTTGCAGGACTAACGAACACCATCTGCCTTGTTCAAAATGGATAGACAGTGGATGCACATCCAATACATCTTTCTCCGAGGAGTGATTTTGGAAAAACAGAATGAAAATCCTACAAATTATGACTAAGAAGAAGAAGAAGAAGAAATTGGCGAAATGAACGTCTTGGTTAGCATGGAGCCTTGGATTAGCGGGTCTACTGTATATTGGAAGAAAAATAGTTTTTATTTTGTCTGATATAACTTTTATTATTACAAGAATATTATATCTGGTTTTGTAAATTATACAGAAGAAAATATGTATTATATTATATAAATTATATTATTATATAATATTAAAGTATGTAGAAAATGCTAAGAGATATTAATGTAATGTTATTAAAGATATATTGTCTGTGTTATGCAAATAAAACAAAAATAATAACCCTCACCTATCTCTCATGCTTTTACTCTACCAGTTCTATTTAAAATTTTCAATTTAGTAGTAGTAGTGTAATGCCCATTAGCTTGGATGTGTTCCATTTGCTTTCTTGCTTCCCAATAGAGTCCTGCCAGAGTTCTTGTAGGTGACATCTTCAGAGCCTCACAGCTAGCAACATGATCTTTGTCCATGGTAGTGTTATTGTCTTGGCACAGGATACAATTTGGAGAGTTGAAGATTCCAATTTTATGGAGGTTAACAGTCTGAATGTTGCTACTGCTTCATGTCTTGGTTGTTCAGGTATTAAGTTTATAGCTGCTCATGGTTTCTCATTACTTTGTGATTTGAAGTGCTCCATCAGTTCTTCCTGCAAGTTTCTTTTAATTATAATTTTTGCAGAATGGTAGGGCAGGAATTGATTAAAATTTTCATTTTAGTGACATTAAAAAATTGTAAATGGTAATTCATTAAATTTTTTGGTAAGTCATTTTACCAATGTTACAACATGGTGAAGCAATATTATTAATGATTGGTCTCATCTTATTCTCCTCCTTGTGTATTTTTGGAAGTCCAAATGATCTAAAATAACTATTTTATTTTCTTTTTCTGCCTTTGAAATTATTAATTTTTCTCATTGATAATTTTCAAGTAAAGTAAAGTAAAGTGTTCCCACAACAGGCCCGGAGGCCCTTGGGGTAGTAGGAGGTTAAGGCTCCCACTTTTTCTAGACAATCGGCACTTTATGTCAGCCGGGTTGTCAGCCCTGCGTGACGGCCGCCTTTACCCCCAGAACAAGCGTCTGGTACTCATTTCCGTTAGAGGCTGAGTCGACTCCAGGGCCATAGTGCCGCCAGAGGGTTTGGGTCAGTTTAAAAATCCTGACCCCAACGGGACTTGAACCCTCGACCCTCCAGCTTGTAGCTCAGTGCCTTAACCACTGCGCTACGGCGTGCCCCTAAAGTAAAGTGATCCCACAACAGACCTGGAGGCCCTTGGGGTAGTAGGAGGTTAAGGCTACCACTTTTACTAGACAATCGGCACTTTATGTCAGCCGGGTTGTCAGCCCTGCGTGACGGCCGCCTTTACCCCCAGAACAAGCGTCTGGTACTCATTTCCGTTAGAGGCTGAGTCGACCCCAGGGCCATAGTGCCGCCAGCGGGTTTGGGTCAGTTTAAAAATCCTGACCCCAACGGGACTTGAACCCTCGACCCTCCGGCTTGTAGCTCAGTGCCTTAACCACTACGCTACGGCGTGCCCCTGATAATTTTCAAAGTTTTCAAAATTTTAATGGCTATATTATTTTTTGGTTTTGTTCTTCATATCTTAAAAGACTTTTTCACATTTTTTTCCTGACGACTATTTAACTCGTGCTACAAATGGTAGTCAATGACCAATCATGTTTCAATGAATTTTGTTTTACAACCAGTCTGCAGCCGACATTTGAAGAGTTAGGAGGTCAAAGAGCACGCAGAATCTCCTGAGGATGTCTACCGCAGTAGTAGACGAAACGTTGAGTGATAATAAAACCAGACCATGGCCATTTAGCCCGAAAGACATAAAATACACAAGTCAAAATACCTGCCGTGAAAGTTTACAATTTTACATAATCACAGTTGTGTTTCACCTCGTTTTTATCAATTTCTCTTTATCAGCTCCTGCTTTTGTGATAAAGAAAGCTCCTCCTTTTTAATGTTCTGAACAGCTCAGAGCATTATTTTTTCCAACAAATACATTGAATATAGCAAATAATGGACAGATTCCTTGTTTTTTAATGAGTTGTTTACTAAAAAAATAAATTAATAACCCATAATATGCAGTTTGACATGTTTCATTATTTCTCCACGAGGGTGCATTCTTACAATATTGCAATCCTATTTGACAACAAATAACATTGGTCAACATGATTTTTGTCTCATGAGTACCAGTAGTTGTACTTAATGCAGTTTTTTTATTGTGTTTTCAAATATGTATTTGAAACTTCTCCATCACCCACAGTTTTTTAATTTCAATTAATGGATTTAAATAATTATTTTTTAATAAATGTTTTTTCGTCCATTTGTCCATTGTAAAATAAAACCAAATGAGCTACTCAGGAGATTTCAGACATGGAAGAGAGATATCAAGGCAAATGGAATCCTAATATGCTGGCCGATTATTGTTGGACCATCAAGAGGGATGCTCCACAGGCGAAATATAGCAGAAAATCGTCATTTCTTACTTTCTAGGTGAGTCTGAATGTTCAAATATTGTGTAGTTATGAATGTAGAAAATATTGAAGTGTTTGAAATTATAAATTCCTGTCTCTCTGAAACCTTGCGTGATGGAGAAAATCTGATATATTTGAATTCAGGAGAAAAAATACTATCAGAATCACATATTTTTCTTTCTGAGACAAAAAGTTTATTTTTTGTTGCTCAGTGTAATATGATCAAGTAGCAGTGAATATACATAACCTCACATTTCTGATTTGTTTTGAAACATCACCATTTACATTAAATATATAAATATTTTAAAATAACTATATATAAATAATGATTTGTGTGTAAACAGCTTAATTTTATTCGTTAAATAGTCCTAACAAATGCCACTCTTGATTTTCAAATCCTCTAGATAAGCTTAAAATCACTTGTGGCATTGCTTACGATAATTTTATGTTCAACTTTAAGGTCTGTTATTGCAACGTAATCTTATATTTTATTAGAGAAATTGACAATTTCTTAATATTCTTTCATCATCATCATCTGCCTTTCAAGTATTAGGCCCAGTGGCTTGTTACGGTCTCCTGCCATCTCCGAAAAGGTCGACCCACAGATCTTCTGCCTCTAGGAATGTAGTGAAGAATTTGTTTTGGTATTCTGTGACGATTCATGCGCTGAATATGGGCTAGCCAATTGTTTCTATATTCTTGGAGGTATTCAGATATAGGTACGATGTTTAACTCTCTGGCTATTGTTGAATTTCTTAATATTCTTTAGAATAATCATACACTCCTCTCTGTACACAATACAAGGATGTATGTATTAACTAGAAGGCCCTTGGCCTACCAGCTGGTTGCTAACCTCACATCCACATGTGTTAATCACAGATGTAGACGATCATCTAACATCTAGCCAGTGTAGGGGTGACATGTTGTCAGCATGTCGGGTCCCCCAGCCATTATAGCTGGTTTTCTCAACCTGGAATCATTACTTATTGTAGCTACACAAATTCCTCATGATGCTGGGTTGGCACTGGTCCTATACTGGCTGAAATTCCATAAGAAAATTTCTTCTCCCATGGGGACTTGAACCAGCACAAGTCCCATAGCTCTGTGCCGAGGCTTCTTGCCTTAACCACTTGGCTACAGTGCGGGACTATCATGTATGTATCCATCCATAGTAATTCTGCCTGAAGGCAGGTCTTTCACTGCAATCATAGCATTTTCATGCTATGCTTGCAGCTTTACTAGGGAATTGTAGGTGTGGTAGCTTCCTGTTGCTTTCCACACTGGTGAAGGATGATGATGATGGCCATATGATTTCGGGGACCGTTTGGGCCTTAAAGTTTTCCTGACATTTGTCTTACAGGTGAGGAAAAACCCCGATAAGAACCTCACCCAGAAAAACTGTCCCGACCGGGGATCGAACCCGGGCCCACTGCATGATAAGGCAGCACGCTACCTCTAGACCACAGCGGTGAAATGTATAGTGGTGTATAAATTGAAAATAAACCACATTACACCATCTATCAGCCCAGTTTGGAACTCGAAGCAGGAACAGTGCAGTGGGTAGCATTAGAACACACAGAATCATGAATGAAAATGCTGGGAGGAGAGGGAGGTCTGAAAAATGGAAGTATCATATAAAAGAAGAAGAGGAAGAAGCTTATCGCCAAAAAAAAAAAAAGCATTATGTGTGATCATTGCCATAGTATAACAACTTCTGCCATGTTTTATCTCACTTACTTACTTACTCACGGGCACTATCAAACCCGTAGGTTCATGGCTGCATGAACATAAGCTCTCCATACAGCCCTATCCTGAGCTAATGCTTTCCAATCATTCCCTATATAATCTACTTCCCTCAAATCATATTTAATGTTATTCTCCCACCTCATTCTTGGTCTACCAACTGGGCATTTTCCCTCTGGTTTTCCTACAAGAAGCTTCCATGCACGTCTTTCATTCTCCATACGTGCTATATGCCCTGCCCATCGGAGTCTACGAGACTTAACTGTTCTTATTATATCTGGCTTCCTATAAAGACCATGTAGTTCATTGTTATGAAGTCTTCTCCATTCACCTGTTTGTTCATCTCTCTTTGGTCCAAAAATTTTCCTAAGTTCTTTATTTTCAAATACTTCTACTTAGGAAAATTTTTGGACCAAAGAGAGATGAACAGACAGGTGAATGGAGAAGACTACATAACAATGAACTACATGGTCTTTATAGGAAGCCAGATATAATAAGAACAGTTAAGTCTCGTAGACTGCGATGGGCAGGACATGTTGCACATATGGGGAATGAAAGACTTGCATGGAGGTTTCATGTAGGAAAGCCAGAAGGAAAACGCCCAGTTGGTAGACCAAGAATGAGGTGGGAGAATAACATTAACTATGATTTGAGGGAAGTAGATTATACAGGGAATGATTGGAAAACATTAGCTCAGGATAGGGATGTATGGAGAGCTTATGTCCGTGTGGCCATGAACCTACGGGTTCGATAGTACCAGTGAGTAAGTAAGTAAGAACTTTATTCTCTCGTAATCTCCTTTCCTCCCTTAAAGTAAGAGTCCATGTTTTGCATCCATATAATAACTGGTAGAATAACTGCCATGTTTTATCAGCATTAATATTTCTTTATTTGAAAACATTACAGCAGAGTCACGTTTCAAGTATATTTATTCACTAATTCATTAATTCATTCATACATATTAAGATTAACTTTTTTTATTAACATTAATTTATGATTAATTGATCCAATTGTTTTGATTAAAGGACTAAATTACCTTAGTGATTACAGCGTAATTGAGTGCCTCAGAGCCATAGGTGCCTAACCCACAATTAAAAAAATATATATGCTTTTCCCTGTAATTGCACTAGAAATAATCATCTGTCAGAGCCACATCTGCCTGTAACATTTTTGTGTTAATTTTAATTCATAATGTTACAGACAGATGTGGCTCTGACAGAGATGATTATTTCTAGTGCAATTACAGGGAGAAGCATAGTTTTTTAAATTGTGGGTTAGGCACCTATGGCACGGAGACACTCAATTTTGATTGAGAGTTGGAATGTACATTTCACTTTTGTTTAATTTCCCTTATTGCTCATTCTTTAAGGTCCATCACACATCTGTCATGCAAGGAATTAGATAAGAATCAAATGAATCTTGAATTCTTCTTGTTTCATACTTCTATGTCACAGCACTGGAGTATCAGTGACCATCGTCACCATCCTCAGCTGTTTTCACGACTATCAATTTTTTTCTTTTGCCAGTAATTATCCAAACTGCCATCTGGTGTTCTTTTCAAGGAATAATTTTCTAAACTGCCATCTGCTGTATTTTTGAAGAACTTTGTAATCAAGCTCGGTTCTTCTGGAATCTCAAAGTTCATGGTTCTAGTATGGTTTTTTGAATATATATTTTTTCCCAAAAAAAAACATACTAGAACCATGAACTTTGAGATTCCAGACGAACCGAGCTTGATTACAAAGTTCTTCAAAAATACAACAGATGGCAGTTTAGAAAATAATTCCTTCAAAAGAACACCAGATGGCAGTTTGGATAATTACCGGCAAAAGAAAAATTGACAGTCGTGAAAACAGCTGACCATGGTTGCTGATACTGCAGTGCTGTGTTTAAAAAAATATAGAAGTATGAGGTAAGAAGAAATCACGGTTCATTTAATTATTATTAATTGAACCTCATAATGTTAAAAATTCCCAAATTTATTATATAAAAGGAATTAGATGTCAAACTTTTCAAAACATAAATGATGTCCTTCTTCCTCGAATTCTTCTCTGCTGACAGTCATGTTGGGAAACTCGGGATCTTGTGCCAGCAAAGCACCACCGTGCCATGCGTATGTCACAGGACTGTAAAACAAAATAAAAACCTCTTCAGAAATATGGAAAGCAAGTTCAAATGCCTATACAAACAGCGTGCTGATTCTGGGAGAAGGCCTTTCATCTAAATCATAGAGAAAATAAACTTAAAAGTAAATAAGGTGAATCTAGAGTCATCTCATCTCATAATTTATTGTGTTCTATTTTAACATATTTCAATTTATGATAAAATCAAATGTTTTCTACCTCTGCTCATATAAATCTTCTAAGTAGATCGCGATTTATTTCGAGACCATAATTGTCTCATCTTCAGTACAATCTTGGTGGCTGATCTTATGTCGATCGGACACTTTTTCTTCCCTCTGTTGGTGGACCGATGAACCTCTGGATCAGGTCAGGATTTGCATGAATTTCGAAGTTCATAGTTTTTCTTTGTTTTTTTGAATGTGGATTTTTTCAGGAACCGTGAGTTCTTTTTGTTTATCTATTTGTTTAATTAGACTGGCTTTTGATTCAATTAAACGTTTTTAGGACCAAACATGAGCAGCTACTGCTGACTTTTCCATTCTCCATTTTTGATGTTTCTAAGATGTTCTTTCACCCTTGTTTTCAAATTTCTTTTCGTTTTTCCAATATAAATTTTGTCACAATCCCTGCATTTGATCTGATAAATTCCTGATTTGTTTCCATTTTCAATTCTTTCATGTTTATTGGTTTTAATTATCCTATTAAGGCTGTATTCATTCTTTGGTGCTAATCTTATATTAAACTTTTTAACATTTTTTGAAATTTATCGTGTTTCAATGGATGGTAAGTGAATTTCTTGAATTTTATTTTTTCTGTTTCTTTTATAAGTGTGCTTTCATTAATTAATTTTTGTCTTTTAAATTTATTTATTTTCTTGTGTACCATATTTTCTTCATCAATAAACTTAGAGAAGAATACACCACCAAAACATCTGGAAAGGAATGAGAAAATCTACAAGCTTATGACATTACTACATTACAAAGAAAATCTGCAGTAGCAACATTCAGACTGCTAACGGGACATGACTGCTTGAATAAACACCTACACAGAATTGGCATAACAGATTCACCTAAATGCCCTTTTTGCAATTTAAATGAAGATATGGAAAGAAACCATCTCCTCCGTTGTCCAGCTTTTGTAGAAGAGACCAGCCTTTCTGCTAAATATTGGAGTGCAAGAGAGCGAATGATTTCATTATCAAGTGTTCGACATTAGATACCAACCAACCAACCACATTTTCTTCATAACTATTATCTATTGCAACATTAATTATGTGTTCTTTTTCATAGTTTTCTTTGCTCATAGCACTGAAGATGAGACTGTTATGGTCTTGAAATTGCGATCTACTTAGAAGATTTATATGAGGAGAGGTAAGAAACATTTAATTTCACCATAAATTAAACCTCATAGTGATTAATTCCATAAAAGTTAAAAATAAATACTTACTTTTGAGCCAAAGTGACTTGAACATCCATGTAGTCTGGAGCCTGTCTCCGTACATCGGCTTCAACTCTATCCCGGAATCCAGGGAAAAGTGCACATCCACCAGTGAGCAGGATATTAGCATATAGGTGGGGATGAGTTTCAGGTGGACAAACAGATATGCTGTGAGCTATGGCTTCTGGAATGCCCATTTGTGAAATACCAAGATCTGACGGATAAAACAGGATTTCAGGCACCGTGAACCTTTCATTGTTTAATCGTAGAGTTTGTTGCTGAAAAAAAAATGGAGATAATTTGATTGATATATAAAATAAATAAATATAAGGTCATAATACAAATACATTATATAATGGAAATGAACTTTTAATGACAAATGAGGGAAATTTAGAAGAAGTGGCTGAATTCAAATACCTAGGAACAATAATTACAAACAGTAATGAGATGTATAGTTAATTAAACATGGGCTGAACACTGGAAATGCGGGTTATTATACATTACGTATGGGAAATGAAAGACGTGCATGGAAGTTTCTTGTAGGAAAGCTAGAGGGAAAACGCCCAGTTGGTAGACCAAGTATGAGGTGGGAGAATAATATTAACTATGATCTGAGGGAAGTAGATTATACAGGGGATGATAGGAAAACACTGGCTCAGGATAGGGATGTATGGAGAGCTTATGTCCGCGCGGCCATGAACCTAAGGGTTCGATAGTGCCAGTGAGTTAGTTAGTTAGTTATGCATTACAGAGACTCTTGTCATCCCAACTCCTTTCAAAAAACATTAAACTGAAAATATATAACACTGTTATTCTACCAGTTATAATATATGGATGTGAAACATGGACTCTTACTTTAAGGGAGGAGAAAAGATTACGGGTCGAATGTTTGAACACATTAGACAGTAAAAGGCGTTCTCTGCTGATAAAGTTTTATTCAAACACATTTTTCTTACTCAGAAATCTATTCATGCGGTAATAATTGTAAGCTACCTGACAAGGTACCTTAAGATCGTAGCTCAAGATATAAACTTATGTGAAAATCCCAAAGGAACCGATGTAGTTTGAAACTTATCCAAGATGTCGGACCTTGAAGACTTCGATCATGTTTTCGGTATACGCGGAGAAGAGGAATTTGATAGTCTACCAAAGAATTCAACTGGAAGAACAGGAGAATCGGCATAATATTGCGCGTCGCAGACGTGTTTGTATACGGTATTATTTGCGGGATGCAAGCGTAAATGCATTCCTCTATAGCAGACGAAAATAACGGAAGTGGTTTTATCGCTGAGAATTCTGGGTAATTCATTGCCAATATTACGAAAATGTCAACATTCATGCATGACCGGTTAAGGCGGCCGTTAATTCGATCTCAGCTCAGCAGTGATTGGAAGTAATTTGAGTAGAGAGTAATGTATTTGCATACGACCCTACGAGTATTTGAGAATAAAGTTCTTAGGAAAAAAAATTAGACTAAAGAGAATTAAACAAACATGTGAATGGAGAAGACTACATAACAGTGAGCTACATGATCTTTATAGCATAATAAGAATTAAATCTCATAGACTGTGAAGGGCAGGACATGTGGCACTAATGAAGAGCATGGAATCTTCTTGTAGGAATATCAGAGGGAAAATGTCTCGGTTTATAGGTGAAGAATTAGGCGGCAGAATAGCATTATTCATAATCAATTGAGTTGGTGTTCACTTGATGAAAATCCATATTAATTAATTAAATAAAAATAAAACTTAGTTTTATTTGATTTTCATATTTATTAAGATATAATTCAGTGACAGCTGTTTCGGTACACTGTACCTTCTTCAGACATGTTAACAAATTATGAATTGTGTTCCAACTGATCTAAGCAACAATACAACAATAATTTATTTCAATTTTTAAATATAACAAAAACGATTCACTCAAATCAAGTTGAGAATTTAACAGTTTGGTACTACTTTTCAATTTATTAATTTCTTCCGATTGAGGGTCTTTCCACTTTTCAGCGGTTGCCCTTTTACCAGCCGGCTGCTGGCCCTTCACATCCACATGTGTCAATCACAGAGGTAGATGATCAACAGCCAGTGTAGGGGTGACATGTGGTTAGCATGTCGAGTCCCCCAGCCGTTATAGCTGGTTCCTCAACCTGGAGCCGCTACTTATTGTAGCTACCCAATTGCCTCACGATGCTGGGTGGGCACCGGTCCCATACTGGCCGAAATACCACGAGAAAATTTCTTCCCCCATGGAGACTCGAACCAGCGCAAGTCCCGTAGCTCTGCGCCAAGGCTTCCTACCTTAACGGCTCGGCTACGGCGCGGGACTTTATTTTTTTTTATTTATTTCTACAGCCTCCAAAAGGTCCAACTTCTTACCCTTATCACAAACATGTAAAATTTTAAAATTTGGATCGAAACAATGATTAAATTAGAATAAGTGGTTAGCATATTTTGAATATTCTAAATTTCTGTTATATGCTCTCATGTGTTCCTTTATCCGAGAGATGCAAGTCATCTGAAATTGATTTTAGGGTGAAAAAAAGAAAAAAAAAACTCCAAACACAACAGGCCCAGAAGGCCCTTGGGCTACCACCCGGCTGCTGGCCTCACATCCATGTGTTAATCACAAAGGTAGACGATCATCTAGCCACTGTAGGCGTGACATGTGGTCAGCATGTTGGGTCCCCCAGCCGTTATAGCTGGTTTTCTCAACCTGGAGCCGCTACTTATTATAGCTACCCAAATGCCTCACAATGCTGGGTGGGCATCGGTCCCATTCTGGCCAAAATTGCATGAGAAAATTTCTTCTTCCATGGGGACTCGAACTGGTGCAAGTGCTGTAGCTCTGTGCCAAGGCTTCTTGCCTTAACCACTCGGCTACGGCAAGAGACAGTGGGGGAAAAAAAAAAAGCCATCTTAATATTTAAAGGAAGTGACACTACGAGGTATATTTTAATTAATAGAGAATTACAATTTTCACAACTCATTTCATATTTGTAGATTTCTTGAAGACAAGTTACGACACGTTATATATCATCATCAATTCTTTTTAACTCTGTATTAATAAAAAAATCATACCTGTTCATTCTCATTAGATCCATTTTCTTGATCTATGGAACGGACATATCCTCGCCTTAATGTCGTGAAGTCTGGAAGAACATAATCTCTTGCAATAGCATTTTCTTTATCTCGTTTCCTCGCTATGTTCATGTCTTGCATAAAATCTTGTGAAACAAAGCAAGCGTCTTCCTTAACTTGGTTCATGACATGAGTTTCATCCATAACATGTAGTTGTCTAAAAAATAAGACATTTTTCTATTAAAGAATCTGTTATATTTCCTTATAAAATAAGCAATAAGACATTTTTCTATTAAAGAATATGTTATATTTCCTTATAAAATAAGCAATAAGACATTTTTCTATTAAAGAATATGTTATATTTCCTTATAAAATAAGCAATAAGACATTTTTCTATTAAAGAATCTGTTATATTTCCTTATAAAATAAGCAATAAGACATTTTTCTATTAAAGAATATGTTATATTTCCTTATAAAATAAGCAATAAGACATTTTTCTATTAAAGAATCTGTTATATTTCCTTATAAAATAAGCAATAAGACATTTTTCTATTAAAGAATATGTTATATTTCCTTATAAATAAGCAATAAGACATTTTTCTATTAAAGAATATGTTATATTTCCTTATAAAATAAGCAATAAGACATTTTCTATTAAAGAATCTGTTATATTTCCTTATAAAATAAGCAATAAGACATTTTTCTATTAAAGAATATGTTATATTTCCTTATAAAATAAGCAATAAGACATTTTTCTATTAAAGAATATGTTATATTTCCTTATAAAATAAGCAATAAGACATTTTTCTATTAAAGAATATGTTATATTTCCTTATAAAATAAGCAATAAGACATTTTTCTATTAAAGAATCTGTTATATTTCCTTATAAAATAAGCAATAAGACATTTTTCTATTAAGAATATGTTATATTTCCTTATAAAATAAGCAATAAGACATTTTTCTATTAAAGAATCTGTTATATTTCCTTATAAAATAAGCAATAAGACATTTTTCTATTAAAGAATATGTTATATTTCCTTATAAAATAAGCAATAAGACATTTTTCTATTAAAGAATCTGTTATATTTCCTTATAAAATAAGCAATGAGACATTTTTTTATTAAGAATCTGTTATTTCCTTATAAAATAAGCAATGAGACATTTTTCTATTAAAGAATATGTTATATTTCCTTATAAAATAAGCAATAAGACATTTTTCTATTAAAGAATCTGTTATATTTCCTTATAAAATAAGCAATGAGACATTTTTCTATTAAAGAATCTGTTATATTTCCTTATAAAATAAACAATAAGACATTTTTTTTTCCTTCATTATGTGTATCCAGCCGTAGCTGATGACACGAATCCATTGTATGCTTACGCTATAAGTTGCAATGGGGCTGCATTTGAACATGCAGCTTATGTGGGCATTCAAGGCGAGTGTACACGAGGTTAAAAGAGAGAGATAGAGGAAAGACAGAAATAAGTTATTAATAGTGAGTGCAGAACATATTTTTAATGACTCACCTCATACAATTTCAAATTTCTTTGATACCGGCGGTTTTAGACAATATCTTGTCCCTCTTCAGTCTTGCCATGAACGTGTAGCAGACATAAAGTAAAGCACTCATAGTTGGAATGTCATTTTTACGCTGAGAATTTGTTTGTTTTTACTACGGACAAATTTTAAAGGTGGAAAATGAGAGCTTTAGCATATCCCAATTTGTTTGATACTTTATCACATGAAAGGTAGATTGCAGCTGTGCACAGTCATGCTTCTATCTCAAAATTCGATGTCGGTTGGGATCTGCCGTTATTATTCTGAGCGCCTCATTTAAAAAACTATGTAGCTCTTCAAAATATCAAGATGTGATATCTAAGTATTGGGAAACAAGAAGGAGAATAACTGTTTTGTTAACTCCAAAGCAATAGCTACATACGAGGGTCATACTGAAAGTCATGAGCAACATTTTTTTAAACAATCATAATATTTATTTTAGACAAACCAAGTGCACCGTGTTAATCTACAGACCTTTGTGCTACTTTTCAACATAGTCTCCATTTCTTTGCACACATTTTGTCCAGCGTTCTACAAGCTTGAAAATTCCCTTATGATAGAAGTCCGTTCCAGCTGCCCGAAGACACTGATGCACTGCTTTCCGAATATCCTCCAGCGTCTCGTAGCATTGGCCTCTCATCTGTTCCTTCACAGAACCGAAAAGATGGTAGTCGGAGGGTGCCAAATTGGGACTATAGGGAGGATGTGGAAGAGTTTCCCACCCAAATGTCCTGATCTTCTCCATAGTGGCACGAGCAGTGTGAGGACGCGTGTTATCGTGTTGCAGAATGATCTTCCTTCCAGGGCGTTTGTCGTGCAATGCACGACGGAGCTTCACAAGTGTCTGATATAGCGGGCAGCATTTATGGTTTGTCCAGGTTCAAGAAATTCAACCAGAATGCAACCTTGCGCATCCCAGAAGACGCTGCCCATAACTTTCCCAACAGATTGGACTGTCTTCGCTTTTTTCTTTGATGGCAAATTCAAGTGGTGCCATTCCATACTCTGGCGTTTTGTTTCAGGCTCGTAGCGATGAAACCAGCTTTCGTCACCTGTCACAATACTCGTCAAAAAATCATCACCTTCATTTTGAAATCTCTGAAGAAGGTTATGGGTGATGGTTCTTCTCCGAAGTTTGTGGTCTTCACTCAATAAACGTGGAACCCAACGGGCACTAACTTTTTGGTAACCTAAGCTGTGAATCATTTCTTGCACTGCACTGTGTCCTACTGCAAGTTTTGTAGTGATTTCATTCACTGTGATACGCCTGTCGTCTCTAATGAGTGCATCAACTCTTTCCTTGTTGCAATCCGTGGGCGACCACTACGAGGCTCATCTTTGATACTTGTGTTCCCATCTTTAAAATGTTTCACCCATCTCCTAACACTGCTGGCACCCATGCAGGCATCTCCGTAAGCACATTGAAGTCTTTGGTGAATATCAACAGCAGATTGTTCCTCTTTAACAAGGAATCCAATGACAGCGCGCTGTTAAAACGATACATTGATGTCTGCCATTTTGGAAACACTGCGTGTGGTCACATGATAGAAGCAATGTTGTGGTATAAAGTCTGTAGATTACGATCCTGCAGTTGTTTTTGTTACATTGTTGAAATTTGAATTTTAACAATGGGTTGCTCACGACTTTCAGTATGACCCTCGTACATACAATATGACATAATTACCTGTAAGAGATAATTTCTTTCAAGTGGTTAGTGAGCATCTTGCCACCAACATCTATCCTCCTGATGCCTTGCTTAAGTTTCTTTCCCTTGATGTAAGGGACAATGTGCGTGAAGCTATAGCCAGCGTCCACTAGAAGACAGCTCAGTGATCCTGGATTCTTCTTCCTGTAGTTGTAACAGCTCAGGTCACCAGCTGCTCTTCAATAAAAATAACAATTTCTGAGAAAATGACAAACAGTCAGAAAGAGCTAATGATAATATCCAGAGATACCGAAACAAGTTTTCTAAAATTCCAACAAAATATATAGTAAGATGTACTGACTTAATTAAAATATTAAACATGTAATCGGAGACAAGGAACTCAACCCCTTAATTATATTATTTTTAGTCTGGACATCTTACCTCAATATTAATGTTGATTTGTTCTTGGACATGTTTTAAAACAATTCTGTTTTATCATCAGAGTGGGAAAGCTGACGATAAAACAGAATAATTAAAATAAGCTCAAAATTATAACTTCCTAAAATTAAATATTAACTCAACCCCTATTCCATTAAGACCAATTTAGACTTTATATAATCTTTAAAAGTATCAGTTGAATTGGTCAAGACAAATATATGGGAATTCAAATAGAAGATAATTATTGCCTCCATCATTTACTATTCGCAGATGATCAGGTGGTGATTTCTCAGGATCCAGATGATGCATCTTTCATATTAAGGAAATTAGAGATAGAATACAAAAAAATGGGGATTGTGGATAAAATTATAATAAAACAGAATATCTTTCATTGGATACAACAGATGAGCTAAAATGTAATTCAGGAAGAATACGTAATGTTAAACATTTTAAATATTTAGGATCATTATCATCCTGCCAGGTATTACTCCTAGAAGAACTGTTACGGCCTGAGAAAGCGGTTTTCATGCCATCTTTTCATAGGTCGACCAAGTGACCGTTTCCCATTTGGACAGTAGTTCATTATTGCCTTGGAGATCCTGGATCTAGCCATTTTGAGACATGTTCCTTCCAGTTAAGCTGATCTATTTTAGATAAAAGTGAGAATTCAACAACAGAAATTGAAAGAAGAACAACTGATGGAAGAAGAATCATTGGTTTGTTGGAATAGAAATATAACACACAGAACGAAGAAAACTATATTTCAAGTTTTGTTACAAAGCATTTTATTACATGGGTCCGAAACCTGGACAGTAAGTAGAAAAGAAGCCAACAAACTGTTAGCAGTAAAAATTGATTTTTGGAGGCGATCGACAAGAATTTCAAGAAGGGATAAGGTCAGAAACAGCACAATAAGGGAAATTATGCAAGTTGAAAAAAAACATATTAGGAAATAATAGAAGAAAAATGTTTGAAATGGTATGGACACCTCATAAGAATGGAAGAAGAGAGAATACTAAAGAAGATCCTTAATTGGAAAGCTAATGGAAGAAGTGGAAGAGGCAGGCCTAGAGAACGATGGATGGATGAAGTGAAGAGAAGTATGGAAGTTAGAGATTTGAGGAAAGAAGATGCTTTAGACAGGAACCTCTGGCGACAAACTGCTTTGGGTTGAAGGAGAAACACTGTATTGTGGAATATTCCTAAATAAAAAATATATGAGTATGTTCTGATTTGATTTCTTACCATTTATTCTAAGCAATGATTTGCATTCATACTCTTCAAAAAATATCTCCGTCATCGCCTCTTGAACAGAAGGAAAGTTGAAGTAAGGCTCTGTTACTATGAGGGGCGTGTCTGTGAAGTTGACGGAACAGCATTCCTTACTGAACATATAATCCCATACGTTCTTCTGAACGTCCCAATTCACTAAATATCCCTGAAAAAAAAAGTTAATTTAAACAAGAAAGTTTTAAAACTATTATTCTACTACTTATATTATATGGATGCAAAACATGGTCTCTTACTTCTTCTTCTTCCTTCCAAGTATTAGGCCAAGGCCTGTTACGATCCTATAGAAAATTTTCCCTCCAGTCTCCCATAGGACGGCCCAGAGATTTTCGTCCTCTTGGTATATAATTAACAGCTTTGGGGATCTGATTTGAAGTCATTTTTTCAAGATGGTGTTTCCATTTAGTTGGTACTGTTTAATATATTCAAAAATTGGCATAGTCTTCAATTCTTTTCAGATATTGGTGTTCTTTTTCCGATCCCATCTGGTGTAACCCGCTGTTCTGCGCAAGAATCTCATTTCACAAGCCGTTATTCTGCTTTCATGTTGTCTTTTTTAGTGTCCATGCTTTACTACCATAGGCCTGGGTTCGATCCCCGCTCGGAACAAGTTTCCTGGGTGAGGTTTTTTCCGGGGTTTTTCCTCACCTGTAAGACAAATGTCAGGAAACTTTAAGGCCCAAACAGTCTCCGAACACCATCTGGCCATCATTATCATCAATATCATATTCACCTCATTAGATTAAATTTAGGTTTAAGGCTTCTCCTGGCACATCATTACCAATCGTCATCACCCATCATATCATTGAGGCAGCGTAACCCCGCCTTCCAGGCACCCCAACCTTAGAAGTGGGTTGCAATATGCCAATGCCAGGAGAGAATACCTGAAATGTCGAATGACAAACAGATGGCATTGAACAAAAAAAAATATATATGACTAGCTTAGTAATTATTTCCTGTGATAGTCTTATCTATACGTATGTATATACAGGGCAAGTCAAAATGTTGTGCAGGTTTTCAGAAATTTATTATGTGAAATGTAATGAACATATAATATCGTGAGACATATTGTATGAAAGGTAAACTCTCAAAGTTTAGTTGTCCACTTCTAAAGTTCCGCGTTCACCCGCAAGATGTCAACAGCAGAGCAGTAAAGGAAAATGGCGTTGACTGGGGATCAGAAGTCTTTCTGTGTGCTTGATTACCATATAAACAACTCTGTGACTAGTGTTCAACGACATTTCCGTACCAGATACGATAAAGACCCGCCGGATGGGAGATCCATTCGTAAGTGGTACACACAATTTAGGGATTCAGGCTGTATCTGTAAACGAAAATCGACTGGCCGTCCGTCGACGAGTGAAGAGACAGTCGAACGCGTTCGCACATGCTTCGTGCGGAGTCCACAGAAATCCACCTACCGGGGAGCGACCAGAACTTCAACTACCACAAAAAACTGTATGGCGGATTCTCCGGAAACGTTTACAGATGAAACCCTACCACTTGCAACTGGTTCAAGCCTTAAAACCCGCCGATTATGCTTTGCGAGCGTCCTTCTGTGTTGATTTTCTCGCATTAATGGAAGAGAATGAGTTCCATGAGAGGGTAGTTTACAGTGATGAAGCGACTTTCCACCTTTCAGGAAAAGTGAATAGACACAATGTAAGGATTTGGGGAACTGGTAACCCCCATGCAACTGTGGAACATCAACGCGATACTCCGAAAGTGAATGTCTTTTGTGCCATTTCCCATGCAAAGGTTTATGGGCCCTTTTTCTTTCATGAACGTACTGTGAACGGACATGTTTTCCTTGATATGCTACAACAATGGCTCCTTCCGCAGCTTGAAGCGGATAGTCCAGATTTCATTCTGCAGTTGGATGGTGCCCCTCCACATTACCATGGCAGTGTTCGAGACCATTTGAATACGGCTTTACCACAACGCTGGATAGGCCGTGCATCTCAGGGTGATCAACAACTCATTCATTGGCCACCTCGTTCACCAGATCTAACCCCGTGTGATTTCTTCATGTGGGGCTTGTAAAGGATCATGTTTACGTACCACCACTTCCAACAACACTGCATGAACTGCGTGCCCGCATCACAGCAGCCATTGCTGATATCGACCGCGGACTGCTACAGAAGTTTTGGCAGGAGATTGAATATCGGCTTGACATCTGTCGTGTAACATAAGGCGCTCACATAGAACATCTATGAATATTTAAAAAAAAACTTTGAGAGTTTACCTTTCATACAATATGTCTCACAATATTATATGTTCATTACATTTCACATAATAAATTTCTGAAAACCTGCACAACATTTTGACTTGCCCTGTATATCTTAATATATAAAAATTTCGTGTCACGTTGTTTGTCTGCGATCGAATCCTAAACTACTGAACCGATTTTAATAAAATTTTGCACACTGTGTGCAGTTTGATCCAACTTGAGACTTAGGGAAGTTTATAACTAAATTTATAGTCGCATTATTTTTTATTGCAAATTATTTGTTTATTATTTAACAAAGAGTTATAATTATCTGTGAGTTCCATACGATTCTAACAGATGGCGGTGTAAGGTAATTGGTTTATTATTTAACAAAGAGAGATCCAGATGGCTGTGCTTTTTGTTGCAACCGCGAATTTCAATTGAATTGCAAATATTGATTATTTCATAATTTAAGTGTGTTCAGTGTTTATTTTATTTTCAATATTATTAATTTCATGTGTAAGTATTAGTTTTAAGTAATCTGGCTGAAAGACAACAACTTAATTTAAATTTTTAACGTATACCTTAGCCACAGCAATGCGTGGCCGGGACTTCTAGTATATATATATCTATATATATATATATATATATATATATGACATGAAAGGCCTATCCTCTCAGCATCCTAATGAACCATCTCCTAAATGCAATGCCTTGTCACTGACAAACTCCAATGAATAGTTCAGAAAAATGACTAAACCCTATTCACTCTTAAAGTGATCCTCGTCAAAACAAAACCATGTGACCTGCTTGCTTTTCATTGGTTATGGACACCGACATACGATGTAGAAGCAGTATCCTTCCGCCATTTGCGCCACAATTACTGTCACTTTTGATTGGCAGGGAGATAACACACCAACAGAAGACACCATACATTCAGCCACTTTGTTTCATTAGAATCGACTGAAGCATGACTCAAATGCATCATCCATATGTAATAAACTATTTTAAATTGTAATTAGGTATATTTTAGAATATTTTGTGTTTTGAACATTATTATTTTCATTCACGATGAACAAAATGTATATTCAGAGGACATATTTTGGCTCAACTGCACTTTTACTAGCACTTGATTTTTCAGTTATATTGTTGTAAACTATAGCTCTTCTTCTGTATTTACTAACATTATTTAATATTTTAAACTTTTTCAAACAATTTTTTATGACATTATTAGACAATTTTGAAGTATTTATTTAAATATGCAAATCACAATATTATGACACTGTTAGACAATATTGTGATGCTAACTGCTATTTTCTTCTTCTTCTTCTTCCTTCTAAGTATTAGGCCAAGACCTGTTATGATCCTATAGAAAATTTTCCCTCCAGCGTTTCATAGGACGGCCCAGTGATCTTCGTCCTCTTGGAATATAATTATAAACAGCTTTGGGGATCCGATTTGAACTCATTCTTTCAAGATGGTGTTTTCAATTTAGTCGGTACTGTTTAATATATTACAAAATTGGCGTAGTCTTCAATTCTTATAAGATATCAGTGATCCTTTTCCGATTCCATCTGCTGTAACCCGCTGTTCTGTGCATGAATCTCATTTCACAAGCCGTTATTCTGCTTTCATGTTGTCTTTTTAGTGTCCATGCTTCACTACCTTAGGTCAACACTGGTCTAGCCAAAGTGTTATATAAACGTAATCCGGTGTTTTTTTGTACAAGGGATGGTTTCATAACTTGTGCTATTTTCTCCACAGAGTATATTACTTAGTCTATGATTTTTCTATTGCTGTTTTGGGTTATCGCTGGTTGGATCAGTGTTATGGAGTGATGAGTAAGTGTACACCCATTTTTAATAAACGTTTGGTAACTTTAATATTATTAATATATCTTTTTAAGATAGATTTGGGGATTTATTGCAAATATTGGTCACTTAAATTCCATGGCAATGGATAGTAATCGAGGATGATAATCAATATGTGGTTCGATTGTGGGTTATCGGTGGCTCTACAAACTCTGGCGCATGCACACTGTTATTCTATAGGACTGAAAATATTTTACGCTAGTTTAAGTGCAGTTTTTCCCATATTTTTAATTCAATTAAGGGAACTACTTTTTTTTGCATACTTATTGCTTCTACAACGTACGTCGGTGTCCATAACCCATGAAAAGCGAGCAGGTCACATGGTTTTGTTTCGATGAGGATCACTTCAAGAGCGAACAGGGTACAGCTACTTGCCTTTTGAAATGGTAAAATGTAGAATAAGCCAGAGGCATCTCTGCAATCTTCCAGTTGATCTCCAACAAATGGTCGTCTTCTCTCACTCTTTGCTTTCATAATGCAGTTAGGGATTACTCTGAAATTGACAAGTTTACCAATAGTAAGAAAGAGAAAATCAAACTAATAGCCACCTGGATTAAACACAGGTTCAATTCTGGAAATGTATGTTATTATGCATTACAGGGACTTTTGTCGTCCCAACTTGTCTCAAAAAACACTATTGAAAATTATCTTGTAGACGATTTCCGGGCTGTTGGCCGTGGTCTTGAGGCTTGTAGTTCCCCGTTTCACCAGAGACTGCATCCGGCATCCTCAAGGGTTGTTTTGAGACTGGCAATTTTGTCGACTACCTGCTCTATTTAATTCGGATAAATGTATAAATAGAGCAGGTAGTCGACAAAATTGCCAGTCTCAAGACAATCCTTGAGGATGCCGGACGCAGTCTCTGGCGATACATCAGAGAACTACAAGCCTCAAGACCACGGCCAACAGCCCGGAAATCTTCTACAAGATCATCTTAGTAACTCCGGCCACGAAAGCTTAAGTCAATATACTATTGAAAATATATAAAACTGACATTCTCCAGTCATATTACATGGACTCTTACTCATGGGAAGAGAAAATATGTGTATTTGAGAATAAAGTTCTTTAGAAAATGTTTGGACCAAAGAGAGATGAACAGGCGACTGCATAACAATGGGCTACATGATTTTTATGGGAAACCAGATATAATAAGAATATTTAATTCTCATAGATAGCAATGAGCAGGAGATGTGGGACCAATGGGGGAATTAAAGTGGGGAATGGAAACTCTGTAGGGAAACCAGAGGGAAAACACTCAGTAGATAGGCCAAGAAAGAGGTGGGGAAATAATATTAACCTTGATTTGTGGGTAGTAATTATACAGAGGATATTGGAAAACATTAGCTGAGGATAAGGATGTATGGAGAGCTTAATTCCGCGCGCCCATGAATCTACAGGTTTGATAGTGTCAGTGAGTTAGTTTTAGCAGGAAACAAAAAATCCACTTTTTATATGTGATATAAAAACTATGGTCAATGTGTTTGGTTTTTGATTTGATTCTTCTATTACCACAACTGTTCCTTGTATCAGTGTACCTCCAATAATTTACTTCAGTAAAAACTCAATAGTCTATGTATGTATTAAAAAATAATACTATTATTTTTAAATGGAAACCATAACCTATACAGACCTAATGCATTCTGCTGATAATGGGACTAGTCCCGAAAGGCCTACAGAGTTTTAAAATAACTTAAGTTGAGGAGACGGACCTACAAGGTAACTATTTTATAGTTTTTAACCGTACATTATATTACTGTGAACCATAACCTATATTAATATTTTGATTCATACATACTTAGGTTGATCGGCATTTGAAAATTCTATTTTTGCTGTATATGCTCCATTATCTAACACGAAAGCTACTTTATTATTAACCATAGTTAACAAATATTGGTGACTTGATAATAATAAAAACAATACTAAATAACAAACACCAGCGCCATTACTGTTTCATAAGCAAAATACAATGTAGCCAACTTATGAATTCTCCAATAAATTAACACTTTAAACAAAATAAATAAATAAATTCTGTAAGCTTTTAAGCATAGTTGGATGTTCATAAACATAGAAAACTAAAATTTTCTGTTTTTGAATTGTACAAAAATATTTAACTGGTTAATAGCACAGTTTTACTAATGTAATGTATAGGTTATCTAAACTGTTTAGTGTCAAAACAATTGAATGTCGCCTAGCGACAGGTATGAGCCAACCAGTGATTTAATAAGTGGTACCACAGCAACCAATGAGAACGTTTGTTTTATAATAATATAGTGATCAGGAAATTCGAATACTAAAGATACTAATGCCATAGAGTAAGTGCAATGTGACAATGGGATAAACACGTAACTCTAATAAAAGTGCATATTTGTTTTTTACGTATCTTATCCACAAATTTCATCGAAAAATGTGGACTAAAATGTACAAGATTGACAACTTCAAGACTAGTAAGTAATACGATTTATATTTTACGCTTAACTTAATGGAACCATAGAATATTTAAAGGAAAATTGTAACTCGATTGAAAAATCATTCGTGAAATTGGCCTCCATATTAATATACGTGTTAATATTTGTGGTATCTCACTCACTATTGCATAATTCCCTAACATCCCATGTTCCTAGGAACATATATCTATATTTATGCCTTTAACATAGCTTTCTTGATGGAAATGGACTGCTAATGACAAATGAGGTAAATTTTGACGAAGTGGCTGAATTCAAACATCTAAGAACAACAATCACAAATAGGAATGAGATGCACAAGGGAATTAAACATAGGCTCAATTCTGGAAATGCATGCTATTATGCGTCACAGAAACTCTTGTCGTCCCAACTCCTTTCAAAAAACGTTAAACTGAAAATATATAAAACTATTATTCAACCAGTTATATTATATGGATGCGAAACATGGATTCTTACTTTAAGGGAGGAAAGGAGATTAACAGTATTTGATAATAAAGTTCTTAGGAACATTTTTGGACCAAAGAGAGATGAACAGATAGGTGAATGGAGAAGACTGCTTAACAATGAATTACATAGTCTTTATAGAAAGCCAGATATAATGAGAACAGTTAAGTCTCGTAGACTGCGATTGGCAGGATATGTGGCACGAATGGGAAATGAAAGACGTGCATACAAGCTTCTTATAGGAAAACCAGAGGAAAAACACCCAGTTGGTAGACCAAGAATGAGGTGGGAGAATAACATTAACTATGATTTGAGGGAAGGAGATTATACAAGGGATGATTGGAAACCATTGGCTCAGGATAGGGATGTGTGGACAGCTTATGTCCACGCGGCCATGAATCTACGGGCTCGATAGTGCCAGTGAGTTAACATAGATTCCTTGAAATAGTTCCCATCCGGAGATCCGAATTGGGGACTACCAAAGTAGTCCGGAAAAAAATGTATCCAAGTGAAACCCATGCCCGCATTTCTGAACGATTGCATTTTTTTGCAGTGATCCTTCTGGCAGCAATGCTACTGTTGGCATAGCTCAAATTCCAGAGGTCACCATTTGAAACATGAGATGTAAGCATTCTGTTTTGCAGAAAATGGGAGTTAAAAAGTGATAAAAAAAGTACTTCAAAATTGTGATGGGAATAGAAGATTTAGTGAATCGAATATATCTGTTGTACTATTAAAAAATAAATCGCATTTTCCTTATGCAACAATTACTTTCTAACTTTTAATAATAATAATAATAATAATAATATAAAAAACAAATTCATTAATTGAAATCTCAACTTGATTAGAATGAATCGCCTTTGTTAAATTAAAAAAATTAAATTATTGTTGTATTGTTGCTTAGATCAGCTGGAACACAATTCATAATTTAACATGTGTGAAGAAGGTACAGTGTACCGAAACAGCTGTCACTGAATTATATCTTAATAAATATGAAAATCGAATAAAACTTAAGTTTTATTTTTATTTAATTAATAATTGAAATGTTGTTGCACTCTTTGTTAGAACATAATGAGTATAGATAATGTTATATTGTTGTGTAATATTTATATTTTATTATTATATTACAATGAGATATTTACTTTTTTCAAATTAGGAAAAGGGAACAAAATACATAAATAATTTAATTTTCACTTCATATCATTAGAAAGTCCACCGCCGTGGTTTCGAGGTAGCGTGCTGCCTTGTCACGCAGCGGGCCAGGGTTCGATTCCCGGTCGGGACAGGCCCTGGGTGAAGTTTTTTCGGTTTTTTTTCTCACCTGTAAGACAAATGTCAGGACGCTTAGGGCCCAATGGTCCCCGAAAATCACCCGGCCATCATCACCATCATCCTGGTGTGGAAAGCAACGGGAAGCTACCACACCCATAATTCCCTAGTAAAGCTGCAAAGCATAGCATGGAAATGCTATTATTGCAGTGAAAGACCTGCCCTTGGGCAGAGTTGCTGTGGATGGATGGATCATTAGAAAATATGCAGCTAAGACTTGTACATATACAAATGAGAACTTGAGCAGAATCCAAGCTACAGAAATGAAATTCTTGCGTGGAATGGTACATAAAACAAGGAGAGATAGAATAGGGAATGGCAAAATCAAGGAGAGATTAAGTGTAGACAAATTAACAACAGACATAGAAACAAGTACAATGAGATATTTCTTTTTTGGGCTGAACAGCAGTCCTCTATGTATACTACGTACAATGTATTTACAGAAAATACCCAAAGGTAGTATTAATATTTATTATACGAAACAAATAACTGCACTTTAAATGAACTGAACTTTATTTGAAACAATATAAAACAATAAATACGTACTTGCGGCCATGTTATCAATAATTGTCCTCAAGGCCTCCTGTTGTTTCAACTAATAATTTTTCAAAGAGCAAATCGCGAGTTTCCTTAGAATACAAGAACTTCCATTTATTTTTGTTAGTTTCATTTATTCAGACTCTTTTAAAAAAGAAAATGATATGAACAAAAGAATTGAGATGTGTAATAGAAATGATCTCCATGGAAACGAGGCCATTGTGTGGAAACAGAAAAAAAAAGTCATTATCTAATGTGTTCAAACAAAGATGACGTATGATCGATTTCCTTTACCTTCTTTCAATTTATCTCACCAGTTGTGTATTGATATTGCATCAGAATTATTTCAAAAAATTGACTCATAAACGTTTAGATTTATTTTGTTTTTATTTCATTCATATTTACGTATACTTGTAACGTGTATTGTCCAATTACAATGGACCTGGGGGCCAGAAATGTTTTCTAATCAGGTGGGGGGCCGTAGGTTGAAAATAAGATATTCCTCTACTAAAATTGTAATCAACAATTACACTTTAGTTACTACTTAAGAAATAAATAAAATATAATTATTTTACAAATACCAAATACAGACTAACAGCTTGTGAGATGACATTTATGCGCCGAACAGCTGTCTACACCAAATGGGATCATCGAAAGAAAAATGTAGAAATCCTCCAAGAACTTAATGTGTCACCAATACTGGACTACATCTCCAGATATCAGCTAAACTGGAAGGAACATGTCTCAAGAATGGCTAGATCCAGGATCCCCAAGGCAATAATGAACTACTGTCCAAATGGAAAACGGTCACTCGGTCGACCTATGAAAAGATGGCACGAAAACCGCTTTCTCAGGCCGTAACAGTTCTTTTAGGACTAATACCTGGCAGGATGATGATGATGATGATGACGACAAATACCGTATTTTACGGACTGTAAGACGCACCTTAATTTTTAAGCAATTAAAAAAAATACATTTTTGCGCGAGAGTGCGTTTAACCAACAATGACAACCATTATTGAAAGTTCAACTTCCTACATTTCGGGGTTGCCAACCTAAATAACTATACTGTAATATTACATTTATACCACTGCCCTCTATGTATATTACGTACAATGTATGTACAGGAAATATCCAAAATGTAGTGTTAATATACATTATACGAAACAAATCACTGCATTTTAAATGAACTGAACTTTATTTGAAACAATATAAAACAATAAATACGTACTTACGGCCATGTTATCAATAATTGTTCTCAAGGCCTCCTGTTGTTTCAACTAATAAACATTGCCCACACTGTTAACGTTAGTCAGTTGTTTATAATGAACGCAAATATTTCCAACAAAGATACTATTATTTTACTATTATTTATTATTTTGAAAACACCATCGCGCAAAAAATAATGTACAACGCACGTTTGTGAAATGTTTTACAGAATCTCGCAAATTAAAAACCTCGCTATCGCTCGGGGTTTTTTAACATTTCCCTCGCTTCTGTAAAAAACTCTTCTCAACCTCGCATCGTAATATAATATTCTTCCCTATAAGTTGAGATATTACATGCCGTTGTCAATGGATACCAAAGCCTCTCTGGTAAATTCAATTTACTTCCCTAAAAACAGAATGGTAACACTGGTCAACATGATTTTTGTCTCATGAGTACCAACAGTTGTACTTAACGTAGTTTTTTTATCGTGTTTTCAAATATGCGGAATTTCTCCATCATCCACAGTGTTTTTATTTCAATTTCAATTAATGGATTTAAATAATTATTTTTTAATAAACGTTTTTTCGTCCATTTGTCCATTGTAAAATAAAATGGGAAACGCTTTCATCACGAGATTTCAGATATGGGAAAGGGATATCAAGGCAAATGGAATCCTAAAATGCTGGCCGATTATTGTTGGACCATCAAGAGGGATGCTCCACCGGCGAAATATAGCAGAAAATCGTCATTTCTTACTTTCTAGGTGTGTCTGAATGTTCGAATATTGTGTAGTTACGAATGTAGAAAATATTGAAGTGTATGAAATTATAAATTCCTGTCTGCATGATGGAGAAAAACCGATATCATAAGAATTCAGGAGAAAAAATACTATGAGAATCACGTATTTTTATTTCTGAGACCAAAAAAAAAAAATATTTTTTGTTGCTCAGTGTAATTAGGCCATTATTAATAAAAAAGTGATGAAACAATATTTGATAGGTGATGCATGACTTACAGATATATACCGTAAGCGTAAAATTTGTCAATGGTGCGATATCGTGACACGTGGAAAGAAACAAAAGTTAATCGTTCTTCAGAGGGTGATTACGTCTCTTCAGTATCGACCATCTGATCTAGAGGGGGGGGGGATGGCGTGATGCAGTTATATTGTGTTTATCTTCATTCTGTAAACATTGCATTTCCTGTTAAAAGAAAAGGTTGTCAACACGTAACTTTGGAATTAAAATGGACAAAGGACTGTCTACTATGATTCACTTACCGAGCGAGTTGCATCAGACGATAGCGTTCCACACTTGTTTTCAGAAGAACTCAAGTTCGATATCCAGTGCCGGATTTTTTCCACATTTTCCTCAATTCACAATGCAAATGTTGGGTTACTTACTTACTTACTTACTCACTGGCACTATCGAACCCGTAGGTTCATGGCCGCGCGGACATAAGCTCTCCATACATCCCTATCCTGAGCTAATGCTTTCCAATCATTCCCTGTATAATCTACTTCCCTCAAATCATAGTTAATGTTGTTCTCCCACCTCATTCTTGGTCTACCAACTGGGCGTTTTCCCTCTGGCTTTCCTACAAGAAGCTTCCATGCACGTCTTTCATTCCCCATACGCGCAACATGTCCTGCCCATCGCAGTCTACGAGACTTAACTGTTCTTATTATATCCGGCTTCCTATAAAGACCATGTAGTTCATTGTTATGTAGTCTTCTCCATTCACCTGTCTGTTCATCTCTCTTTGGTCCAAAAATTTTCCTAAGAACTTTATTCTCAAATGCTCGTAATCTCCTTTCCTCCCTTAAAGTAAGAGTCCATGTTTCGCACCCATATAATATTACTGGAGAATAATAGTTTTATATATTTTCAGCTTAACGTTTTTTGAAAGGAGTTGGGACATCAAAAGTCTCTGCAATGCATAATAGCATGCATTTCCAGAATTGAGCCTATGTTTAATTTCTTTGTGCATCTCATTCCTATTTGTGATTATTGTTCCTAGGTATTTGAATTCAGCCACTTCCTCAAAATTTCCCTCATTTGTCATTAGCTGTCCATTTCCATTATATACTGAATTTCTACGTGTGACCATATATTTAGTTTTACTGTTACTTACTTCCAGTCCTAATTTATTAGTGTTACTCAATAGTGTGTGCGTGTTGGCCTTTAGTATCTCCTCGCTATCGGCCAGTAGTACTACATCATCAGTATAAACTAGAATTTCATTATCTGGATCCATTTAATCATATTCATCATCTTCATCAACTTCACGGATTAGATCTTTGCCTGTTCCGGCAGCGCTTTCTTGGTCTTCCTACCGATCTCCGTCCTCCAGGATTATACATCAGTGCCACCTTTGGTATCTTATCCTCCATCAATCTTTGCACATGTTCTAGCCAATTGTTGCTGTGTTGTTCTATTTGTTGAAGAAGTGGTTGTACTTTTAGTTCCTCTCTAATATTCTCATTTCTAATATGTTCTTCTCTTGTACAACCTTTCACAGCCCGTAGGAATCTCATTTTCGCTGCCTAGGCCTCACTTCCATACATCGCCACTGGTAGTGCCATCGTTGAATAAAATATTAGGCCCTAGTTGCGTATCCTTTCTTACTTTGTTCCTCAGTATTCGTCTGATTGTTCCACAAATATGTTGACATTTCTGCATTTTCTTATTTATATCTTGGTTTTCTTCATAAGTTATATCGCAGCCCAAATACTGGAAGTGTGAAACCTGTTCCAACACTTTATATTCTATTACTATTTTTGTTTTTACTGGGTACTTTCCATGGTACGCCATTACTTTAATTTTTAATTTTGAAATTATATTTCTTACATATATTATATATTTGATCGGCCGCGGTGGACTAGTGGTTATGCTCCTTGCCTCTGGTCCCGAGAGTCCCGGGGTCGATGGATTTTTTTAGAATGGAAAAATCAAAGGAGCAAGTCCTCCGGGAGGTACTTTAAGCCGTGGGTCCCGAGTCTAAAGATTTTCAGGCTCGTAAAAAAGCCTTAAGCCTGAATGAAAAGGCCTCTAAACAAAATTTACCGAATTTTCCCATCCTAGTACTACCTTGGTTTCCTAGATGTCAGTATGAGGCGGAACGCTGACCACGGACCACTCACATGACATATATACGAAAACAAGTGTAACTAAATTAGTCTGGTTCAAATACTTCCCTGTAGGGGGAGAGCGCCTAAAACTCTGCAAAGGGAAAATATAGGCTTACAATACAATACTGTATACAGGAGGAATTGCAAAATACATATTTTGAGTTTTATGTTCTAATAAACTTTATCATTAATTATACATAAAGGTAACTGACGTAACAGTTAACGCTTCTGCATGGTGTAAGAGTTTTAATTAAAATAAATAACAGTTATGTGTTATATATGAGTTTCTTCATGTTCTACTATGTTTTGGGATGTAAGCACTTGGAAATATTTTAATAGTTCACCACGTACCACTTTGCGACACGGGGAAAAACTTTAATTGTCACGTGTTACGTCTGTTTGGAAGAACCATCATCAGAGCACCAAAAAGTGACAAATATGTATAGACCTATAATATATTCTACCAGAATAGGCCTATAAGCATCCATACTTAATATGAATTTCAAATAATCCTATCATTGAAATTTCGACAACTTTCCAAGTGTATTATTTTATTTTAGAACTTGGTAAATTATCTGATGGTAAGACCATTCCATCAGGAACCAACCAATGCTTCCTAACTGTTGAATGTGTGGTTGTAGGTTGATTTCTGCTCCATCTGTTCGCTGACTGATCAACTTCCAAATCATTTTTTTTTCTCTGGAAATTTCAAAATTCATAGTTTTTTTCCTTATTCTTGTGGATGTAAATTTTCTCACAAATTGTGAATTCCTTAATTTCTCTGTTTCAGTAATTTGGCATAAGTTTCTATTCTGTGTTTTTCTGACCAAGCATGTGCAGCTATTGCAGACTTTTCTATTTCCCCATTTTTAACATTTCTAAGGTCTTCTTTCAATCTTGTATTTTTTTATTAATGGCGTAGCCTATTGTTGACACACAGCTTGTCCTTTGTTAGGCGTCACTAGACCAAGTTAATTTTTAGTTACCTTATTGCCCATAGATGTCATGAATGGCATGCGGTTAACATATCGACTCAATGAGACATCTATCAGGCAACTAAGATATTACTAGGATGTTGAGGTCGTTACATTTTGCTTAAATACCTTTTTATTCAAGCTTAAGGATCTTTTACGAGCCGGAAAATCTTCAGACTTGCTCCTTGGATTTTTACATCCTAAAAAAATCCATCGACCCCAGTCGGGTTTGAACCTTGGAATTAGAAGCAGGGAATGTAACCACTAGTCCACCATGACGGACTGTTTTAGAAATACCTAATTTAACTAAAGTTAAGGTTGCTTGCGTGGTTACAGCAGTGAACACAGAAACTTTGTCTATTTGTTTTGTATGACAATTTTGAGACTTTATACATCCATAGTCCACCGTTGTGGTCTCGAGGTAGGGGGCAGTTTTTCTGGGTGAGGTTTTTATCGGGGTTTTTCCTCACCTGTAAGACAAATGCCAGGAAAACTTTAAGGCCCAAACTGTCCCCGAAATCATGTGACCATCATCATCATCATCCTTATCATTATCATCATCCTTCACCGGTGTGGAAAGGAACGGGAAGCTACCACACCTACAATTCCCTAGTAAAGCTGCAAGCATAGCATGAAAATGGTATGATTGCAGTGAAGGACCTGCCTTCGGGCAGAATTACTATGGATGGATGGGATACATCCATACGTCCCGTTTCACATTGAGTTGAAACAAAATGACTAAACATCCAGCATGAAGGTGGTGGTGAATCAAGAAATCATCTTCTATAGAGGAGTTAAACCAAAACAGGATGTGCCCATCTACAGCAGAATAAAGAAATAAAACACGCACATGGTTGTGATAATAGTTCTTTTAGATAGATAAATGGAAAGCTCTGCGGCCATCACTTAAGTGTTGGCGGTGAGCGATCCATTTTGGTCCTTCTTAATAGGTAGAACCCCGGGTTCCTGAAAAATACATTAGCCCCGGTTTAAATTTTGAATTCAAATTTGAAGTTAATTAGCAGAGTGAAGTCGGAAGCGGACCTTTTGGGGTTCTATTCCAGCATTTGCTCTTTGGATTGAGGGAAACCGCTTAAAACCTCAATCGGAATAGTCGATCACGCGGGATCTTGCCAAATTTGGCTTTCGGATGACTCTATATTGGGAGGGCATCCAGGTTTCTCTTTATTTAAATATCAAGTGCGTACATTTCAGATTATTACAATTATGCTGACGTGCATTAAAAAAATACTCTTCAGTTGTTGCTGTTCTATCTGTAGTTGTCAGGTGATGTCAGTTTCTCTGGAACTGTTGGGATGAACCTGTAGCAGTAAGATTAGTTATTAGTTTTTAATTTGTTGTATTACTATATTTTATTAATGCACATTATATGCCAATGTTTTAATTATAAGTGAATAATTGTGTAATGTGTTTCTGTGTATGTATTTGTGTGCGTGCCCTATCAGCTTTCACCGGTGAAGTGTTTTCCAGGATCCATTTTGGACGCTAGTGTTTGTTATTGGCTGTTTCATAGGTTCCCAGCGATGCCACAAGTGGATTATCATGGCTTTAACATGTATTAGTAAATTTAAGAGCCATGCGTTTAATATACTCCTCGATTGGTGATAATAGTGAGAACAACCAAAATGTTTTAAAACAGTTCTGAAAATAACAATAAAACACAATTAGTTATTATTTTGTAAGATGCACTCAGTAAAGACGGACAGCTTTTCTACTTTCTCTTGACGCATGTAGATCTTCTATTTATACCTTTGTTTCACAAGAGAAAGAAAATACATAATTGTCCTTAAATTATTGTACGTAGTGCAGCACTACGCTACTGTTTGACAATTTGAGATATGAAGGAAATTTCATACCTACCTCAAATGTGTATATCCTATCCATGTATATAAAAACCAGAAATAACATCTGCACAATCTATTACATTGGGTTTGTAAATTTGTAATTTCCATGCAATTAACAGTGTTTGTTTTCTTTTTATGTGCATTCCTTATGGTTTGTGACCATTATAGTTTTGTTGACAAAAATGAAACAATGTGTTATTTCTTTGAATAGGTCACAAAGATAGTAATTATATAAATTAATTAATTATATTACATAAAAAATTCTGTATCCCATGCTCCCTAATTAACAAGGATACCAGAAAATTATATACCCAGTAAAATTTCCAGCTAAAACTCTTTTATTTGTAACAGTTTTTATTTTGGCACCTGACAAAGAAGTTATTTTGGATGAGAAAGATAAATGGAACACTATGTATAGAGTTACTTAAAATTGCTAATGATTGCAGTGATATCCTCTACTGAGTTTTAAATAAGTTAATCTTCAGACGTTTGTAGAAATTCTAACAATATAAAGCTCATAGTACATTCTAAAATAACATAATACAACTACACTGCTCAAAAAAATTAGGGGATATTGTAGAATAACCTATTAAGACTATGTTTTTAGGAACAGTATTAGATGGAATCACTTTCTATTACTCCAAAAGAATGTAAACAAGAGTTTGAAGTCACTACGTAACCTCTGTACCACACCAGATGTCAAAGCGATCCTGATTAGGAATATGGCAAACAAACAAAGCAACATTAACATGGGTGAAAATGTTTCTTTAGTATGGTGTATGGTCTCCTCGAACGGCCAGCACTGCCTCACACCTGTGTGGCATTGATGCAATGAGGTTAGCAATGAGTTCTTGGGGGATACGTGGCCACTCTTCCATAAGAGCAATGTGCAGCTCTGGGGAGGTGCTGGTCTGCCTGCAATGCGCCTACCTAATGCATCCCACACATGCTCAATCGGATTTAAGTCCGGGGAGGAAGCTGACCATTGCATACGCTCGATACCCTCCACTTCCAACATGTCGTCCACCAAGCCAGCTCTGTGGGGTCGTGCATTATCGTCCATAAAAAGAAAAGAATCACCTATGGCACCAGCATAAGGCACGACAAAAAGTAGGAGAATCTCGTCTCTATACCTTACCGCAGTCAAATTACCACCTTGGATGACATAGAGGTCCGTACGTCCACCACTACTGACTCCTGTCCACACCATCAATCCACCGCCACCATATGGGGATCTTTCACGTACAAAAGCTGGATTGTTTCGTGTCCCTTTTTCCCTCCAGATGAATACACGCCGACTATCACATTCCACGTTGAATCGCGACTCATCAGAAAAAAGAACTGATCTCCATTCAGCATACCTCCACCCACGATGTTCCTCTGCCCAGTTTCTGCGATCTCTACGGTGTTGTGGAGTTAACCTGGTATACACCATGGGCCTACGGGCATAGAGACCACTTCCATGCAGTCGATTACGGACAGTTTGAGTTGACACCCTGCGTCCTGTTGCTGTTTGAAGTGTATTTCGCAGTTGAGTTGCATTCAGCTGTCTATTCCGACGGACTGTTAACAAGATATAATGGTCATCTCTTGCTGTTGTTGCCCTTGGTCGACCTTGTCCGGCTCTTCTGTGAACAGTATCTGTTCTTTGAAAACGATTCCAAAGTCTGGAAATCACGCTTTGAGACACCCCAACGGCTTATGCCACCTCTTATTGTGTCTGTCCAGCTTCCATTCTTCCTATGGCCATCCAAGCCATTGGTTCAGGTAAATCACGTTGTCGAGGCATTACTGTCCCTAAGGCAAGTCATTCACTAACTGAAAACTGGACTGCATTTAAAAACAGCATCAAAACATTCACCCCCACACCACCCTTTCACATCAACAGTACAGACACTGCCCTCTGGTGTGGTACCGAGGTTACGTAACAACTTCAAACTCTTGTTTACATTATCTTGGAGTAATAGAAAGTGATTGCATCTAATACTATTCCAAAAAACATAGTCTTAATAGGTTATTCTACAATATCCCCTAATTTTTTTGAGCAGTGCATATACCTTGTAAGTAGTTTTCTCCACAACTCAACAATAGCTGGATACTAATGAAAACCTTCAGCACAGGATGGGACTGGTCCCAATAGCCTACAATGTTTTAATTATTTTAGTTCTTGAGGTGACTACATAAAGATAAAATAATTTAATTTTTTTAAATAGACTAATACAATATAATAATTTTTCCACTAAATTTATTGCTATTGAATTATGTATAAATATACAAAACAGATGTAAATTCTATACACACTATAAAGTTTTTATAAATCTTCATAAGTGGATGTTTATACTCTAGAAGTATAAATACCGTAAAAGAGTATAAAAGTCCTTGTATAAATCTTCCAAAATATGTGTAAATCCTGTAAACAGTATAAAAGTCCTTGTATAAATCTTCCAAAATATGTGTAAATCCTGTAAACAGTATAAAATTCCTTGTATAAATCTTCGAAAATATGTGTAAATCCAGTAAACAGTATAAAAGTCCTTGTATAAATCTTCCAAAATATGTGTAAATCCTGTAACCAGTATAAAAGTCCTTGTATAAATCTTCCAAAATATGTGTAAATCCTGAAAACAGTATAAAAGTCCTTGTATAAATCTTCCAAAATGTGTGTAAATCCTGTAAACAGTATAAAAGTCCTTGTATAAATCTTCCAAAATGTGTGTAAATCCTGTAAACAGTATAAAAGTCCTTGTATAAATCTTTCAAAATGTGTGTAAATCCTGTAAACAGTATAAAAGTCCTTGTATAAATCTTCCAAAATATGTGTAAATCCTGTAAACAGTATAAAAGTCCTTGTATAAATCTTCCAAAATGTGTGTAAATCCTGTAAACAGTATAAAAGTCCTTGTATAAATCTTCTAAAATGTGTGTAAATCCTGTAAACAGTATAAAAGTCCTTGTATAAATTTTCCAAAATATGTGTAATTCCTGTAAACAGTATAAAAGTCCTTGTATAAATCTTCGAAAATATGTGTAAATCCTGTAAACAGTATAAAAGTTCTTGGATAAATCTTCGAAAATATGTGTAAATCCTGTAAACAGTATAAAAGTTCTTGTATAAATCTTCGAAAATATGTGTAAATCCTGTAAACAGTATAAAAGTCCTTGTATAAATCTTCGAAAATATGTGTAATTCCTGTAAACAGTATAAAAGTCCTTGTATAAATCTTCCAAAATATGTGTAAATCCTGTAAACAGTATAAAAGTCCTTGTATAAATCTTCGAAAATATGTGTAAATCCTATAAACAGTATAAAAGTCCTTGTATAAATCTTTCAAAATATTTGTAAATCCTGTAAACAGTATAAAAGTCCTTGTATAAATCTTCGAAAATATGTGTAAATCCTGTAAACAGTATAAAAGTCCTTGTATAAATCTTCCAAAATATGTGTAAATGCTGTAAACAGTATAAAAGTCCTTGTATAAATCTTCGAAAATATGTGCAAATCCTGTAAACAGTATAAAAGTCCTTGTATAAATCTTCGAAAATATGTGTAAATCCTGTAAACAGTATAAAAGTCCTTGTATAAATCTTCCAAAATATGTGCAAATCCTGTAAACAGTATAAAAGTCCTTGTATAAATCTTCGAAAATATGTGTAAATCCTGTAAACAGTATAAAAGTCCTTGTATAAATCTTCGAAAATATGTGTAAATCCTGTAAACAGTATAAAAGTCCTTGTATAAATCTTCGAAAATATGTGTAAATCCTGTAAACAGTATAAAAGTCCTTGTATAAATCTTCGAAAATATGTGTAAATCCTGTAAACAGTATAAAAGTCCTTGTATAAATCTTCCAAAATATGTGTAAATCCTGTAAACAGTATAAAAGTCCTTGTATAAATCTTCCAAAATATGTGTAAATGCTGTAAACAGTATAAAAGTCCTTGTATAAATCTTCCGAAATATGTGCAAATCCTGTAAACAGTATAAAAGTCCTTGTATAAATCTTCGAAAATATGTGTAAATCCTGTAAACAGTATAAAAGTCCTTGTATAAATCTTCCAAAATATGTGCAAATCCTGTAAACAGTATAAAAGTCCTTGTATAAATCTGCCAAAATATGTGTAAATCCTGTAAACAGTATGAAAGTCCTTGTATAAATCTTCCAAAATATGTGTAAATCCTGTAAACAGTATAAAAGTCCTTGTATAAATCTTCGAAAATATGTGTAAATCCTGTAAACAGTATAAAAGTCCTTGTATAAATCTTCCAAAATATGTGTAAATCCTGTAAACAGTATAAAAGTCCTTGTATAAATCTTCGAAAATGTGTGTAAATCCTGTAAACAGTATAAAAGTCCTTGTATAAATCTTCGAAAATATGTGTAAATCCTGTAAACAGTATAAAAGTCCTTGTATAAATCTTCCAAAATATATGTAAATCCTGTAAACAGTATAAAAGTCCTTGTATAAATCTTCCAAAATAATTGTAAATCCTGTAAACAGTATAAAAGTCCTTGTATAAATCTTCCAAAATATGTGTAAATCCTGTAAACAGTATAAAAGTCCTTGTATAAATCTTCGAAAATATGTGTAAATCCTGTAAACAGTATAAAAGTCCTTGTATAAATCTTCGAAAATATGTGTAAATCCTGTAAACAGTATAAAAGTCCTTGTATAAATCTTCGAAAATATGTGTAAATCCTGTAAACAGTATAAAAGTCCTTGTATAAATCTTCCAAAATATGTGTAAATCCTGTAAACAGTATGAAAGTCCTTGTATAAATCTTCCAAAATATGTGTAAATCCTGTAAACAGTATAAAAGTCCTTGTATAAAAAAACCTCCAAAATGTGTGTAAATCCTGTAAACAGTATAAAAGTCCTTGTATAAATCTTCCAAAATATGTGTAAATCCTGTAAACAGTATAAAAGTCCTTGTATAAATCTTCCAAAATATGTGTAAATCCTGTAAACAGTATAAAAGTCCTTGTATAAATCTTCCAAAATATGTGTAAATCCTGTAAACAGTATAAAAGTCCTTGTATAAATCTTCGAAAATATGTGTAAATCCTGTAAACAGTATAAACGTCCTTGTATAAATCTTCCAAAATGTGTGTAAATCCTGTAAACAGTATAAAAGTCCTTGTATAAATCTTCCAAAATATGTGTAAATCCTGTAAACAGTATAAAAGTCCTTGTATAAATCTTCGAAAATATGTGTAAATCCTGTAAACAGTATAAAAGTCCTTGTATAAATCTTCCAAAATATGTGTAAATCCTGTAAACAGTATAAAAGTCCTTGTATAAATCTTCCTAAATGTGTGTAAATCCTGTAAACAGTATAAAAGTCCTTGTATAAATCTTCCAAAATATGTGTAAATCCTGAAAACAGTATAAAAGTGCTTGTATAAATCTTCCAAAATGTGTGTAAATCCTGTAAACAGTATAAAAGTCCTTGTATAAATCTTCCAAAATATGTGTAAATCCTGTAAACAGTATAAAAGTCCTTGTATAAATCTTCGAAAATATGTGTAAATCCTGTAAACAGTATAAACGCCCTTGTATAAATCTTTCAAAATATTTGTAAATCCTGTAAACAGTATAAAAGTCCTTGTATAAATCTTCCAAAATATTTGTAAATCCTGTAAACAGTATAAAAGTCCTTGTATAAATCTTCCAAAATATTTGTAAATCCTGTAAACAGTATAAAAGTCCGTGTATAAATCTTCCAAAATATGTGTAAATCCTGTAATCAGTATAAAAGTCCTTGTATAAATCTTCCAAAATATGTGTAAATCCTGAAAACAGTATAAAAGTCCTTGTATAAATCTTCCAAAATGTGTGTAAATCCTGTAAACAGTATAAAAGTCCTTGTATAAATCTTCCAAAATATGTGTAAATCCTGTAAACAGTATAAAAGTCCTTGTATAAATCTTCGAAAATATGTGTAAATCCTGTAAACAGTATAAACGTCCTTGTATAAATCTTCCAAAATATTTGTAAATCCTGTAAACAGTATAAAAGTCCTTGTATAAATCTTTCAAAACATGTGTAAATCCTGTAAACAGTATGAAAGTCCTTGTATAAATCTTCCAAAATATGTGTAAATCCTGTAAACAGTATAAAAGTCCTTGTATAAATCTTCGAAAATATGTGTAAATTCTCTAAGGAGTATAAAAGTCTTCATAAGCAGATGAAAATATTTGTAAGTGGAGGTAAATACTGTACAGAGTAAATCTTCATAAAGTGGATGTAAATTCTGAAACAATGTATAAAGTTCATATATACATATTTGTAAGCATAAGAATGTCTCGTGCTGCATTTCAAGCCGATCACCAGGCTGCGCAATGCTACTGTGTGGCTGCCCTGTTAGAACGGCTAACTACGGGGTTTCTCTGGTTTCGGTTGCTCCGAGTAAGTTCTGTGCTTCTGAGCTCATCAAACACAACAATTAAAACACTGAATAAATATCATCACGGGATAGGAATGTGCTTGAGTCAGTGAAGACTTGTTAAGTCATCACTTTACCTGCTGAGACTTACTTAAAAACAAAAAAGTTACAAACCGACTCCTAATTTAAATAGCATTATAAGTCAAACAATAACAAACCTGTGTCGTTAATGACGACATGAAGGTGGTGTGAACATGACAAATGGCTGCAGGAAGTCATGTGTCCTTTATTGTTAGCGCTGCCTTCTATTATCGACCGAAGAAAATTTCTTCTTCTTCTTTCTTTCATGTGAGTGGTCTGTTACGGTCTCAATCCAACGTTTGAAGGATAGAAATGTTAGAACAAAGGGGGGGGGGTTCTGATGTTAAATTGTTTTCATGTGCTGGAAAACGACATGAACTATCTGAAGTCCACGTTAACTGTGAAATAGCGCTACATAAGTTTGGCCACTAGAATTGAAAAGTCCCAAAGCCTGGCTATCAGAATTAATACGGATGAGCACGAAAATGCTAAAACAAACAAGTTCATTGTTAGCTGCCTAACAGACGCTGTGTGTTTGTTAGCCAAACAAGAGATGCCATTTAGGGGCCATGTATAAAACTTGGAATCTAACAAAAGAGGTGACCATAATTATATTGAACTGTTGCACTATAGATGATCAATTATGAAACGATTTGAAAATTTCTACTGCGTTCGTTGGCACATCACGTGATGTTCAAAACGACTTAACGTGAACTATATTCGTTGCTTTATTGAATAAAATAAAACAAAAATCTCACCCCAGTATCTTTAATAGAAGACGCCTCTAGAAACCAGACGAACATCTGTGTTTTAAAATCATGCATTTATATATTTAATTACTCACTTACTCACTGGCACTATCGAACCCGTAGGTTCATGGCCGCACGGACATAAGCTCTCCATACATCCCTATCCTGAGCTAATGCTTTCCAATCATTCCCTGTGAAATCTACTTCCCTAAAATTATAGTTAATGTTATTCTCCCACCTCATTCTCATTGGTATGATAATTGATTCCTTCCATTCATCTGGAAGAGCTTCTTTTTCCCAAATCATACTAAGCAACCAGCGTATCTTGTCCATCAATTTTTCTCCCCCTGATTAATTTAATTAACTAGAGTAAAAGTTCCTGATTCGCGATGGACATGTTCCGTAAATATGCCGCGAATACAGAAACAGCAAATATGGAATAGTAATTTGTATGGGTGTATAGGGGATACGTTCCTAAGTTCCAAAACAAAATAAAATTTATCAAAATAAAATCAATTAATGATAGATTTTGAACAATTTTCCTTTTACTCGACATTATAAATTGGCAACAAAGCAGAAGAGGCGCGTGTTATTCAATCAAAATTATTGCAACGAATGACAAGTTGGAACAATAAAACACCGATCGTGGCGAAGGCTGCCATTTACCAACGGACATAGCGGCACGTGAAATATGGTGGCGGCGGCGGCTTTTAACAACGAACTTTAGGCTTAGTGACGACAAGGTTTGTTTTACTTTGATATTAATTTGTCCATTTGGTTTGAATCGCTCTTTGTAAGTCACCTTGACACGTGCCTGCAGTTAAAAAGTTGCCGATGCGTTAATAAAGGACACTAATCCTTCTAAATACACCGACTGGATCCGCGAATAAATACATTTTACCCGCGAATACAGGAACTGTGTCGCAATTTTTTAACCCACGAATAATGAAAGCGCTAATAAGGGAATAAGAAGCTTTTACTGCATTAATATGACCAATTATTCCCTTCTATTCCCTAAGCCCTATTCATATATTAGTTTATTATATTTGATGCTCCTAACATCGCATGTCATTCTTTTTAGAAGTTCATTTGCTTATTAGAAGTAATGTAATATTATATCCATATTACTGTAAATAAAACTACGGCTGACACTTGTCACGCTCCGCCACTGGCTATATTTAACCATAAACAGACAGATGATGCGTTGAAATTATTAAACATTCAAAGTCAAATTATAAAGATCACTATGGAAACAGAAATTAATAGAGAAATACCATTTTTTAGATCTTACTTTAAGAAGGAATGAGGAAAATAAGATAGAATTTGGAATATGGAGAAAAAAGACGCACATAGATGACTATATCAGAGCTTCACACAGCTCACATAGACGCAGTTTTCAATAGTTTGACACACAGATTAGTGAACATACCCATGAACAAAGAAAATTATGAAAAATAAAAAGAACCACACAATCAACGTGACTACAAAGAATAGATTTGAAGAAAGAATGATACACAAGAAAATAAACAAGTTCAAAAGACAAAAATGTATTAATCAAAGCACTCTTCTAAAAGCAAAAGAAGAAAATCTAAACTTCAAGAAATTCACATGTCATTCATTAAAACACCACAAGTTTCAACATTTTTTTAAAGATTTCAACTAAGGTTGGCACCAAAAAATGACTACAGCATCAGTATATTGATTAGATCTAATAAAAATGTGAAAATGAGAGAAGAAAACAAATCAGCGATTAAATGTGGAGGATGTGAGAAAATATACGTAGAAAAAACAAAGACAATTTTGAAAACTAGAGTGAAAGAACATCTCAGGAATGTCATGAAGGGGGGAGTGGAAAAGTCTGCAGTGGCTGCCGATGCATGGTCAGAAAAACATCTTATTGAGAGAAAGATTAATTTATTAAAACAAATAGAAAAACCTAAGGAATTGACTTTTTGGGAAAAATTCTATTCAGAAAACGAAAAGGAGAAATTAACCCTTTGCCCAGCTCAAAAATTTCTACTAGTTAGATATGGAGAGACATATTCATTTCGGGGTATTCATATTTTAAATGTCTTCTCGACTATTTTAACTGAAGAATGGCATATGTGGAATAGGTGTGGCCACTTCTATGAAAATAATGTGAAACAAATTACATCAGAATCTGGTTGTTTTATAATTACGAATTTCTTCATGAAATAATTATGCAAATATGTAAAGATACAATATATGTATATATATATATATATATATATATATATATATATGGTATGATAAGAAAAATAAATGCCTGGACTGGATTCGAACCCGGATCTCTGAGTCTGTACCTCAGTGTGATATCCATTACACCACCAGGCGAATCCAATTCAAACATTTATTTTTCTTATATAAGTAATAATTATTAAGTAATAATGGGGAATATAATACATATATAAGAAAAATAAATGTTTGAATAGGATTCGCCTGGTGTAATGGATATCACACTTAGGTACAGACTCAGAGATCCGGGTTCGAATCCCGTCCAGGCATTTATTTTTCTTATCATACCATATTAACCTTGCATTGCTCAATGTTAAATATTTAATTATAACACACATATATATATATATATATATATATATAAATTGCTGAGATGTTGTCAGCTGTTGTCTGCTAACCACATACATAAAGCGGCCACTCCCACTGAATATCCATATCGGCAACACTGTCGTGAAAACGTCATGGCCGCAGAATCAGTGGCTGCAGTGTAAGTATGATTTGAGGGAAGTAGATTATACAGGGAATGATTGGAAAACATTAGCTCAGGATATGATTGTATGGAGAGCTTATGTCTATACGGCCATGAACCTACGGGTTTGATAGTGCCAGGGAGTTAGAGTTATAGTTTATGTACCGAAATTGTGTATATGAGTATTTTAATGTATGCAGACGATCTGGTAATTATACAGAAGTCAGAGGATGATTTACAAAGAGCCATTTACATGTTGAATCAATTAGGACTCTATTATAATCTCAAAGTCTCAACTTCAAAAACTAAAATTATGGCTTTTCAGGGCAAAGTGCCAGTCAGAGCAAAAATAGTGATCAATAATGAAATAATAGAACAGATAGCACATTTTAACTATCTTGGTTCAGATATAACATATAGCTATGATTGGGAAATACATAATAAATTAAACCGATATCAAATGATGTGTGGCACCATAAGAAGAACCCTCCGAAAGACTCGGAAGAGAAACTCAGCTTAGGTTATATAAAATTATGGCTGTTCCTGTTCTTTTATATGGATCTGAATGTTGGGTACTTACAAAAAAAGATATCTCTCACATTCAAGCCACTGAAATGAAATTTTTAAGATCTGTAAAAGGATGTACACGCATGGGTAGATTACACAATGAATCAATGAGAAATGAACTGGAGATATTTTCAATAGTTGATAAACTAGAAGTGCACAAATGCCAATGGAAAGAACATTTAGACAGAATGGACAATACAAGATTACCCAAAAAGATCAACAACTACAAACCACATGGGAAAATATCTTTGGGACGGCCTAGGAAACGATGGACTTGAGACCGGAACAGGTCACATTGCCCTAATCCTGGAAAGGAAGAAGAAGAAGGAGAAAAAGAAGAAGAAGGAATAGTGTTTGGTGCCCAAATTAAAAGAAAGTAAACTTATTGTACAATTTAAAAGCAATTACAAAGTATAATCATAACACCGTTCTCTATTTTAAAACTTTTTTGTTTTTTTAAATCTGACAGGTGATTCTAGATGGATTTTTGTGCTGCATTCGAAAATGATCTCCATTTTCTCCCATCACGTCAGGTTTTCAAAATATTCATGAATAACTAGAAATGAAATTATAGCTTTGTAATACATAATAAAAATTACTTTTAACAAGAATATTGCGTAAAAAACTTGGCCAGAATTTGTTATTTGCCACTAATTAATAATTACTTAATATTAATTAATAATTATAAGCATTCCAGGCCATACTTCACTTTTCGACTCATAGAATTTTCGAACTTACTGTCCATCATCAGTTTTTTTAATTTGTGGGCCAACGATTACAATAGCTTTAATTTGTTCATAGGATAATAAAGGAAATGTAGCGCAAAGGTATTTAAAGTAGTCACTGCCTTTATCTAGAGTTTTCAAAAATTGTTTCGTTGAACCTAATTTGACATGGAGAGGTGGCAACAATACTTTTGAGGGATCAATAAGAGGTTCACTTATATTTTTTTCGCCCGGTATTAAATTAGTCCTAAGTGGCCACTGTTCCCTTTCCCAGTGTTCTGACCTACCTCTGCTATCCTATTCACATACGAAACAAGGGTATTTTGTGAAACCAGCTTGCTAACCAACTAATAGTCCAATAATCATGAAATCTCCACAGACTAGCATAGATGGTTTTCGTACTGCAGTTTTTGTAACAAAAACTTTATATTTTCATATGTCTCCTTTAAAACAAAAAGAGTGGGCCACAGGAATGGAAGGATGAATGTTTCCATTATGAAGCAAAACACCTTTAAGACTTTTTTTGAGAAGAATCTATGAAGAACCTCCACTCTTTGGAATTATAGTTTATGTTATAGAATTTTAAGGCAGCAGGGAATGTCTTGGCAATACACTAAATTTACTTCTTCAGAAAAAAAGGGACAAGTTCCTTCTCACGATGCCTGTAACATGAAAAATATGTACTCTCAGTCAATACTTTCTTTACTTTTAACCTAGAGCCTAACAGTTCTGCTGATTCTTTAGGCAAATTTAAATCACTCACTAAATCATTAAGCTCACTTTGATTAAAACATCTATCGCGATCAGAATGATATGGTTCATCATCCACAGGAGATTCAGACGGCAGTGCTATCTGATTCAGGGCGTAAGGCAACCGGAATATCAGGACCGTGAGGTACAAGGCTGAATGGCAGAGGGAATGTTAGGATACACAATATTTTTCTTGTTTTCAGCATTATAACCTGCTACCTTAACTGTGCCAAAAATAACAATCGTCACCTTGATTTGTAGGTTCCCTCCAAATCATAGGGATACCAAAGGGCAATGATTTATTTTTTCCATTTTTCCAACTCCTCAACTCAGCAACACAACTACGACAATCTTTGTGAGAGCACCACGATTTATCCTGGCCTCCTAACTTAATGCCAAAATATTGAAAGTGAGTTTTCTTTACAAAAGCAGTTATATTCTTTGTTTTACTAACCTATATGACCCACATATATATAGCAAAACAGATTTGGATCATTTACACAACCACACATTTTTGTACGGACCTAGGGCGGATGTAATTAACAAATTTAAACATAATTTAAAATATAAACATAATAATAGTTATATTATTTCACATTTTAAGTAATAAAGTTGAAATTATAAACTGTTGGGTCTTTCTAACAAATGATAAGCTCACTGTAATATTACTACAGTACGTACGTTACGAAAAATACTAAAAACATAAAATGTTGAATTGTAAAAAATTCTGACGTGGTGCACAAAAACGGATTTCTTGTTTGCAATCAGCGTGAAATTGTGATTCAGAAATGCTCAATTGTAATTACTCTTTATTGGGAGGGGATTGCGGGCAGTAGGCCAGACGATTTCTTATGAGGTAAGCTTGGCATTAATTTAATTATCTTTTATTTTTTTAATAGGTAGTTGTAACTTGATATTATTTAATGCATTTCAGGATTATTTATGGTTTATTTTTTAACTATACCTCTAGCTTTAGTATGATTTACTTCTTACGTTGTTAAAAAAACAAAATCCACGCAGAACAGTGTAATCATCATGTTGAAGTTTAATATTTTATTATAGAAGATTGTAAAATAATTGGTAGAAAATGTGCACGATGTTTTTAATTTGCTGAGCATTCTAGAACATAGAGCTATACAATGTTACATGTTCTTATCGTGGTTAAATAACACAACTTTGAAAGGAATGAAGAATGCCTGGTTTTTGATGTTAGATTTCATATGGAATGTCCCAGTGGCAACTACGGAGGGTTGTTTCTGATCTCTGATAACAAATGATTTTTAAGTTTTGCCTTAAGAAAAGCCGTGTCTCCACCATCGAGCATGCTCTATTTGATGGCCCTTCACCCGAGCTATGGCTCGGCATCGGAGTTTCCACTGCAGAAGTCTCTTACGCAGCACAGCCATGTCTAGAAGTTCCCACTTCTCTTTATATGCTTTCCAGATATCGTCTATTGTTCGAGGACGCCTGTTTACCAGTGCCCTTTTGAAGAGTCCAAAGGAACAAAAGTCCATCGGTGATGCATCAGGAGACTTCACTGGGATGTTGCTGAATGGAATAGCATATATTCCAGTTTCCTGTTCCATTCTCTCCAGGAACGCCAGAGTTGAACCAGAAGTGTGACTGGAGGCCTTGTCTTGGTGCACCCAGACTTGGTTTTTGTCTGTACCATAGAGAGCTGGGATTTCAGTCGGGTAAATTGGGGTGAGAACTTCTTCCTGGTAGTACTGGCAGTTGATTTTGGCCTTTTTAGCTACTCTGCGAATGGTCAGTTTTCCATTGTAGCAATATCCCGCGATGACCATAAATCCCTTGCAAAAACTTTCTCTGCATTCGGCATACCACTTTAAATTTGTTTTTCACCCCTTTCTCTATAGTAAATTGCCCGGGGTTTGTTGCAGTCTCCTAGATAAACATATGCTTCATCAAGTGTGACCAAAAAATTCCATTTTTCTCCTGCCAGGTGCTTTTCATAGAGTTTCCTGCTGTTGTTGCGGCATTCGGCAATGTGACGTGGCAACAATTTATGAACGCTGCTTTTGTGGCGCTTCTCCATGTTTAAATCTTTGTTTATTATGGTGTTTACAGTTTTAAGAGATATTCCCAATCTGTTCGCAATCACCCTTTGTGTAGCAGGGTTACCACCAGAGATAAGGGCCTTGACCTTTCTGATTACATCTGGGGTGCGGGTAGTAGCAGGTCGTGGATTTGCCTGTTTCTTTCCTTTTGGAATTAATCCCAAGCGACCCTTTCCCTTTTTATTAAGCACTGAACTAATTCCACATTTTGACACCACAAAATTACGTTTTTGCATGCCTCAATAATCGCGGAATAACTATAATTAGCGTCGAAAAGGACAGTGATGTACTCTTCCCAAAACGGGTCTATCTGCTTAGGTATTATGAGAGCAACACGCGTGCGAGTGTAACAGAAGCAGCACACTGACTGGTTTGATCACCTCGCACGCTCCTGCCCTGATGACTCACAGTCCAACGTTACAATCTACTTGGCAAATCGTTCTCAGAGATCGGAAACAACCCTCCGTAGTTTGTCTTATTGAACATAATCCAACTCACAAATTTTTTGGAAAATATTACACTTATTTTGCCAAAAGATATAAAAATACAGAAATAAAATTTAATGTGAGGAGAAACCATTCAAAATCTTAAATTTTAAATCAGAAAAATATGTAAAAACATTTGAAAATTACAATATGCATAACTCTGTAAATTTAAAAGAATAGAAAATATCACAAATAGCTAGAAAATAGGAGAACAGGCAAGTAGGCCTTCACAAACCTAAAAAGAATCAACATGAAATGTATTAATTAAATAAAAATAAAACGTAGTTTTCTTTGATTTTCATATTTATTATATAATTCAGTGACAGCTGTTTCAGTACACTGTACCTTCTTCAGACATGTTAACAAATTATGAAATTTGTTGTATTGAAAGGTTTATCGTCAGATTTTGAATGTTTTGTTCTCATTTATTTTAAAATATTATTAATAATGTTACAAAACTGAAGCTAACAGACCCAAAATTCTCTTCATATGGAAGCAATTGTAACACAAAAAGTTTATCAAGTTCTAAATGAGTGAAATCAGTTTGTTACCAGGAGATGCGTGTTTAATCATGCAATAATAGTTTCTTATGGTTACAATAACTCTGTGTTGTAACGCTGTCACCAGGTGGCTAACTAGAACGCATGAACAGATATTTAAACCTGCAAATACTTGTTACATGTTCTATTATACAACAAGTTTCCCTGACAATAGTTAATTTTGTTCCATTAAATTTACCTATACATTCTTTTGAAGTTAATTCTTATTTTTAGCATCGTATTCCCTACTGAGTAACACTAAGAAATTGGGACTGGAAGTAAATATCAATAAAACTAAATATATGGTCACATATAGAAATACATTATATAATAGAAGTGGACAGCTAATGACAAATGAGGGAAAATTTGAGGAAGTGGCTGAATTCAAATACCTAGGAACAATAATCACAAACAGGAATGAGATGCACAAGGAAATTAAACATAGGCTCAATTATGGAAATGCGTGCTATTATGCATTGCAGAGACTCTTGACTTCGCAGCTCCTTTCAAAAAACGTTAAACTGAAAATATATAAAACTGTTATTCTACCAGTTATATTATATGGGTGCGAAACATGGACTATTACTTTAAGGGAGGGAAGGAGATTACGAGTATTTGAAAATAAAGTTCTTAGGACAATTCTTGGACCAAAGAGAGATGAACAGACAGGTGAATGGAGAAGACTTGCATAACAGTGAACTACATGGTCTTTATAGGAAGTCAGATATAATAAGAACAGTTAAGTATCGTAGACTGCGATGGGCAGGACATGTTGCACGTATGGGGAATGAAAGACTTGCATGGAAGCATCTTGTAGGAAAACCAGAGGGAAAACGTCCAGTTGGTAGACCAAGAATGAGGTGAGAGATTAACATTAACTATGATTTGAGGGAAGTAGATTATACAGGGGATAATTGGAAAACATTAGCTCAGGATAGGGCTGTATGGAGAGCTTATGTCCGCGCGGCCATGAACCTACGGGTTCGATAGTGCCAGCAAGTGAGTAAGTAAGTAAGTAATAATAATAATAATAATAATAATAATAATAATAATAATAATAATAATAATAATAATAAACCTTTTTCGGTTACTTGAAAAAAAAAATGAAATTAGATATGTTTACAGATTGGGGAGGCTACAGGTGGAAGGTTGCGTCTTGGTCACCCCACCACGTGGCATACTTGGAGGGTGGGAGTCGATGTGACGATAGCTTCATCACAGCGTCTGTGGTCCAACAGCCGTAGTGGAGGTCGCCACGCGCCACAACCGGTAAGTACACTTGTCTTTTTTAATTATTTCATATCTTCCTGGCAGAAATTTTAAAATTTGCAACTCTACAATATACAATTCATCAACATATAACAGACGCAGTGTTTTGATGTACGTTATATAAATTGTTTTAAACTAATTATTATGTTAGAAACACAATATAATAATAATAATAATAATAATAATAATGCTTTATTTTAGCTGATAGAGTTAAGGCCATAAGGCCTTCTCTTCCACTCAACCAGCGAATAGTAGAATTATAGGAAAATTACATACATATTACAATTTTAAGATATTAAAATACAGACTAAACAAAATACAATGATGATGTGATCTAATACCAACAAAAACATAGAATATAATAAAATTAAAATGATATAAAATAAAGTAAGTAGCTTCCTAGATGATTATTAATGGAATGCTCTATATAGTTGTTATGCAGTTAATGTTTTCATTGTGTCGAACTTAAGATATCAGTTAATTTGTATTTAAATAATGATAGCGATTGACAGTCCCTGACATGACTGGGAAGTGAGTTCCATGCTCTAGTCATAGATATAGAGTATAGACATGTCCTGTGCTGTGGTATCAAAAGTAAAGAAGAGTCTTGTGATCTTGTTCCCAAATTGCGATGAGCCCATACATTTTGAAAAGTGTTGTTAAATAACCTGGTAAATATGTGTGCAGAATTTGGAATAGTAAGGTATGTGAATGTAAAGTTCTTGTCATTTAAGAGTAGCCATGATAAGGCCTGAAATGAAGGAATATCGTGAATAATTTAATTTTTTGTTGTGGAAATTTAATGTCAATATAATATTTGACAAACGTTCACACATACATAACCTATAAACTTTTAATTTTGTTTTCTATTTATTCCAACGCATAACTAACTTACTGGCACTGTCGAACCCGTAGGTTCATGGTCGTGCGGACATAAGCTCCTTATACATCCCTATCCTGAGCTACTGTTTTGCAACCATTCCCAGTGTAATATACTTTCCTCAAATCATTGTTAATGTAATTTCCCCAACTCATTCATGGCCTACCTACTTGGCGTTTTCCTATTGGTTTTCCTACAAGCAGTTTCCATGCCTCTCTTTCATTCTTCATTCGTGCCACATGCCCTGCCCATCGCAGTCTACGCCTTGATATCAATCTCGCACAAGATGGCTGCAAGTATGAATGATTGTAATCAAAACGACGAAATTGAAAAAGCGTGGGAAGTTGGGTGTGCTTATTTAGTGCCAAAGAAATCTAAATGAAGATATGAAAAAAACATACGTTTCATTTAGAAGGTGACTGGAGAAAAATAATTGTAGTGTAAGTGAAAAAAAGTATGGTTGTTTATTTCGTGTTTAGGAGTGAAATATTAAAGTTTCCAGCGAGTTTGTGGTCAGAATATTCATTGCTGTTGACGATGATAAATTTAAAAGAAGGTATCAATATTGCAGATTTTGTTACACAAGTTAGCTTCCTCAAAATGTTTCCGCAGAAATGAAGGGCACAATAATAGGCCTAACCTCGAAACCCGCCATTACGAAAAAGTTTTTGACGAACCCTTGAAATATTTTGCGAACTCCCTGGGGATTCACGAACCACAGAGGTTGGGAAGCGAAGGTGTAGGGTATTGAACGTGGAGCTCTCAAATACAACTATCACATTAACAACTGACGATGTGTTAATGGATTAATGGAAACTAATGTTTTGAGTGTTACCAAATAATTTAGCAAGTAATAAGGATTTCCGTAAACTGTAACATATCCTCTTTACAAGGTTGACGCCCAACTCCTCGTAAAACAATGTAAATGTCACGTTCAAAACACCAGGTAATTAAGTATTAATATGCGGCTTCAACTTCTTCTAAAACCATCTCGGTTTCAAGTTACCTATGATTTTTATACGTTGTTCATTGATATAGGCCTAATAGACGAGGCATGTCGTCTTAAAACTTGTCAACCCACATTTTTCAAAAATCAGTTTTCTGTATTATCGACCGCTTATTGAAGTTTTCTCTCGACCGTTTAACTCATGCCCCAAATGGTAATCAATAAACAATCACGATTCAATTAATTTTGTTTTACAACCAATAACAACCGTGTTTCACCTCGCTTTTTATTGATTTCTCTTTATCAGCTCCTGCTCATTGTTATAATAGACCAGGTCAAAAAAATTGTCAACCCACATTTTTCAAAAATCAGTTTTCTGTATTATCGACCTCTTATTGAAGTTTTTTCTCGACTGTTTAACGCACGCCCCAAATGGTAGTCAATGACCAATCACGTTTCAATTAATTTTGTTTTACAACCAATAACAACCGTGTTTCACCTCGCTCTTTTTATTGATTTCTCTTTATCAGCTCCTGCTCATTGTTATAATAGACCAGGTCAAAAAACTTGTCAACCCACATTTTTCAAAAATCAGTTTTCTGTATTATCGACCTCTTATTGAAGTTTTCTCTCGACTGTTTAACGCACGCCCCAAATGGTAGTCAATAACCAATCACGTTTCAATTAATTTTGTTTTACAACCAATAACAACCGTGTTTCACCTCGCTCTTTTTATTGATTTCTCTTTATCAGCTCCTGCTCATTGTTATAATAGACCAGGTCAAAAAACTTGTCAACCCACATTTTTCAAAAATCAGTTTTCTGTATTATTGACCGCTTATTGAAGTTTTCTCTCGACCGTTTAACTCATGCCCCAAATGGTAATCAATAACCAATCACGATTCAATTAATTTTGTTTTACAACCAATAACAAGCGTGTTTCACCTCGCTTTTTATTGATTTCTCTTTATCAGCTCCTGCTCATTGTTATAATAGACCAGGTAAAAAAACTTGTCAACCCACATTTTTCAAAAATCAGTTTTCTGTATTATCGACCTCTTATTGAAGTTTTCTCTCGACTGTTTAACTCATGCCCCAAATGGTAGTCAATGACCAATCACGTTTCAATTAATTTTGTTTTACAACCAATAACAACCGTGTTTCACCTCGCTCTTTTTATTGATTTCTCTTTATCAGCTCCTGCTCATTGTTATAATAGACCAGGTCAAAAAACTTGTCAACCCACATTTTTCAAAAATCAGTTTTCTGTATTATCGACCTCTTATTGAAGTTTTCTCTCGACTGTTTAACTCATGCCCCAAATGGTAGGCAATGACCAATCACGTTTCAATTAATTTTGTTTTACAACCAATAACAACCGTGTTTCACCTCGCTCTTTTTATTGATTTCTCTTTATCAGCTCCTGCTCATTGTTATAATAGACCAGGTCAAAAAACTTGTCAACCCAAATTTTTCAAAAATCAGTTTTCTGTGTTATCGACCTCTTATTGAAGTTTTCTTTCGACCGTTTAACGCACGCCCCAAATGGTAGGCAATGACCAATCACGTTTCAATTAATTTTGTTTTACAACCAATAACAAGCGTGTTTCACCTCGCTTTTTATTGATTTCTCTTTATCAGCTCCTGCTCATTGTTATAATAGACCAGGTCAAAAAACTTGTCAACCCACATTTTTCAAAAATCAGTTTTCTGTATTATCGACCTCTTATTGAAGTTTTCTCTCGACTGTTTAACTCATGCCCCAAATGGTAGGCAATGACCAATCACGTTTCAATTAATTTTGTTTTACAACCAATAACAAGCGTGTTTCACCTCGCTTTTTATTGATTTCTCTTTATCAGCTCCTGCTCATTGTTATAATAGACCAGGTCAAAAAACTTGTCAACCCACATTTTTCAAAAATCAGTTTTTCTGTATTATCGACCTCTTATTGAAGTTTTCTCTCGACTGTTTAACTCATGCCCCAAATGGTAGGCAATGACCAATCACGTTTCAATTAATTTTGTTTTACAACCAATAACAACCGTGTTTCACCTCGCTCTTTTTATTGATTTCTCTTTATCAGCTCCTGCTCATTGTTATAATAGACCAGGTCAAAAAAATTGTCAACCCACATTTTTCAAAAATCAGTTTTCTGTATTATCGACCTCTTATTGAAGTTTTCTCTCGACTGATTAACTCATGCCCCAAATGGTAGGCAATGACCAATCACGTTTCAATTAATTTTGTTTTACAACCAATAACAACCGTGTTTCACCTCGCTTTTTATTGATTTCTCTTTATCAGCTCCTGCTCATTGTTATAATAGACCAGGTCAAAAAACTTGTCAACCCACATTTCTCAAAAATCAGTTTTCTGTATTATCGACCTCTTACTGAGGTTTTCTCTCGACTGTTTAACTCATGCCCCAAATGGTAGGCAATGACCAATCACGTTTCAATTAATTTTGTTTTACAACCAATAACAAGCGTGTTTCACCTCGCTCTTTTTATTGATTTCTCTTTATCAGCTCCTGCTCATTGTTATAATAGACCAGGTCAAAAAACTTGTCAACCCACATTTTTCAAAAATCAGTTTTCTGTATTATCGACCTCTTATTGAAGTTTTCTCTCGACCGTTTAACTCATGCCCCAAATGGTAATCAATAACCAATCACGTTTCAATTAATTTTGTTTTACAACCAATAACAACCGTGTTTCACCTCGCTCTTTTTATTGATTTCTCTTTATCAGCTCCTGCTCATTGTTATAATAGACCAGGTCAAAAAACTTGTCAACCCACATTTTTCAAAAATCAGTTTTCTGTATTATCGACCTCTTATTGAAGTTTTCTCTCGACTGTTTAACTCATGCCCCAAATGGTAGGCAATGACCAATCACGTTTCAATTAATTTTGTTTTACAACCAATAACAAGCGTGTTTACACCTCGCTTTTTATTGATTTCTCTTTATCAGCTCCTGCTCATTGTTATAATAGACCAGGTCAAAAAACTTGTCAACCCACATTTTTCAAAATCAGTTTTCTGTATTATCGACCTCTTATTGAAGTTTTTTTCTCTCGACTGTTTAACTCATGCCCCAAATGGTAGGCAATGACCAATCACGTTTCAATTAATTTTGTTTTACAACCAATAACAACCGTGTTTCACCTCGCTTTTTATTGATTTCTCTTTATCAGCTCCTGCTCATTGTTATAATAGACCAGGTCAAAAAACTTGTCAACCCACATTTTTCAAAAATCAGTTTTCTGTATTATCGACCTCTTATTGAAGTTTTCTCTCGACTGTTTAACTCATGCCCCAAATGGTAGGCAATGACCAATCACGTTTCAATTAATTTTGTTTTACAACCAATAACAAGCGTGTTTCACCTCGCTTTTTATTGATTTCTCTTTATCAGCTCCTGCTCATTGTTATAATAGACCAGGTCAAAAAACTTGTCAACCCACATTTTTCAAAAATCAGTTTTCTGTATTATCGACCTCTTATTGAAGTTTTCTCTCGACTGTTTAACTCATGCCCCAAATGGTAGGCAATGACCAATCACGTTTCAATTAATTTTGTTTTACAACCAATAACAACCGTGTTTCACCTCGCTCTTTTTATTGATTTCTCTTTATCAGCTCCTGCTCATTGTTATAATAGACCAGGTCAAAAAACTTGTCAACCCACATTTTTCAAAAATCAGTTTTCTGTGTTATCGACCTCTTATTGAAGTTTTCTTTCGACCGTTTAACGCACGCCCCAAATGGTAGGCAATGACCAATCACGTTTCAATTAATTTTGTTTTACAACCAATAACAACCGTGTTTCACCTCGCTTTTTATTGATTTCTCTTTATCAGCTCCTGCTCATTGTTATAATAGACCAGGTCAAAAAACTTGTCAACCCACATTTTTCAAAAATCAGTTTTCTGTATTATCGACCGCTTATTGAAGTTTTCTCTCGACCGTTTAACTCATGCCCCAAATGGTAATCAATAACCAATCACGTTTCAATTAATTTTGTTTTACAACCAATAACAACCGTGTTTCACCTCGCTCTTTTTATTGATTTCTCTTTATCAGCTCCTGCTCATTGTTATAATAGACCAGGTCAAAAAACTTGTCAACCCACCTTTTTAAAAAATCAGTTTTCTGTATTATCGACCTCTTATTGAAGTTTTCTCCCGACTGTTTAACGCACGCCCCAAATGGTAGTCAATGACCAATCACGTTTCAATTAATTTTGTTTTACAACCAATAACAACCGTGTTTCACCTCGCTCTTTTTATTGATTTCTCTTTATCAGCTCCTGCTCATTGTTATAATAGACCAGGTCAAAAAACTTGTCAACCCACCCACATTTTTCAAAAATCAGTTTTCTGTATTATCGACCTCTTATTGAAGTTTTCTCTCGACTGTTTAACGCACGCCCCAAATGGTAGTCAATGACCAATCACGTTTCAATTAATTTTGTTTTACAACCAATAACAACCGTGTTTCACCTCGCTCTTTTTATTGATTTCTCTTTATCAGCTCCTGCTCATTGTTATAATAGACCAGGTCAAAAAACTTGTCAACTCACATTTTTCAAAAATCAATTTCCTGTATTATCGACCTCTTATTGAAGTTTTCTCTCGACTGTTTAACTCATGCCCCAAATGGTAGGCAATGACCAATCACGTTTCAATTAATTTTGTTTTACAACCAATAACAACCGTGTTTCACCTCGCTCTTTTTATTGATTTCTCTTTATCAGCTCCTGCTCATTGTTATAATAGACCAGGTCAAAAAACTTGTCAACCCACATTTTTCAAAAATCAGTTTCCTGTATTATCGACCTCTTATTGAAGTTTTCTCTCGACTGTTTAACGCACGCCCCAAATGGTAGTCAATGACCAATCACGTTTCAATTAATTTTGTTTTACAACCAATAACAACCGTGTTTCACCTCGCTCTTTTTATTGATTTCTCTTTATCAGCTCCTGCTCATTGTTATAATAGACCAGGTCAAAAAACTTGTCAACCCACATTTTTCAAAAATCAGTTTCCTGTATTATCGACCTCTTATTGAAGTTTTCTCTCGACTGTTTAACGCACGCCCCAAATGGTAGTCAGTGACCAATCACATTTCAATTAATTTTGTTTTACAACCAATGACAGTCGTGTTTCACCTCGCTCTTTATCAGCTCCTGCTTTTGTGATAAAGAAAGCTCCCCCTTTTTAATATTCAGAAAAGTTCACAGCATCATTTTTCTCCAACAAATACATTGAATATAGCAAATAATGAAACAGATTCCTTGGTTTTACTGAGTTGTTTCCTAAAAAATAAATATTAATAACCTATAATGTTGATTATATAACATACACTTTGGTGTGTTTCATTGTTTCTCCACTAGGGTGCATTCGTACAATATTGCGATCCTATTTGGCAATAAATAATATGATAACTTTGCAGTGAATTTACATAACCTCACAATTCTTGTTTGTTTACAAACATCGCCGTTTACATTAAATATATAAATATTTTAAAATAACTATAGTTAAACAATGATTTGTGAGTAAACAGCTTAATTTTATTCGTTAAATAGTCCTAACAAATGCCACTCTTGATTTCCAAATCCTCTCGGAAATTAAAAACCTCGCTATCGCGTTAAACATTTTCCTCGACTCTGTAAATACCACTTCGCATCGTAATATACTATTATACTGGCGCCTCATGTAATTAACTAGAATTTCTTGTTAGTTTAGAAAATATTTCGTGTCACAGAACAGACATAATTAAAATTGTGGAGTATTAGAGGGTGAAAACTGTATAAAGGATAAAAGCGATGACACTGTATTTGCGTGACACTCAACTCCCTTGAGGCTGCGTTCATTTGAGTTTCACGACACAACATGATGAGCTGAGATGAGACTACCATGTTTCAAGTCTTGAAACGTATGACAATCCATTCATAATATTGTACTGTAGTTATCTATCCTTAATACCTTTGTATTCATGAATTCCGATATTAACCTTTTGTTCAATCATCATCATCCGGTATCATGGCAGCTGCCGCCGTCTTCCGGAAACCAAACGCCATTCCTCTTTGTCCATCCATTGATCTTCCTCCATTCCTCTGATATTCATAGCTGCTTGTACCCCTTCTATCCAAGTTTTCTTCGGTCTTCCTCTCTTCCTCATTTCCATCGGAATCCATTCCATAACAATTTTTGGCAATCTTTGCTCTGGCATTCGTTTGACATGACCATACCACTGCAATCTTTTCTTTTCTATGATGTCTATGATGTCCGGCTCCTCTTGTACACCCATAATTTCCCTTATTTCTTTATTTCGTATTCTATCCATTCTAGATTTTCCAGCTGATCTTCTTAAAACATCCATTTCTGTACTTAAAATTCTTTTCATTTCCCTGGTAGGAATTTGCCAGACTTCAGCACCATATGTTAAAATTCTCTGAATTATGGTTTGATATATATTAACCTTTTGTTAATAAAATAATACTTTGAAAGATAAATTAGTACACAAAATATATAAATAAAACAATATATCCTGGTGATACTTACTTACCCCCTGGCACTATCAAACCCGTGCATTCACGGCCATGAGGAAATAAGCTCTCCATACATCCCTATCGTGAGCTAATGCTTTCCAATCATTCCCTGTATAATCTACTTCTCTCAAATCATGGTTAATATAATTCTTCCACCTCATTCTTGGTCTACTAACTGGGCGCTTTCCCCTCTGGTTTCCCTACAAGAATATTCCATGCAAGTCTTTCATTCCCCATACGTGCAACATGTCCTGCCCATCGCAGTCTACGAGATTTAACTGTTCTTATTATATCTGGCTTCCTATAAAGACCATGTAGTTCATTGTTATGTAGTCTTCTCCATTCACCTGTCTGTTCATCTCTATTTGGACCAAAAATGTTCCTAAGAACTTTATTCTCAAATACTTGTAATCTCCTTTCCTCCCTTAAAGTAAGAGTCCATGTTTCGCACCCATATAATATAACTGGTAGAATAATAGTTTTATATATTTTCAGTTTAACGTTTTTTGAAAGGAGTTGGGACATCAAAAGTCTTTGCAATGCATAATAGCACGCATTCCCAGAATTGAGCCTATGTTTAATTTGTTTGTGCATCTCATTCCTATTTGTGATTATTGTTCGTAGGTATTTGAATTCAGCCACTTCCTCAAAATTTCCCTCATTAGCCATTAGCTGTCCACTCCAGTGGAACACATGTCCGAATTTCTTGACGGTTACATTTTTACGGTGAAAGATCGTCACTCTTTCGACCCAGGTACTTTTTTTCGTCTGGCTTATCACCTTCGACAGTCCGGCATGGGTAACCCTATCGGCAGCAATGCTACCGCCGGCATTACTCTAGGGATCATTTAAGCACGCAAGCCACTCCACCACGACAAGGTAAAGATACCATGGAGTGGGTCCTGGTGATAGTCTAGCTAAAGTCAGTAAACAATCAGGTGCAGATTTGTCCAATTTGAACCATAAATACTGATAAAAGCAGTCAAATCATGGCAATAAAACATTCCGAAATTGATGCCAATACATGTCATCATCATCATCATGAACAAATTCGTTTTAGGCCATGTGGCCTGTACGGTAAACCTAGCGAAGATGGTCTTGATCTTTCCACCAATGTTTTGGTCTTCCTTGGTCCCTATGTCCAGTTGGGGTATATTGGAATGCCTATTTTGGAAGTCTATTTCTTGCCATTCTCCTCAGATGATTTGCCAATACATGTTTTGCTCTTAAACAGAACATCATCAGGGTTGACAAATGTTGGTATCAGTTCGGACATTTTTTTGTCATAATTTGTTTGCTTCTACTAGATTTGTGACTTTAATTGGACTATTTAACTCATGCCCCAAATGGGAGACAATGACCAATCACGTTTCAATGAATTTTATTTTACAACCAATGACAGTCGTGTTCCACTTCGCTCTTTATCGAATTCTCTTTACCAGCTCCTGCTTCTGTGATAAAGACAGCTCCTCTTTTTTAATATTCTGAACAGGTCAGAGCATTATTTTGCAGTGACTGACTCTCCAACATATAGCAAATAATGAACAGATTCCTTCGAACTACACATTTGATGATTTTGTTTTTAAAGAATATATTGAGTTGTTTACTAAGAAATAAATTAATAACCTATATTGTTGGTTATAATATGCAGTTTGATATGCTTCATTATTTTTTCAATTAGGGTGCATTCTTACAATATTGTGATCCTATTTGACAATGAATAATATGATCTAGTTGAAGTGAACAAATAAATGAAACATAACCACACATTTATGATTTGTTTCCAAACATCGCCGTTTACATTAAATATATAAATATTTTAAAATAACTATATTTAAATAATGTCCACCGCTGTGGTCTCGAGGTAGCGTGCTGCCTTATCACGCAGCGGGCCTGGGTTCGATCCCCGGTCGGGGCAGTTTTTCTATGTGAGGTTTTTCCTCACCTGTAAGTGAAATGTCAGGAAAACTTTAAGGCCCAAACGGTCCCCGAAATCATATGGCCATCATCATCATCCTTATCATTATCATCATCGTCATCCTTCACCTGTGTGGAAAGCGACGGGAAGCTACCACACCTACAATTCCCTAGTAAAGCTGCAAACATAGCATGAAAATGCTATGATTGCAGTGAAGGATGCCTTCGGGCAGAATTACTATGGATGGATGGATGGATATTTAAATAATGAATTTTGATGAACAGCTTCATTTTATTCTTTAAATAGTCGTAACAAATGCCACTCGTGATTTCCAAATCCTTTAGACAAATTTGCTTGCCACTTCGTGTCTCATGAATTTATCGATAATTTAGAAATCACTCGTGGCATTACTTATGACTATTTAACTCACGCCCCAAATGGGAGTCAATGACCAATCACGTTTGAATGATTTCTGTTTTACAACCAATCAGAGTCGTGTTTCACGAAATATTTATCAGTGTTATAATTACCATATTAAACAAAGCTCCTCCTTTTTAATATTCTGAACAGGTCTAACCATTATTTTGCAGTGACTGAGCCTGTGAGAAATACGGCTACCAGATTGTATATATATATAGTGCATGAATGTCAACACATGCCGCATGCGGGAGTTAATATATAAACATTTGTAGCAATTGATTATACCACCAAAAAAAGAAACCACTATTTGCACTTTCTTAAATGTATTTTTTCCCAGGTAACAATCCAGAAAAATATAATTGTCATATTTACATCATACGACATCAGAAATGAATTAATATACAGTTTGATGCGTTTCATTTTTTCTCCACTAGAGAGAATTCTTACAATATTGCGTTCCTTTGGCAATAAATAGTATGATCTGGTTGAAGTGATAAACAAAAGAAGCAGATGAAGCGTACCTATCGTTTCTCATTTGTTTTCAAACATCGCCGTTTACATTAAATATATAAATATTTTAAAATAACTACAGTTAAATAATGATTTGTGAGGAAACAGCTTAATTTTATTCGTTAAATAGTCCTAACAAATGCCACTCTTGATTTCCAAATTCTCTAGATAAATTGGAAATCACTCGTGGCATTACTTATGATAAATCAGCATCAGATGTCTTACTTACTTTTAACTGAATTATCATTAGTAATACCACGAGTGATTTCGAAATTATCGATAAATTCACGACTCACGAAGTGAGGAGTGAATTTATGTAGAGAATTTGGAAATCAAGAGTGGCATTTGTTAGGACTATTTAACGAATAAAATTAAGCTGTTTACTCACAAATCATTATTTAAATATAGCTATTTTAAAATATTTATATATTTAATTTAAACGCCGATGTTTGAAAACAAATGAGAAGCGATAGGTACGCTTCATCTGCTTCTTTTGTTTATCACTGCAACCAGATCATACTATTTATTGCCAAAGGAACGCAATATTGTAAGAATTCTCTCTAGTGGAGAAAAAATGAAACACATCAGACTGTATATTAATTCATTTCTGATGTCGTATGATGTAAATATGACAATTATATTTTTCTGGATTGTTACCTGGGAAAAAATAATTTAAGAAAGTGCACGCCGTAGCGTAGTGGTTAAGGCACTGAGCTACAAGCCGGAGGGTCGAGGGTTCAAGTCCCGTTGGGTCAGGATTTTTAAACTGACCCAAACCCTCTGGCGGCACTATGGCCCTGGGGTCGACTCAGCCTCTAACTGAAATGAGTACCAGACGCTTGTTCTGGGGTAAAGGCGGCCGTCACGCAGGGCTGACAACCCGGCTGACATAAAGTGCCGATTGTCTAGAAAAAGTGGGAGCCTTAACCTCCTACTACCCCAAGGGCCTCCTGAGGCCTGTTGTGGGATCACTTTACCTTTTTTTTTGCAAACAGTGGTTTCTTTTTTTGGTGGTATAATAAATTGCTACAAATGTTTTTATATTAACTCCCGCATGCGGCATGTGTTGACATTCATGCACTATATATACAATCTGCTAGCCGTATTTCTTATAGAGTAAGTCACTGAAAAATAATGGTTAGACCTGTTCTGAATATTAAAAAGGAGGAGCTTTCTTTAATATGGTAATTATAACACTGATAAATATTTCGTGAAACACGACTCTGATTGGTTGTAAAACAGAAATCATTGAAACGTGATTGGCCATTGAGTCCCATTTAGGGCATGAGTTAAATAGTGACTAAGGTACTAGGTCATTCAGTAAGCAATGCACATAATTTTAGTTCTTGATTCCTGTCACTGGAAATGAACGAAACGTTTTAGAACATATCTTCAATCCTTCGTTTGTGAATGTTTGTTACAAACTGGTAGTCTATAAGTCCGTAGTAATTTGTGCATTTTTACACTCTTTATATTAGCTTGACCTGTATCTATCTATCTATCTATCTATCTATCTATCTATCTATCTATGAAACGGAATCTTTCAACGCGATTTTCACCCACTTAAAATCATCGGATCGACTTGAAACTTTGTATATTTGTAGAGAACCCGTGACAATACAATAATTTCATATTTATTTTCTAAAATCCTGGCCATAATCATCAGAAAATCAAAAAAAGTGTTTTTGTATCAATGTAACGGAATCTTTCAACGCGATTTTCACCCACTTAGAAACATTGGATCGACTTGAAACTTTGTATACTTGTAGGGGGGGGGGAACCCGTCACAATACAATAATTTCATATTTTGTTTCTAAAGTCCTGGCCAGACAGAATCATGAAATCATCAAAAAAATGAAAACTGGTGCAATAGGTTGCGGACTTGTCGAGTTTTTAGTCCATCGTTGTAAGAGCTCAGTTGGTAGAGCAGTGAACTCTTAGTGGTATATAATTAAAGTAATCCATACGTCGCTGGTTCAAATCCGGCTGGGATGGTTTTTTTTATAGAAGAATATTACTTTTAGCTCATACTACAAAAGTATCGAATTTAAAGATATTTACATTTTTATCTTATTCTGTAAAATATTAACACTAAAAAATAAAAAATAAATAATAGTTTAAAAAAAACTAAAAGAACACGCTTTATTAGAAAACTAAAAAATGAAAAATAATTTTAATTTCCAGTACGCTTGGGATAAAATAAAGTGGTCAACAAAAAAATATAGAACACATATAGAATAAAATTAGAGTTATCAACAAAAAGAAAATAATTTTACCATCAAAAGCGTGGGGTGCTTTTTATGATTTTTACATTTTCTTCTTAGAGAGCTTACTTTTACTAATATCTGTTTATTATCAAATATATTAATTGATATAGAGCACCCCACGCTTTTGATGGTAAAATTATTTTCTTTTTGTTGATAACTCTAATTTTATTCTATATGTGTTGGAGATAATTTTTTTGTTGACCACTTTATTTTATCCCAAGCGTACTGGAAATTAAAATTATTTTTCATTTTTTAGTTTTCTAATAAAGCGTGTTCTTTTAGTTTTTTAAAACTATTATTTATTTAAAACTCATGTTAATTACTAAGATTGGTTGGTGAAACCCCTCAATGATGAGGAAAATTCTCAAAATGAGTGAATGAAGTTATATTCAGTTACAGCCAGTATTTTGTGCCCTTATAATCTGAAGGTTGATGAACATGTAATCCTGGAGATTGACACGGTGATTCTACAAATTGAGTGACGTATGCGGGCGGGGTCATGTCATAATTAGCTTCTGTGTGTGTCAAGTTACCGCCCAAGTGACACCTCCCTGTTATACCCACTGTAGGACATGCACTTTCCTCATCCTGAAGGTGATTTTCTAACGAGCGAATTGACTCTAGCGATAGCGATTGGAACTTGTAATCGGGAAGTCCCGGGTTCATATCCCGGAACCGATCAAACATGTAAAGTGTTTTAAGCGCTCTGATCTCGAGGTATGTGTTGCCTTGTCACGGAGCGGACCTGAGTTCGAGTCTCGGTTGGGGCAAGTTTTTTGAGTGAGTTTTTTTTCTTGGGGTTTTTCCTCATCTGTAAGATTAATAATAATAATAATAATAATAATAATAATAATAATAATAATAATAATAATAATAATCCGATCCGATTGAGGGTCTTTCCACTTTTCAGCGGTTGCCCTTTTTACCAGCCGGCTGCTGGCCCTTCACATCCACATGTGTCAATCACAGAGGTAGATGATCAACAGCCAGTGTAGGGGTGACATGTGGTTAGCATATCGAGTCCCCCAGCCGTTATAGCTGGTTCCTCAACCTGGAGCCGCTACTTATTGTAGCTACCCAATTGCCTCACGAAGCTGGGTGGGCACCAGTCCCATACTGGCCGAAATACCATGAGAAAATTTCTTCCCCCATGGAGACTCGAACCAGCGCAAGTCCCGTAGCTCTGCGCCAAGGCTTCCTACCTTAACCGCTCGGCTACGGCGCGGGACATAATAATAATAATAATAATAATAATAATAATAATAATAATAATAATAATAATGTTTTATTTATTCTGGCAGAGTTAAGGCCATACATCCTTCTCTTCCACTCAACCAGCACAAATACAAATAAATATTTGACAAATATAGATATACACTATACTAATTATAAACAGTTAAAGATACATTAAATGTAGCAATGTAAATTTCATGTACAAACAATATTTTATACGATAATAACAATAATAATACTTACGATAATAATAATAATAATAATAATAATATAATAATGATAATTTATTTATTTATATACAGAATTTTAATGTTTACACATCTTTCTGTGCCTAAAGTTTTATTTTTCTTCTCCACTCGTCTCTCTCCATCCAATCCATGTCCTCCAGTCCTGTTGCTCTCATTCCAGTTCTTATTTCCTGCATCCACGAGTTTCGAGGTCTTCCTCTCCTCCTTCCAGGTGGACACCATTCCAATGGTTTTTCCTGGGTAATCTTTCTTCTTGCATTCGTCGTACGTGCCCATACCAATTTAATTGCTTATACCGTTTATAATCTACTATTGAATAACCAATATTCATTTTTCTCTTATGACAGTATTTCTTATTTTGTCTAATTTTGAACATCTTGCTGCTCTCCTCAAGAAATCCATTTCCATCGACATAAGTTTTTGTTCTAAGTTTTTGTTGAATTTCCAAACTTCAGTTCCACATGTGACAGTAATGATAATGATAATAATATTAATAATAATATAAATATGATAAATTATACAAAAAACACCAATTAACATATATGTACCTTACACTGGGTAATGATGAAGTCGAGGTTAGAGCAAATATAAATTTAGATTTCTTTTAAAAGATGTCAATATCCGGCATAAATGTCAAGAAACTTAATGCTCAAACGGTCTTCGAATATCATATACTTACTTACTCACTGGCACTATCAAACCCGTAGGTTCATGGCCGCGCGGACATAAGCTCTCCATACATCCCTATCCAGAGCTAATGTTTCCAATCATTCCCTGTATAATCCACTTCCCTCAAATCATAGTTAATGTTGTTCTCCCACCTCATTCTTGGTCTACCAAATGGGGCGTTTTCCCTCTGGCTTTCCTACAAGAAGCTTCCATGCACGTCTTTCATTCCCCATACGCGCAACATGTCCTGCCCATCGCAGTCTACGAGACTTAACTGTTCTTATTATATCTGGCTTCCTATAAAGACCATGTAGTTCATTGTTATGTAGTCTTCTCCATTCTCATGTCTGTTCATCTCTCTTTGGTCAAAAAAAATTCCTAAGTACTTTATTCTCAAATACTCGTAATCTCCTTTCCTCCCTTAAAGTAAGAGTCCATGTTTCGCACCCATATAATATAACTGGTAGAATAATAGTTTTATATATTTTCAGTTTAACGTTTTTTGAAAGGAGTTGGGATGTCAAGAGTCTCTGCAATGCACAATAGCACGCATTTCCAGAATTGAGCCTATGTTTAATTTCTTTGTGCATCTCATTCCTATTTGTGATTATTGTTCCTAGGTATTTGAATTCAGCCACTTCCTCAAATTTTCCCTCATTTGTCATTAGCTGTCCATTTCCATTATATACTAAATTTCTACGTGTGACCATATATTTAGTTTTACTGATATCATATAGCCATCATAATCTTCATAGCACTTGCTCTTATTGTACTTCTTACACAGTAGCCTCTGCCCGCTCCTGGAATTTCCTTCCTCAATCTATTAGAGGTTGCCACACTCTTGGTACATTTAAGTCACGCTTAGGCCTATACAAATGCATGTTGTTAAATTATTAATTTTTTCTCGACAACAAAATGTATTCTTTGTCGTTAATGGTCCCTCCATGGTAACTTTATCTTGTCGTGGTGGAGTGGCTTGCGTGCTTAAAATGATCCCGAGAGCTATGCCGGCGGTATCATTGCTGCCGATAGGGTTACCCATGCCGAACTGGTCGAAGGTGATAAGCCAGACGAAAAAAAGTACCTTGGTCGAAAGAGTGACGATCTTTCACCGTAAAAATACAATGCAACCGTCAAGAAATGCGGACATGGGTTCAACTGGGGTAAAATTTTCCGGAAGTCAAATAGTCCCCCATTCGGTTCTCCGGGCGGGGACTACTTCAGGGAACCCATACCAAAGTCTTTATAGGAAGCCAGATATAATAACAACAGTTAAGTCTCGTAGACTGCGATGGGCGGGACATGTTGCGCGTATGGGGAATGAAAGACGTGCATGGATGCTTCTTGTAGGAAAGCCAGAGGGAAAACGCCCAGTTGGTAGACCAAGAATGAGGTGGGAGAATAACATTAACTATGATTTGAGGGAAGTAGATTATACAGGGAATGATTGGAAAGCATTAGCTCAGGATAGGGATGTATGGAGAGCTTATGTCCGCGCGGCCATGAACCTACGGATTCGATAGTGCCAGTGAGTAAGTAAGTAAGTAAGTAACTCGTTAATAGTTTTTTATCTGACTTTTCTATCTTCTACATTTTATATTTCAATCTTTAAATCTAGATTGGATAAAGTATATTATGATGCGAGGTTGGGAAGTGGTTTTTACAGAATGGAGGAAAAATTTTTAAAACCGAGCGATAGCGAGGTTTTTAATCTCCGAGATACTGTAAAACACTTCAGAAACGTGCGTTGCACGTTATATTTTGCGCGATGGTGTTTTCAAAATAATAAATAATAGTAAAATAATAACATCTTTGTTGGAAATATTTGCGTTCATTATAAACAAATGACTAACGTTAACAGTGTGGGCAATGTTTATTAGTTAACACTACAGGAGGCCGTGACACCAATCAGTGATAAAATGGCGACATTTACGTATTTATTGTTTTGTATTGTTTCAAATAAAGTTCAGTTCATTTAAAATGCTGTGATTTGTTTCGTATAAAGTATATTAACACTACCTTTTGGATATTTTTTTGTATGTACATTGTACGTAGTATACATAGAGGGCAGTGGTTTTACTTCCCACATCTGGACCCATTTCTACTACCCCTTGGGATACCTCGGCTACTCCCAAGTCCCAGAATTCTTGTCCTCCCTTTATCTACATCGCGATCACATTCAAGTTCACAGGCAATAAAACCAACACCTCAGGGAGAAGGTGTTGGAGTCGCAACTTCAGGGGAAATTGCTGAGCTGCATAGTACGTCAGGTCGCTCATTCCTGATGACCCCACAGTTGGTCCACGGACTCCTTGAGCCTAGCCGGGAGGACTGCTGTCGCAGATCCACCGACCGTTCCCCTGTTCTGCCTTCAGGGACGCATCCTGCAGCCGTTGTGAGACCAGCTAGGGCTTGAATCCTCAGCCCCACAGTGCGAGATTATAGTACATCCAGGTACTCATCTCCACACGTGGTTTGTAATATGTAATATTACAGTATAGTTATTTAGGTTGGCAACCCCGAAATGTAGGAAGTTGAACTTCCAATCATGATTGCTGTAAGTACGACAAAACGCACTATCGCGGGCAAAAAAAATGAAGTTTTAAATAATGAAGATAATTTTTAGTACAGATTACTTTGTCGGTCCTGATGAAAATAGTGGTTATTATTCTCGCCTCTGGTTACAAGGTCAGGGGTTCAAATCGGACCAGGGTCGAATGGAATTTTGAGTGTATAAAATATTGAGGATATGTTTCATCTCATGGGAAATGGAGCTGTGGGTGGTCCCTTTGGCTGATTTATAGAAACACTTAAAATAACCTCAATTCTAAAAAAAAACGTTAAGGACATTTTTCGATCCTTCCATGTCTGGGTTTGAAATTAATGATGTCGTCTAAGGATCGGTTTCACCAACAGAGGTAACTGTATTACGCCAGGTTAATCTATGCATTCCATCCATAGTAATTCTGCCCGAGGGCAGGTCCTTCACTGCAATCATAGCATTTTCATGCTATGCTTGCAGCTTTACTAGGGAATTGTAGGTGTGGTAGCTTCCCGTTGATTTCCACACCGATGATGGATGAAGGATGATGATGATAATGATAAGGATGATGATGGTGTGATGGCCATATGATTTCGGGGACCATTTGGGCCTTAAAGGTTTCCTGACATTTGTCTTACAGGTGAGGAAAAACCCCGATAAAAACCTCACCCAGAAAAACTGTCCCGACCGGGGATCGAACCCGGGCCCGCTGCGTGACAAGGCAGCACGCTACCTCGAGACCACAGCGGTGGACAATTCGAGACACTATGCATTATACACGGGGAAAACTGGCGTAATACATTTACCTCTGTTGGTGAAATTGACCCTATATATTGCCATTTAACTTGACATAAGCGTGACATCTTTCTTTTTCCATTTTTGTTTCATACTCATACTAACTAACTAACTAACTAACTAACTCATTGGCACTATCGAACCTGTAGGTTCATGGCCGAGCGGACATAAGCTCTCCATACTTTCCTATCCCGAGGTAATGTTTTTCAATCGTCCCCTGTATAATCTACTTCCCTCAAATCATGGTTAATGTTATTCTCCCACGTCATTCTTGGTCTACCAACTGGACGTTTTCCATCTGGTTTTCCTTCAAGAAGCTTGCATGCCCCTCTTTCATTTCCCATTCATGCCACATGTCCTGATCATCGCAGTCTATGAGACTTAACTGTTCTTATTATATCTGGTTTCCTATAAAGATCGTGTAGCTCTTGTTATGTAGTCTTCTCCATTCACCTGCCAATGTCTCCGTTTGGTCCTAGAATTAAAAAAAAATTGAAGTACTTTTTCTCCTCTCTTAAAGTAAGAGTCCAAGTTTCGCATCCATATAATATAACTGGGAGAATAACAATTTTTTATATTTTCAGTTTAACATATATTCAGAGAGGTAAGGACAAGGGTTCCTGTAAAGAATTTTCAGAATTGAGCCTAAGTTTAATTTATTTGGGCGTAATAACACTGGTCAACGTGTTTTTTGTCTCTTGAGTACCAATAGTTGTACTTATGCAGTTTTTTATCGTGTTTTCGAATATGCATTCGGAATTTCTCCTTCACCCACAGATTTTTTATTTCGATTTATGGATTTAAATCATTATTTTTTTAATAAAAGTTTTATTCGTCCATTTGTCCATTGAGCCATGAACACGGGGAACACTTTCATCAGGAGATTTCAGCTATGGAAAAGAGATATCAAGGCAAATGGATTCCTAATATGCTGGCCGATTATTGTTGGACCATCAAGAGGGATGCTCGACAGGCGAAATATAGCAGAAAATCGTCATTTCTTACTTTCTAGGCGAGTCCGAATGTTCGAATATTGTGTAGTTACGAATGTAGAAAATATTAAAGTGTTTGAAATTATAAATGCCTGTCTCTGGGAAACCTTGCGTGATGGAGAAAAACCGATATCATATTTGAATTCAGGAGAAAAAATACTATCAGAATCATGTATTTATCTTTCTGAGACAAAAAATAAGTTTTTTTTATCAGTGTTATTGTTCCTAGATCCACTTCTTCAAAATTTTCCTCATTTGTCATTAACTGTCCATTTCTATTATATGATGTATTTCTATGTGTGACGATATAGTTAGTTTTGTTGATGTTTATTTTCAGCCCTAATTTCTTAGTGTTACTCAAAAGAGTGTGTTTGTAGGCCCTTAGTACATCATCGCTATCACCTAATAATATTACATACTCCTACTTCTGTAATCAAAATGCAATACCATTAATTATTAACAATTATATATAAATTAATTAGTGTATAATGCTATTGTGTTATAATTTAATTGTAATATTAATGTGTTTTCTTTATGTAATTGTAATGTTAATGTTTTTTTAGTGTATATTGCTATTGTGTTATTACTTAATTGTAATATTATTGTGTTTTCTTTATGTAATTGTAATGTTAATGTTTTTAGTGTATAATGCTATTGTGTTATTATTTAATTGTAATATTATTATTGTGTTTTCTTTATGTAATTGTAATTATGTAATTGTAATGTTAATGTTTTTTTAGTGTATATTGCTATTGTGTTATTACTTAATTGTAATATTATTGTGTTTTCTTTATGTAATTGTAATGTTAATGTTTTTAGTGTATAATGCTATTGTGTTATTATTTAATTGTAATATTATTATTGTGTTTTCTTTATGTAATTGTAATGTTATTGCTGTTTTTGTTGTTTATTTTTCTTTACACTAGTACCAATTATTACTTTATTGTAACGGATTGCCAACAGCACGTACGGCTTACTGCCCGTGCGACCCATATTTGTAAATAATATTGTAAATATCTTACTTTTTGTCTAATAAAGTCCTACTACTACTACTACATACTCCTACTAGATATGTATGTTGGCGCCAGAATGTCGTACAAGTATTTAACAAACATCAATAAGTTTACGTTATTTGTCTTATATCCCACACAGACTTTACAAGCAATAGAACGTCACAGTTTCTCTGCACTTGATAGAAACCTTATTTACTTTCTCCTCACTTTGCTCTTTACTTCGGTACAACTACAAGACCCAGACACTAAAGGCCGGTTTACATGTTACGTCTTATTGTACAGCCTTTGACATAATTGATGGCACACACATAATTTTCAAGTCTCAGAACGAAGCCACTGCGCATGATCACACATCAGCTATTTGGTTCAGAAGCGTACAATTATTTGAGAAACAAAAATCCGTTATATTTCGTTGTGTGTCGTGCAATGGAAAATAATTTCGCGTAAATAAATAGTGCGGTAAATTCTGAAAACAAAGCAAATTAAACAAAAGAAAGAAAATTAATTACAATAAGGACGATAGAGAGAGAGAGAGAGAGAGAGAGAGAGAGAGAGGAGAGAGAGAGAGAGAGAGAGAGAGAGAGAGAGAGAGAGAGAAAAGCATGACAGCGGGATCGAACACGCGACCTTATACAAGGGAAACAGAAGCTCCCTCCACTAGACCACAACCGACCACGAATTGCCTCTATGAAACGATGCAATCCTCCAGGACTTACTTGTGTAATGAAAGTAGATATTATCTTCACTTAATTTAAATTAATCAAACGCGTTTTGTATCAGTAGAGGAAATAAATAATTTTGTGATGCCTTGTGTTTTGTAACAAAGTAATGAGACGTTATAATCGTTATTCATTATATATTGATTCAAAATTGACTTTACAACTTTACAAGCTTATAGAAATTTATTTAGAAGACCTACAGAATTGGTTTAAATGTCATATCCTAGGGCTCCGAGCAAAGCTATCCCTCACTTGTTCAACCACAGCTTCAGCCGTACGTGGACGGCCAGTATGCTTGGAATGACTAACAGAACAGCCAGTCCTAACAAATGTTTGGTGCCAAGAATAAATTGTTGGCCTGCTAGGAGGATCCATACCATACTGGGTACGAAATCTACGCTGAACAATTGTCGCAGATTTAGTTTCTTCGAACAAAAACACACAACGAGCACGCTCGGCACCTGTGAAAGCAGCCATTTTGATATTAACTACGTTAGCGCACGCGGTGAGAGAACTAGGTACTATAAAACTATGTCGGTGAAAACTTGATGAGTTGTGCTATCATATGACATTAAAACCAATTCTGTAGGTCTTCTAAATAAATTTCTATAAGCTTGTAAAGTTGTAAAGTCAATTTTGAATCACCCTGCATGTATATGTATATATGAGCTGTTTCCTTAGACTAATTTATTTACCTATATATATATTTATATAAGGGTAATGAAGCCTGGTAAGATGTAGGAATTATGAAAATTAACGACTTGATTAATAAAAAATATTCCTGGCCAGGATCGAACGTGGGTCCGCATCGTCGGAAGAGATCTTACCAACTGCTCCACTGAAGCGAACGATACAAATACTGCATGAAGAGAGTCTTACGCCGTCCGCTTTATACTCAAACGAGTCAGAACATGTAACAACGTACTGGTGTGAATCGCTCTTCAAAACTATTAATTTTCCACCATCAAGAGTTGAGCCATCATTTTTTTCAAAGGCCGTACGTTTTATAGGACAGGACAAATCCTATCCGATAAAATGTGCTTTTTAAACAGCAAAACGTACGTTTTGTATGTTTCGTTTAAATGTCTTTTCTCATGCAGATGTCTTGTTTCTGTACGTATGGTGTTACCAACTCCAGCAATTGTCTGTAGGCTGATGTGTCCATTGCGCCAGTCATCAGGTTCACCTCTCAGTTCTTTCAGTAACGGGACATGGGAATGCCAAATAGGATCGCAATATTGTAAGAGTGTACCCAAGTGGGGGAAAAAAAAAAGAAAAAAATGAAACACATAAAACTGCATTTATAGGTTATTAATTATATTTTTTAGTAAACAACTCAGTAAAATCATAATTTAAAAACACAATTATTAAACACACAATTTCCAAATGTGTAGTTGGAATGAATCTGTTCATTTATTGCTATATTCAAGGTATTTGTTGCAGAGTCAGTCTGACCTGTTCAGAATATTAAAAAAAAGGAAGAACTTTCGTTATTTTGGTAAACAGAATTCGATAAATAGCGAGATGAAACACGACTGTCATTGGTTGTAAAACAAAATTGATTGAAATGTAATTGGGCATTGACTCCTGTTTGGGGCATGAGTTAAATAGTCCAAGTATTGACTGTCCAACAGATCTGTGCCCCCATAAGATATGCGAAGTAAAGCCTACTTCTTTTTGTGCCTCGGAAAATCATTTCCCTCCCTGCATATCTACCTCTCTCTCTCTCTCTCTCTCTCTCTCTCTCTCTCTCTCTCTCTCTCTCTCTCTCTCTCTCTCTCTCTCTCTCTCTCTCTGTCTCTTGCACTCCAGTGTTGTCAACTTGACTCCAACATTGCATTATTCAGTATTTAAGAGTCATGACACTGGGGGAAGATTGGCAATATCCCTACTCATAGGCTGCTGTTTGACGTAGTGTGAGGGGAGTGCGGTGAAATGTTGTGAGTATAGACGTGTACTTTTCTAAGAACGGTGTCAGTGCTGTAGGGGCACAGATCCTTTGGTCCGAGTACAATAATTATATCTGTACGGCAAATATTTATGGAGTTAGGCATCATTCAAACTTTAGGGAGATTTTTTTAAAGAAACGTGTTTATTTGACACGAAAATTTTACAGAAACTTTTTATTGTATTAACCAAAGGAATTCGCACTTAAAATGAATGGACTTTATATACGGTATAATAGAAGCTTTAACTAAAGTATTGCATGTAAACTCGAAAAGACATTGCACTGCAGTTCTGTTTACTTTTTCTCCTTAGTAAGCCTTTCTCGGCTTCAATATACCTCAGGTTGTAAAACTGTGTGGGGGCAATTTAGTCCTAGCCGCCCCGGCTCTCTTATTACGTTTACCTTATTCAGGTTGTGTCATCTTGAATGCAAAGCACTGAAACATTTCCTTGCAATCTACTTTGTACCCTTATTTTTTCTAAGCGATACTGCGTTTTGTCGTACTTACAGCAATGGCGACCACGATTGAGAATTTAACTTTCTACATTTCGGGGTTGCCAACCTAAATAACTATACTGTAATATTACATTTACACCCACGTGTGGGAAGTAAAACCACTGCCCTCTATGTGTATACGAAAAATATCCAAAAGGTAGTGTTAATATACATTATAAGAAACAAATCACTGCATTTTAAATGAACTGAACTTTATTTGAAACAATATAAAACAATAAATACGTACTTGCCGGCTTTTATCACTAAATTGTTGTCACGGCCTCCTGTAATTTCAACTAATAAACATAGCCCACACTGTTAACGTTAGTCAATTGTTTATAATGAACGCAAATATTTCCAACAAGGGTGTTGTTATTTTACTATTATTTATTATTTGAAAACACCATCGCGCAAAAAATAATGTACAACACACGTTTGTTAAGTGTTTTACAAAATCTCGGAAATTAAAAACCGAGCGATCTCGCTTCTGTAAAAACCACTTCCGAACCTCGCATGGTAATATACTGTAAAAGAAGGATTGTTAGATATTTTCATCATCACCATCCAGGGATTAAGCCTGTTGGCTCGTTCCGGTTTCATGAAAGCTAGAATTGTTAAAATTGTTCAGACCATCTTCTGTGTGGGCGTCCAACATTTCTCCTTCCGTGTGGTTTATAATTTGCTAATAATTTTAGATATCTTCTTTCTGGCATTCTATCAATATGTTCTTTCCAGTCGTTCCTATATTTAATTATTCGGTCTGTAAGTTTGAAAATATTTAGTTCCTTTCTTATATCTTCATTTATTTTCTTACCCAGCAGAGTATATCCTGCTATATTTCTTAAAAATCTCATCTCAGCTGCTTCCAATCTTTGTTCTTGTCTTTTAGTGATCGTCCAATATTCTGATCCATACATCAATACAGGAACAGCCATTACTTTATAAAATTTAATTTTTGTTTCTTTTATTGTGTTTTTAAGGGATGTGTTAGATATTAATTACTTTTAATTGCTATGTATTGTTTTCTTTTTACACGCTTTATATTAGCTTGACCTGTATCTATCTATCTATGTAACGGAATCTTTCAACGCGATTTTCACCCACTTAAAATCATTGGATCGACTTGAAACTTTGTATACTTGTAGAGGAGCCGTGACAATACAATAATGTCATATTTATTTTCTAAAATCCTGGCCATAATCATCAGAAAATAAAAAAAACTGTTTTTGTATCAATGTAACGGAATCTTTCAACGCGATTTTCACCCACTTAGAAACATTGGATCTGCTTGAAACTTTATATACTTGTAGAGGACCCGGGACAATACAATAATTTCATATTTATTTTCTAAAATCCTGGCCAGAATCATCCGAAAATAAAAAAAAAATGAAAACTGGTATAATAGGTTGCGGACTTGTCGACTTTTTAGTCAATCGTTTGTAAGAGCACAGTTGGTAGAGCAGTGAACTCAGTGAACTCTTAGTGGTATATAATTTCAGTAATCCATACGTCGCTGGTTCAAATCGGGCTGGGAGGGTTTTTTTTATAGAAGAGTATTACTTTTAGTTCATACTACAATAGTATCGAATTTAAAGATATTTACATTTTTATCTTATTCTGTAAAATATTAAAAATAAAAAATAAAAAATAAATAATAGTTTTAAAAAACTAAAAGAACACGCTTTATTAGAAAACTAAAAATGAAAAATAATTTTAATTTCCAATACGCGTGGGATAAAATTAAAGTGGTCAACAAAAAAAATAATCTCTAACACATATAGAATAAAACTAGAGTTATCAAAAAAAAGAAAATAATTTTACCATCAAAAGCGTGGGGTGCTTTTTATGATGTTTACATTTTCTTCTTAGAGAGCTTACTTTTACCAATATCTGTTTATTATGAAATATATTAATTGATATAGAGCACCCCACGCTTTTGATGGTAAAATTATTTTCTTTTTGTTGATAACTCTAGTTTTATTCTATATGTGTTGGAGATTATTTTTTTGTTGACCACTTTAATTTTATCCCACGCGTATTGGAAATTAAAATTATTTTTCATTTTTTAGTTTTCTAATAAAGCGTGTTCTTTTAGTTTTTTAAAACTATTATTTATTTTTGTATTTTTGTATTTTGTATTTTTGAAGATATAAAAAGACGAATTCTTCTAGCAAATGGAGCATTTGCGCGGTTATACCCCATATGGAAAACTAAGAACATCTCTTTGAAGACAAAACTCAGACTGTTCAACACAAACGTAAAACCAGTCTCCTTTATGGTTGTGAAACATGCAAAGTTACGGAAGTGACAAATAAAAAGTTGCAGACCTTTGTAAACAGATGTCTGAGTTGTATTTTAAATATAAGATGACCGGAAATAATATCAAATGAAGAACTGTGGAGGAAAAACAACCAATCTCCAATATGTCACCAAATAAAACAAAGAAAGTGGAATTGGATAGGTCACACGTTGAGAAAACCAGACGGAGCCATCAAGAAGACTGCACTCGATTGGAATCTGCAAGGAGTAAGAAAGAGGGGACGACCTAGGAGAACTTGGAAGTGATGAGTAGAGAAGGAAGCAGAGGAAGTAGGGAACAGTTGGAAACAAGTGAAATGACTGACTGGAAGCAGAGAGTACAGAAGAAACGTTACTGCTGCCCTACGTTCCATTTAGGAATTACACGAAATAAATACAAAACATATTGTTATTTATATTAAATTAATGTTGGGAAGTAAACATCTTCTTCTTCTTCTTCTTCCGAATGCAGTATTGGGTGATGATGCCCGTTCTGCGACTACAAAAACTGATCTTTCCATCGGTTGAAGGGTCTTCCGAGGTCTCTTTTGCCGTTAGGGTTGAGGTGGTAAATCATCTTTGGTAAACGGGTATTTGACATTCTCTGGACGTGTTGGAACCATTTAATCTGATAATTTTGTATATGTTCAACCATTTCCCTACTATTCCACTGCATCCTTATCTCATCACTTTTCATTCTATCCCTTAATGTTACTCCAGTTAGTGATCGGAGGAATCTCATTTGTGAACTATTAATGCGGGATTTATCTTTTGCTCGAAGTGTCCAGCATTCACTTCCGTATAGTAGAGCAGGTTTGGCTATGGCATTATGAAATCTCAATTGGAGGAAGTAAACATTACGAGGTATAATCATTAAAATTCATCGGAGAACATATTGTTTAAACAACTCACCTCATAGGATTCATGCTTCCATGATATCGCGATTTCAAACATAGTCATGTTCATCATCAGCCATAACTCTTATTGCTGAAGATGAACATGACTATGTTTGAAACCGCGATATCACAACATAGTCTCTTACTTAATATACCGCAACATAGGACATCACATCACTCCATGTCATATACCATCTTCACTTCTCGCAACTGGAATTCCCTACCACAAGAAATAAGGGGCTGCCGGACATTGGCATCTTTTAAAAGAAATCTAAATTTATATTTGCTCTAAACTCGACTTCATTATTATCCAGTGTAAGATATATATATTAATTGGTGTTTCCCGTATAATGTATCATATTTATATTATTATTATTATTATTATTATTATTATTATTATTATTATTATTATTATCGTATCATTATTGTTATTATCGTATAAAATGTTGTTTGTACATGACATTTACATTGCTACATTTATTGTATCTTTAACTGTTTATAATTAGTATAGTGTATATCTATATTTGTCGAATATTTATTTGTGTTTGTGCTGGTTGAGTGGAAGAGAGGGCCTTATGGCCTTAACTCTGCCAGAATAAATAAAGTATTATTATTATTATTATTATTATTATTATTATTATTATTATTATTATTATTATTATTATCATGGAAGCACGAATCCTATGAGGTGAGTTGTTTAAACAATATGTTCTCCGATGAATTTTAAATATTGTTATTTATTTAAAAAAAAGTATTGTAGCACTAGATAATACCCAATCTTGCGTTGCTATGCCTAAATAAATGATATATTAAGGATTACTGAAATTATATGGTATGCACTGAGACGAACCAAATATGGCGATTGCAAGAGTCAATTTTTAATTTTCGAATTTCAAGAAAACTCCTACTTCTAACGGTCGGATTTCGCTGATTTTTAGACAACAGCCATATCAGTTTATTTTAATACGATATAATGAGTTGTGTTGTGGAACGCCGAAAATTGCGACCACTAGAGCGATTTCCGGATTAAACAAGTTTTACTGTATAAGGGAATATTCTTCTTCTTTACTTCATGGGCTAGGCAAATTGCCTGTTCCGCCTCACAGTTGTTCTGTCCATCTTTTCACTGGCCTTCCTACATTCCTTGAACCTCTTGGCTTGTAGTTGAATGCTGCTCTTGGTAATCTTGTTACATTCATTCTTTCCACATGTCTAAACCATTTCTCTCTATATTCTCTGATTTTCTCATCCAATGGATATATATATATATATATATATATATATATATATTTAACTCTGTTCTTATATCTTCATGCCTTATCTGATCCAATCTTGTGCAGCCTTTTGTTCTTCTAAGGAAGTCCATTTCTGCGCTTTGTATTCTACTTTGAAATTTTTTGGTCATTACCCAAGTTTCGCTCCCATAAAGTAATGCTGGAACTGCCAATGTTTTATAAAACTTGAATCTGGTCTCTCTTCTCTTACAGCTAATGGTTTTAGAACACAATAAATAACGGCTGAACACCTGCAGTACGTGCAAACCTGTACTGTACAGTATTATAGATCAACTTTTATAAGATTCATGATGTGTTCCGTTGAGGTTTATTCAAAATTAATATAAAATTATAGAATATTCACCTGAAAGGTCCGTCTCCTCAACTTAAGTATCATTTAACTGTAGCGCTTTCGGGACTTGTCCCATCATCGGCAGGATTCAAAACTGGTGTTTCACTGAAGATCTGGTAGCGGGGGTTACATGTACATGGGTTCGTTTTCGTTTATCAGGCTGTCGTTGTGAGCTGCTTTCATGATTTCCATCTCTTCGAGTACGTTTATCTTCGCTGGATTATTTTCTCTGTGCATTACTGTTAGGGTGTTTTCAATATTTAACATGCGATGTCCTTCATGGATAACGTGTTTTGCATAGCTTGATTTCCCTTCTGCGTGAATGAAGTCTCGAAAATGTTCTTTGAATCTGATGTTAAAACTCCTGTTTGTCCTTCCTATATGAAATTTGTTGCAGTCCTTACATGTCAGTTTATAAACTCCTTTGCTGTTGAAAATGTTATTTTCTTCAATGTTATTGTTTATTATGTTGTTTAATTTGTTATTGGTTCTGTATGCTATTTTTACGTTTTTATCGGCTTTCTTTAGTGCATTGGCTAATTTTGTCGTTTCTTTTCCTGTGTATGTAAGTGTTATCCATGTTTTCTTGTTGTTGTCAGATTCTTTTTCTAGTTTAGTTATGTTGGTTATGTTGTTCTTCCTTTTTTCTTTTTTACGAGCTTATCTATGAATTCTTCATTATAGCCATTGGTTTTTGCCATATACTTAATGTAGTTGAGTTCTTGGATATAATTGTCTTTGCTTAATGGGAGTTTCAACATTCTACTGACTAAGCTATTAAATGTACTAATTTTCTGTTGAAAGGGGTGTGTAGAATTTTTGTTTATGGCCAGAGCATTGTTTGTGGGTTTCCGGTAGATACCGATTTCTAGTTTATTGTTGTGTAGATTTTTGGTTATAGACAAATCTAAGTAGTTTATGCTGTTGTTAACTTCTATTTCTTCGGTGAAAGTGATTTTTTCATGCATGTTGTTTAAGTCTTGTAGTATTTCTTTTTCTTTTCTGTTTTCATTTTCATATATTATTAGTACATCATCGACATATCGTGTTATTAGTTTTATGTTGAATTTGTGTATTAGTTCCTCAAAATGTTTATTTTCCAGTTCTTGTAGGAAGATTTCTGCCATTATTCCAGATGTAGGACTCCCCATCGGGATCCCGTCTTCTTGAATAAATAGTTCATTGTTAAATTGGAAGTAATTTTGCTTTATTGTTGTTGTTATTAGTTTGTTTAACTGATTGATATAGTTATCTTCAAGTTTACTGTCTGTTAGTTTTTGTTTTATTATGTTTGCTGTTTCGTTTATCGGGATATTAGTGTACAGGTTTTTCATTCGACATAAAACGTACTTTTGCATTCTTTTCTAACATTTCGTGCTATTTTAAACGTTTTTCAATAATACTTATAATATTTGTTTTACAGTTAAATAATTATCTATGTATGCAAATTATCGCGTTCATCTCAAATTATTTTTTATAAGTGCTACAGATTCGTTGTACGCATGCGCGAACACTTAAAGAAACTTCCGCTAGATGACAGAGATATTTGTGAAATCGGAATGACTAACATTCGAAATATATTTTAAGAAATCGATGTTCACTCGATTCATTTTGGTAGCCTACATCTGGTTAGTTTTCACTTCATTAAATAATGTGCGTGCAATTTATTTTGCTAGGTTAGGAAGGGGGAAGTTATTGTACATCCATTTCTGATAAACATGTTTGGAAATTTGTTGCGAACTTTTTTTTCAACACCATGTATATGTTGATTTATTCCCAAAAAATGTGATAAATGCCTTAAAATGAGAGAAGTTGAGCTTAAAGTAACCTAAAATAAACATATTTGGATGTAAAATATGTTTTGGCCATTGCTCAGACAGTGTAGCCAAATTATCACAAAACACGCTAAGAAACAAATAATATCTAAACTAATATGGAGCAGTAGCTTGCCCATTTCCCCCCCCCCTAACTTGCTCACAAATGTAGATGGACTCTTAAATTAGATAGTATAACTGTCACAAGATTGATGATCGGGGCAAGAGGTACTATACCAGGATTCTTAGCCAAATTTTGGAATTCCTTAGATTTGGACAGGGTGTGTCTTTCTAAACTTGCCATCGCTATCATTAGAGGATCAATTTCAATTTTAAGAAACCATATTTACAAAATTACTTTACAGTATGTATACTTCAATTAGGCCTACAATTTGAATTTTTTTAAATGTATTTACAAAATGTATTTCATCAATTTTGAAAATTAATTGTCTGTATCACTTTGTCCTTGAGGCAATCCTCTAATGAGGAAAGTTGTATGTAATAAATAGAATCCCCGTAAATGTGATTAAATATGTTGGAAATTGACTCTAGCGGGAACGTGTGTTATCACATTGGCCAACAAGACGCTAGCAGTCCCCTTTTCTCCGTTTGAATATTCACAGGTAGCACAGTGATATAGAATAGCCTTATTTTTTATTTTAGTTTTTTTTTTTTGTTAACGGAGATGAAGGCGTGTACATTAATAAACACAGAAAGTCGTGTGTTTTACAGAAGAGCAAACAAGTTTGTAGCAATTAAAGTACTTGATTAAAGTCTCTCACCAGACAATGTGGCGATGTGTTAACAATACAAATCTAGTCACGTGTATTGCCTTCTCTTTATTAGTTAATTGAAAATCCTGTATAGTTTTCTGGTTTAAATTTTCTCTCTCACAATGCCATGTTTTAAATAAAGCCAACACTTGAGTTGTCCAATTCCAAAACTGTGTAAATCAATAATTTAAACTTTCGTGGAACTCCCCCCCCCCAAAAAAAAAGACTGTGGTACAATATCCATTTTGTAAACACACATTTTTTGTTGCTATATGGTCTGGAATAACAATAGTTTTTAGGTTAATGTGGTCTTCGAAAGATTGCATAAACCTACATTTTTATACATAAAAATGAGTGTCTGTGAGTCTGTCTGTCTGCCCTTTATAGACTTAAAACTACTAGGTCGATTTGAATGTTTTTTACCATAATTTAGATTTTTCTGGGATAATTAACGTATATAACATTATAATATCACAATGCTATTGTGAAAAGAAAAAAATTAACGTCTGAACCAGGAATCGAACCGTGGACCTCTAATTCTCCAGACTAGTGTGCAGCCCACTACATCATTCCAGACCTGCACAACCATTAACAATTGTTTCCACATATACAAATCTATAATTCTCGTTTCGTCCGCATATGCCTGATTTAATTTTCCGCACTTAAATGGGAGTGTTTAGAGATGAAAGAAAAAAGTATTTCGATGCATTTTTTACTTAATTACTGCGTTTTAAAAAGTGCGTAATAGAGTAAAATTGTTTAATCCGGAACGTGAATAATGCGGAAATCTGTCCAATGTGAACAAATTTATTGGTCCCAGCAAAATAATATTAATTTTACGTGAATCTATTTTGTGTGAAGTGGAATCTGTCCAACGCGGAAACTGAAGGATATTTCTACACAATTCATGAAAGAAATGTTTATAAGGCGGAAAGATAGAGAAATAAATTAGTTTTAGCCTAATTGAATTTCCCTTAGGCGAATTAATAATAAGTAATGATTATTGCCGCCGGGTAAATGTAGAGTTTATACCTGTATCTGGAATTTTCTTTCGGAGACACTGCACACCCGTTTTGCGAAAAACAGGTTCCTTTAACAGATATTTGGCGTGTGTCATCTGTTTTGTAAATAACCAGTGCACTGTAAAATTTTAAATCAAGTGTAAGATATGAGACCAACTGTCTACGTATGTTTCACAGGTAGCGTCTGAATTTACGGAATAAAGATGGCTAAATCGTATGTATCATTGTCATTAAACAAAAAAGTGAAAGTGATCGAAGATAAAGAAAAACAAACTCTCAGTACGCGTAATAATGACTAAATTTAAATGTGGAAAAACCCAAGTTTATGAGATTTTAAAACACAAAGAAAAAAATAATGAATGAATAGATGCAAGAAAATAGTCAAATGAAGAGGAGGAAAAGAAAGAAAAGAAAAAAAGAAGGAATCAACTAGATGTGTTTTACAAGTCCACGATCAAAAAAATCTCGAAATTTTCGGACCGATACTCAAAAGTCAAACCTATAGCCGTTGCTATATACCTAGGGAATAACCATTTCAAGCCATCTTCAGGTTGGGTGTGAACATTTTTAAAAAACGACACAATGTAGTGTGAAATGAAATTTGCGGGGAATCAAAGGATGTGGATGAAAGTATAGTTAGTGAGTGGAAACCGAAACTGCATACTTTAATTTCAGAATACGCGCCCAAGTCACATTTTAACGCTGACGAAACGGACTGTTTTTTCGCGCGTTACCGTCGAAGTCGCACTTAAATACTTTACTTCACTTTCCAACGGCAGCGGAACTACAATTAACCTAAGGTTCATCAAAAGACATATACGCGTTGCTCTATAATCTGTGATTGGTTAATATTTAGTTTTTGTTTTTTATAATGCAGAATGTGGTCTAATGTGGAGTAAAATTGGTCTCATGCGATTCCGATTTGAACAAGTTTTACTGTATATGAAAGACCCTTTATAATGATGTAGATTTCACCGCTGTGATGTCGAGGTAGCGTGCTCCCTTATCACGTAGTGGGCCCGGGTTCGATCCCCGATCGGGACATTTTCTTGAGTGAGACAAATGTCAGGAAACTTGATGGCAAACTGTCCCCGAACATCTCCTGGCCATAATTCATATTTACCTCATTAAATTAAGTTTAGGATTAACGTGTCTCCTGGCACATTTTTTGTCATCATCCAACATATCATTGAGGCAGCGTAACCACGCCTTACAGGTGCCCCTACCTCATAAGTGGGTTACAAGTGCACCATGGCAGGAGTGGATACCAGAAATGCCAAAATGACAGACTGATGGCATTGAATAAAAAAATATTAGTAAGTAAATAGTATATTGCGATGCGAGGTTGGGAAGTGGTTTTTACAGAATCGAGGAAAAATTTAAAAAACCGAGCGATAGCGAGGTTTTTAATTTCCGAGATTCTGTTAAACACTTCACAAACGTGCGTTGTAAATTATTTTCTGCGCGATGGTGTTTTCAAAATAATAGATAATAGCAAAATAACAACATATTTTTTGGAAATATCTGCGTTCATTATAAACAATTGACTAACGTTAACAGTGTGGGCAATGTTTATTAGTTGAAACAACAGGAGGTCGTGAGAACAATTATTGGTAACATGGCCGCAAGTACGTATTTATTGTTTTATATTGTTTCAAATAGTCCACCGCTGTGGTCTCGGGGTAGCGTGCTGCCTTGTCACGCAGCGGGCCCGGGTTCGATCCCCGGTCGGGGCAGTTTTTCTGGATGAGGTTTTCCTCACCTGTAAGACAAATGTCAGGAAAACTTTAAGGCCCAAACGGTCCCCGAAATGATATGGCCATCGCAATCATCATCATTCATATTCATCTTAGGATAAACTTAGGATTAGGGACTCTCCTGGCGCACCACTATCATCACCAATCATATCATCGGGGCAACGTAACCCCGCCTTCCAGGCGCCCCAACCTCAGAAGTGGGTTACAAGTACGCCATGCCAGGAGAGAAACCAGGAATGTCGAAAGACAAACCTGGGGCATTTGAAAAAAAAAATTGTTTCAAATAAAGTTCAGTTCATTTAAAATGCAGTGATTTGTTTCGTATAATGTATATTAACACAACCTTTTGGATATTTTTTGTATATACATTGTACATAGTATACATAGAGGGCAGTGGTTTTACTTCCCACACGTGGGTGTAAATGTAATATTACAGTATAGTTATTTAGGTTGGCAACCTCGAAATGTAGGAAGTTGAACTTTCAATAATGGTCGTCATTGCTGTAAGTACGACAAAACACACTACCGTGCAAAAAAAAAAGTATTTTAAACTCATTTTGTTTTCTTCTTCTCAATTTATGGTATAGAAAGTGTTCTGATCCTTAATATATTTTTATTATTATGTAAAAAAAGGTAAAGTGAACCTACTACAGGCCTCACAGGCTCCCACTATTTCTTGACAATCGGCACTTGATATCAGCCGGGTTGTCAGCCCTGCGTGACGGCCGCCTTTACCCCAGAACAAGCGTCTGGTACTCATTTCAGTTAGATGCTGAGTCGACCCCAGGGCCATAGTGCCGCCAGAAGGTTTGGGTCTGTTTAAAAATCCTGACCCCACCGGGACTCGAACCCTCGACCTTCCGGCTTGTAGCGCAGTGCCTTAACCACTACGCTACGGCGTGCCCCCTTTAGTATTATGTACGTTTTGGAAATTATTTAGGTGTTTTGGTTCGAAGAATCTTGTGGAGGCCTGTCAGTGGGATGCTACAATGAACTCTGGCTTAATTACGAATACCAGACATATATATAAGGTGTAAAGAGATTTATTGTTATTACAAATGGAACCGCTCCAACATTTTGTCTTTACGTTAAGCAAACCACAGCAACTTTAGCAGAGTGTTTTGAATCTAATAATAGTTAAGCCAAAATCTGTAAGTGAGAGCGACGGGCAGGCTCCTGGATATTCTTTTATCTTCTGTACGTATCATTTTAATATATGCATGTATTGTCGTATTATAATTAATGTGTTGTTTTCCCATATGAATCACGTATATGGAATATCATGAATGTACAGCCTTTGAAAAAAAAAAATGATGGCGCAACTCTTGATGTTGGAAAGTTGGAAGTTTTGAAGAGCGATTCACACCAGTAAGTTGTTACATGTGCTGTCACCGTTGAGGCCAAATCCGGCGGCACAAGGGGTCAATCATAGATTTATATAAATCATTATTGAAAGAATTTCAACAAATACAATTATTAATTGAATTTCTGCGTTAACCCTTAAATTCAAAATGTATCCTATAAGATACATGAATTGTTTTAATTTATCTAACAGTTTTAATAAAAAATAAGAAATCTAACGATAAGAAATTACTGAAATGTGTGTGGAATTACACAATATACCTAATAATAACAGTTATGCACGATTTCGTTTTCAGTGCGGTACGCCACATTTGAATAAGTAATACCAGAAATTACTGTTTTGCCAATTTAAGGGTTAAGAGCATTATCAGATGACTGAAAGCAAGTAATGGTCTCTTAAACCAATTTATAGTAAATTAGCGCTTACTTCTGATGCAGTATTTGTATCATTCGCTTCAGTAGAGCAGTCGGTAAGATGCTTTCTTGCGATGACGCAGGCCCAGGTTCGATTCTGGTCAGGATTTTTTTTAATCACGTCTTTATTTTTTACAATACCTACAAGTTACCAGGCTACGTTATATAAATACATTTGTATACATAGGGAATAAAATAAAATAAGTTAAAATACCTTCTTAGGTAAAATCCGTTGTTCTCAACTTTTAAAATATGTGATCTTTATGCCTGTAGGCCTTTCAGGACATCCGTCCCATCTTCAGCAGTTCATTCTTCGCTACAGCATCCAGGTTGATGTTTGATGCCTGCTGGTCCTAATGTAGTGTTGTCGTGACTAAAGCTTCTTCTTGACGATTCGTATAGTGGGTTGTTTAGTCTGGGAGTGCTTTTATTTATTAAAAATGGTGTAAACCGCTTCGGGTCTGTTGGCGCATGCGCATGGTGTATGGTTGTAACTAGGGGGAAAAAAAATCTTACCACATATTGTAAAGTATTTCCCTATTTTAAAATTTCCAAGTGAGTTTTCTATTGGATGTAGTTGTCCTGGCTTAGTTGAGATATCAACCCTGTTCTTTTTATTTATAGCGTGTGCCTTATTGTGTTTTTAGTCATCTGGGGTGCCTTGTAATTGAATTGAATTTTTTTTAAAATGGAAATAGAAATGTGTTTTGTTTGTGAATTACCGGGTCCATGAAACGTTAAGCATCTGTAAATATTGACAGATATTTAATATTGCAGGTAAAATCAAAATATGATAAGAACTGTGTGTTGAGAGTTTTGTTTACTTTATACGCAAGCGCGATCGGAAAATCATTTACTGATCAAGTAACTACCTTGGTAACAGTACTTGTTTACGGTGAAGTTAATTTTGATTAGATAACAGCTTATATTAACCAATGGAGGGCTTCCTTAGTTTATAAATGATTCAAGTTTTTACATTCGATGACAAAGGTTTCATTTTTTGTAAACAAAAAAGTGTGGGGAAGAATCTCTTATTATTCATTTAAGGTCGATTGACTCTATAAAGTTTGTCATGCCTAGAAAATTGTATTGAATTCTTTTTAAATAGTCGGCCGCGGTGGTGTAGTGGTTATGCTCCTTGTCTCTGATCCCAAGAGTCGCGGGTTCAAACCCGGCCGGGTTCGATTGATTTTTTAGGACGGAAAAATCCAAGGAGCAAGTCCTCCGGGAGGGATTTTAAGCCGTGGGTCCCGAGTCTGAAGATTTTCAGCCTCGTAAAAGATTCTTAAGCCTGAATGAAAAGGCCTCTAAGCAAAATTTACCGAAATTTCCGGTCCTAGTACTACCTTGGTTTCCTAGATGTCAGTATGAGGCGGAACGCTTGACCACGGACCACTCAAAATGACATCTATACGAAAACAAGTGTAACTAAATTAGTATGGTTAAAATTCTTCCCTGTAGGGGGAGAGCACCTAAATCTCTGTAAAGGGAAAACATAGGCTTACAATACAATAGTAATATGGGTACCTTTTTTTTTAAATCCGTATTCCTCAATTAAAATTGGTTTTTATTCAAAACACTTTGTTAATTATTAAAATCATGAAGGCCTTTCAAAACATATTTCATCTTCGGCATCCAGCTAGTGTAAAGGTTACATGCGATCAGCATGTAGGTTCCCTTAACCGTTATAATTGGTTTTCTCAACCTGGAGCCGCTACTTACTGCAGCTACCGAAGTTCCTCACGGTACTGGAAAGACACCCGTTCTATACTGGCCGAAATTTCACGAGAAAAAAATCCCCACGGAGACTCGAACAAGCGGAAATCCCTTAGCTCTGCACGAAGGCGTCTTGCCTTAACCAGTCGGCTACGGAGCGGGACACATTTGTCCGACAGGTGAGAGTAACCCCGTATAAAACTCACCCAGGAAACTTGCCCCGACCGAGAATCGTACTCAGGCGTGACAAGGCAGCGCGCTACCTCGAGTGATTTCCAAATTATCGATAAATTCACGACTAACGAAGTGAGAGGAGTGAATTTATCTAGATAATTTGGAAATCAAGAGTGGCATTTGTTAGGACTATTTAACGAATAAAATTAAGCTGTTTACTCACAAATCATTGTTTAACTATAGTTATTTTAAAATATTTATATATTTAATGTAAACGGCGATGTTTGAAAACAAATCAGAAATGTGAGGTTATGTTCATTCACTGCTGCTTGATCATATTATTTATTGCCAAAAAAGATCGCAATATTGTAAGAGTGCACCCAAGTGGAGAAATAATGAAACACATCAAACTATATATCATAATCAACATTACGGGTTATTCATTCATTTTTTTAGTAAACAACTCAGTAAAATCAAGGAATCTTTTCATTATTTGCTAAATTCAATGTATTTGTTGGAGAAAAATAATTCTTTGACCTGTTCAGAACATTAAAAAGGAGGAGCTTTCTTTATCACAAAAGCAGGAGCTGATGAAGAGAAATCGATAAAGAGCGAGGTGAAACACGACTGTCGTTGGTTGTAAAACAACATTCATTGAAACGTGATTGGTCATTGACTAGCATTTTATGGCATGAGTTAAATCCATCCATCCATAGTAATTCTGCCCGACGGCAGGTCCTTCACTGCAATCATAGCATTTTTCATGCTATGCTTTGCAGCTTTACTAGGGAATTATAGGTGTGGTAGCTTCCCGTTGCTTTCCACACCGGGGAAGGTTGATGATGATGATAAGGATGATGATGATGGCCATATGATTTCAGGGACCGTTTGGGCCTTAAAGTTTTCCTGACATTTGTCTTACAGGTGAGGAAAAACCCCGATAAAAACCTCACCCAGAAAAACTGTCCCGACCGGGGATTGAACCCGGGCCCTCTGTGTGACAAGGCAGCACGCAACCTCGAGACCACAGCGGTGGACATGAGTTAAATAGTCTAAGAAAATTGTTCTACTGAGGACAAACACATTACCACAAGACCAAGGGATGGGCAGAATCTGCCTTTAACTTATTTTAAAAAAGGAATCTTGTGATATGAAAATAGATGCTACGAAATTACTTTTTTTTTCATTCATACTTTATTATTATTATTATTATTATTATTATTATTATTATTATTATTATTGTAAGCCCATGTTTTCCCTTTACAGAGATTTAGGCGTTCTCCCCCTACAGGGAAGAATTTTAACCATACTAATTTAGTTACACTTCTTTTCGTATAGATGTCATTTGAGTGGTCCGTGGTCAGCGTTCTGCCTCATACTGACATCTAGGAAATCAAGGTAGTACTAGGACGGAAAAATTCGGTAAATTTTGCTTAGAGGCCTTTTCATTCAGGCTTAAGGATTTTTTACGAGCCTGAAAATCTTCAGACTCGGGACCCACGGCTTAAAGTCCCTCCCGGAGGACTTGCTCCTTGGATTTTTCCGACCTAAAAAATCCATCAACCCCGGCCGGTTTTGAACCCGCGACCCTCGGAACCAGAGGCAAGGAGCATAACCACTAGTCCACCGCGGCCGATTGCATATGTAAAAATGATGTGGGTGGAATCCATTTCCTGTTCTTTGTGACACCATATTTAATTAACAGCGCTTTTAATTTCGTTATCTAACTTTATCCACGTGGGCTGAGTATTGTGACAGGTCGTGTGTGGTAGATAAAGGTGATGTGTTGTTTCAAGTGAAACAAAGGAAGGGTGTGTTGCGCGGGAATTACAAAATTGCGTGAATGCAAAATTATGCAATGATAGTAGTTAGTTACTGTAAGACAGCTTTAACACTAGTTTACATGTAATTGTTTTTCTTTTAGTTCTATAAACAATAAAACACAAACTTCTTAGTTTGTTTATATAATCATCATCATCGTCCTTTCAAGTATTAGGCCCAGTGGCCCGTTACGGTCTCCCGCCATCTCCGAAAAGGTCGACCCACAGATATTCTGCCTCGAGGAATGTGGTGAAGAATTTGTTTTGGTATTCTGTGACGATCCATGCGCTGAATATGGGCTAGCCAATTGTTTCTATATTCTTGGAGGTATTCAGATATAGGTACGATGTTTAACTCTCTGGCTATAGTTGAATTTCTTTGGTGGTCTAGAAGGCTATAACCTGCAGTTCGTCGCAGAAATTTCATCTCCGTGGCTGTAATATGACGATCATCCTGAGTTCTGATGGTCCAAGCTTCACTGCCATAACAGATTATGGGTCTAGCGAGAATTTTATAGATTTTCATTCTTGTGTGTCTCTGCACTTTTGATGGTTTGAAAACTTGGATGATAATTCTTAAAGCTTTATTATAGTTTTGTATTTTAAAGAATATATCACATTCCTCATTATAAGTTAGATTATATCGTAAGTATTGAAATTAATTAACTTGCTCTAATATTGAATTCTGAATACAAATTTTACTTCTTACTGGGAATTTCCCTTGAAAAGCCATAACTCCATAACTTTAGATTTTGTTGTTGATATTTCCATGTTAAATCGTTGGGCTATTATATTAAGATGATGAGTGGAATATTGTAATTCATCTTCATTATTGGTTTATATTAATACATTTATCATAAGTAATGCCACGAGCGATTTCCAATTTATCCAGAGAATTTGGAAATCAAGAGTGGCATTTGTTAGGACTGTTTAACGAATAAAATTAAGCTGTTTACTTACAAATCATTGTTTAACTATAGTTATTTTAAAATATTTATATATTTAATGTAAACGGCGATGTTTGAAAACAAATGAGAAACGATTGGTACGCTTCATTTGCTTCTTTTGTTCGTCACTGCAACCAGATCATATTATTTATTTTCAAAGGAACGCAATATTGTAAGAATGCACTCTAGTGGAGAAAAAATGAAACACATTAAACTGTATATTAATTCATTTCTGATGTCCTATGATGCAAATATCACAATTATATTTTTTCTGGGAAAAAAAAAACATTTAAGAAAGTGCAAACAGTGGTTTCTTTTTTGGTGGTATAAGCAATTGCAACAAATGCTTTTATATTAACTCCTGCATGTGCTATGTGTTGACATTCATGCACTATATATACAATCTGGTATCCGTATTTCTTGGAGAGTCAGTCACTGCAAAATAATGCTATGACCTATTCAGAATGTTAAAAAAGAGGTGATTTCTTTATTATGATAAACTTAAGTTGGTAGATTCTAGGCGAAACACGACTGTGATTGGTTGTAAATAAAAAATCATTGTAACGTGATTGGTCATTGACTCCCATTTGGGGCATGAGTTAAATAGTCGTAGGTGTATCCCAGTGCATTTCAATCTCGCTTTACTACTCTCGCGGTCCACTGGTTTCTCTATGTTTCAATACATGTGTAATTTTCAAAGTTTATAATATTTTTTGCGCCATAGTGCGTTCTCTCGTACTTACAGCAATGGCAACAACAATTGAAAGTTCAACTTCCTACATTTCGGTGTTGCCAAACTAAATAACTATTTTTTTTATTATTCCGGCTTTTACAATGAATATACATTTTTCCGGTACCTCTTGCTAGAACACGGAATTCACTTCCACCCTATGTCAGAGACTGCCAAACTTTACCATCTTTCAGAAACAAATTGAAAATAAAATTACTAACAGAAACAACTCACTAATATTACTTTTTAAGAATTAATAATGCGTTTTTGCATTATTTAATAAAACAGACTTAGGATTTGTTAATATATTTACCTAATGCCTTGTATAAAAAGCATAGATTAATTCATTGTAGTTTATTACTTTCTTTGTATTTTTTTCTTTTCTTTTTATGTATAGTAGATTCGAGCTGTTATTCCTTTTTTTATTCATTGTATCATTAATTTAATTTTAATTGTATTTAGTTTCATTGTATTATTAGACATTATTTTCATTATTATTCAATTTGGCAGACAATTAATTATTCAATGACTATTATTGTAACTTTTTTTTGTATTCATGTGTAACATATGTTTGTCCTGTTTAATATGACTATTATTGTAATTTTTTTTGTATTCATATGTAACATATGTTTGTCCTGTTTAATATGACTATTATTGTAATTTTTTTTGTATTCATATGTAACATATGCTTGTTCTGGTGAGTGGAAGAGAAGGCCACATGGCCTTAACTCCACCAGGCTAAATAAATCTATTCTAATGTTCACAATTAACTACACATTTGTTTCAACACATTTTTCCATTCTTGTCTGTTCATCCATATATCTTCTTCTATTTCCCATTCCCTCTTAGCTTCATTGATTCCCTGAATCCATGTAATATTTGGTCTACACTTCTTTTTCCTTACCTGTGATTCCCAATCCATGATTATCTTAGGTAGTCTTCCTTCTTCCATCCTTCTAATGTGTCCGTACCAAATTAATTGTTTCTTCTTTATAAAATCTAATATTGAATATTGTATTGTACTAAATAACTATACTGTAATAAAAAACCATAATGTAATATTACATATTGCAAACCTGTGTCCACCGCTATGGTCTCGAGGTAGCGTGCTGCCTTGTCACGCAGCGGGTCCGGGTTGGATTCCCGGTCGTGACGGTCTTCCGAGGTGTGGGTTTTTTCGGGGTTTTTGCTCACCTGTAAGACACATTTCAGGTAGCTCTGAGGCCCAAACGGTCCCCGAACATCATCTGGCCTTCATTATCATCATCATCATCATTCACCGGCATGTCACTCAACGGAGTGTGTATGTTGGCCCTTAGTATCTCCTCGCTATCGCCCAAAACTACAACATCATCAGCATAAACTAACAGCTTATTAATATTATTGAGTTACAGGCCTTCTTCATCCTCTAAAGATTTGATGGCATGCTCTAGTACAAAATTGAATAGTAGAGGAGAGAGTGCATCCCCTGACTTTAACCCATTATGAATTTAAAAAGTATCCGAAAACTGTTTACCTACACGTAACTGACTCTTTGTACAATTTAGACAATTTTGAATAAATCTAACTTTATTGAAATTCCGACCTCCAGCAGGTTTCTATATATATAACTTTGCATTTTTGTATGAATCGTATGGCTTTTTGTAGTCTGTATATAGTTGATGCACGTTCCATTATTTTACTATTTTTTTCTAAAAATCTGATCTATTGTGTACCTGTTTCTTCTAAATCCACATTGACGATTCTTTATAATATAGGAATGAGTCTAGATACCAATATATTTAACTCTCATATGCCGACAAATTATATATTAATTCGAGGAGATCATTTATAGTAACCCTGTACGCTACGGAGTGCGCGTGCGCAATAAATTAACAACAGAATAACAATGGACATGCGAATAGCGATTATCTTCTTGTAAGCCCATGTTTACCTTAACAGAGATTTAGGCGCTCTCCCCCTACAGGGAAGAATTTGAACCATACTAATTTAGTAACACTTGTTTTCGTATTGATGCCATTTGAGTGGTCCGTCGTCAGCGTTCCGCCTCATACTGACATCTAGGAAACAAAAGTAGTACCAGGACGGGAAAATTCGGTAAATTTATTTTAGAGGCCTTTCATTCAGACTTAAGGATCTTTTACGAGCCTGAAAATCTTCAGACTCGGGACCCACGGCTTAAAGTCCCTCCGGCGGACTTGCTCCTTGGATTTTTCCATTCTAAAAAATAGCTATTATAATGCTATATAAAATAATATATCAGTATAAATAAATAATAAAGCAGGAAGTTATATGACTGGCAACTGTGATAATATGATTTTAATATGCTCGCAGCAGAAATCGAGTTTGTAGCTTTTCTTCCTTAGTATCTCCAGAGAGTATTTTCACCTCGCATGACCCCAAACACGAGTTGACAAGTTGTACAGACAGGCGCTAAGGGACTTGATCAACTCTGTTCGTTATCTCTACTACAACTTGGCAATTGACAACATAATAAATGGGAAATTGCGTCGTTTGAACTGGACTTCAAATTTCCTATCGATTACTGTTTATGCATGTTTGAAAGTGAATTCCGCCTCATGGGTTATTGGTCAGAGTTTCTGACTACAGTTCATGAGGTCCGGGTTCGATTCCCGGTCAAACCATGAAAATGCACCCTTAAAAGGGAATTATTCCTGTGGTTGCCCATGGTCTGGAATTTAGGTTAAGAACTCTCCTGGCGCTTCATTATCATTTATGACCCATCACATCATCGGGGTGACGTGACTCCCCCTTCCTGGTGCCCCAACCTAAGAAATGGATTACAAATCCGCCAAAGCCAAGGGAGAAAGCCAAAATGTCACAGAAGGCAACCTCGTGGCTTTAAAAAAAACAACCATGGCAACTGACATAACAATGAAACAAAATAAAATATTTAATTTCTTTAGCCTCCAGATATAGTAGGAAACTGCTTTTTCTCTTTAAAGCATATATATATATATATATATATATATATATATGTGGTATGATAAGAAAAATGCCTGGATGGGATTCGAACCGGGATCTCTGAGTCTGTACCTCAGCGTGATATCCATTACACTATCAGGCGAATCCAATTCAAACACTTATTTTTCTTATATATGTATTATATTCTCCATTATTACTAGATGTCGCGAGAACTCGGTCTTCACTGCCATCTAGTAGCTGACTATAACAAGTAAGCAAATTAAAGAGAATACATATATAAGAAAAATAAGTGTTTGAATTGGATTCGCCTGGTAGTATAATGGATATCACGCTGAGGTACAGACTCAGAGATCCGGGTTCGAATCCCGTCCAGGCATTTATGTTTCTTATCATTCCATATTAAGCTTGCATTGCTCAATGTTAAACATTTAATTATAACGTATATATATATATATATATACATACATACAAGCGTTACTACTATAAAGTAAATATTCTCTTTAAACATTTTTGCTTAACTGTTATATTAGCCACTAGATGTCAGTCGGAACGAATTTCCGCTACGTCTTGTGCGAATTGAGAATACTACATATATAAGAAAAATGTATGTTTGTGTTGGAATACTTTGGTAGTTCAGGTCGTTAGAGCGCTAAACGTACAGAGTTTAGAGACTCGGGTTCAAATCCCGACTCAAGCATTCATTTTTCTTTTCATATCATATATATCTATATATATATATATATAAAGGTCCAATCTCTTTAACAGAAAATTTGAAGTCTCTAGCTTTAATAATTGTACTTAAAATGTATGGTTTTATATCGGTAACTGACGTAACTGTAGAACGACATAATTTACAGAGTGAGAATAAAATAATGATCTCTATACTTACTTACTCACTGGCACTATCGAACCCGTAGGTTCATGGCCGCGCGGACATAAGCTCTCCATACATCCCTATCCTGAGCTAATGCTTTCCAATCATTCCCTGTATAATCTACTTCCCTCAAATCATAGTTAATGTTGTTCTCCCACCTCATTCTTGTTCTACCAACTGGGCGTTTTCCTTCTGGCTTTCCTACAAGAAGTTTCCATGCACGTCTTTCTTTCCCCATACGCGCAACATGTCCTGCCCATCGCAGTCTACGAGACTTAACTGTTCTTATTATATCTGACTTCGTATAAAGACCATGTAGTTCATTGTTATGTAGTCTTCTCCATTCACCTGTCTGTTCATCTCTCTTTGGTCCAAAAATGTTCCTTAGAACTTTATTCTCAAATACTTGTAATCTCCTTTCCTCCCTTAAAGTAAGAGTCCATGTTTCGCACCCATATAATATAACTGGTAGAATAACAGTTTTATATATTTTCAGTTTAACGTTTTTTGAAAGGAGTTGGGACATCAAGAGTCTCTGCAATGCATAATAGCACGCATTTCCAGAATTGAGCCTATGTTTAATTTATTTGTGTATCTCATTCCTATTTGTGATTATTGTTCCTGGGTATTTGAATAATGATGTCTATGAAGTTCTCAATTTTATTTCAACAAGCAATTGTGAATGTGGTATATACAGAAGGAGTTACATAGTACATGTTTTAAGTTTTATGTTCAAATAAACTTTAGCCACCAATTATACAAAATGAAGGTAACTGACGTAACGATTAATACTTCTGTGTGGTGTAAATGTTTTAATTAAAATAAATAATTCTTTGTTGCATATGAATATCTTCATATACTACAATATTTTGGGATTTGGGGAATTGAAAATCTTTTTAATAGGCCTTATACCAGCTGTGGTCTCGAGGTAGCGTGCTGCCTTGTCACGCAGTGTGCCCAGGTTCGATTTCCGGTCGAAACGGCCTTCCTGGGTGAGATTTTTCCGGGGTTTTTGCTCACCTGTAAGACAAATTTCAGGTAGCTCTGAGACCTAAACGGTCCCCAAACATCATCTGGCCATCATCATCCTTCACCGGTGTGGAAAGCAATGGGAAGCTAACACATTTAACTCATGCCCCAAATGGGAGTCAATGACCAATCACATTTCAATTATTTTTTATTTACAACCAATCACAGTCGTGTTTTGCCTAAAATTTACCAACTAAAGATTATCATAATAAAGAAAGCACCTCCTTTTTAACATTCTGAATAGGTCATAACATTATTTTGCGGTTGAGTTAGGTCCTCGAAGGCCAGTTGGAGTTGTGTTAAGCCATGGGGTAACTTTGCATAGGTAAGGCCCTGGGGGCAACTTGCGCTTCGGTTAGGCCTTCTGGACCACTTTGGGCGATGTTAGGCCCTCGGGGCCATTTGATGTTTGGTTAGGCCTTCGGGGGCCACTTGGGTTAAGTAAGGCCCACGAGGGCCACCTGGATTAGATTAGGTCCTCGTGGGCCACTTGGGTTAGGTAAGGCCCTCGAGGGCCACTTGGATTAGATTAGGTCCTCGGGGGCCACTTGGGTTAGGTAAGGCCCTCGAGGGCCACTTGGATTAGATTAGGCCCTCGGGGGCCACTTGGGTTAAGAAAGGCCCTCGAGGGCCACTTGGATTAGATTAGGTCCTCAGGGGCCACTTGGGTTAGGTAAGGCCCTCGAGGGCCACTTGGATTAGATTGGGCCCTCCGGGGCCACTTGGGTTAGGTAAGGTCCTCGGGGGCCAATTGGGTTAGGTAAGGCCCTCGAGGGCCACTTGGATTAGATTAGGTCCTCGGGGGCCACTTGGGTTAGGTAAGGCCCTCGAGGGCCACTTGGATTAGATTAGGCCCTCGACGGCCACTTGGGTTAGGTAAGGCCCTCGGGGGCCCCTTGGGTTAGGTAAGGCCCTGAGGGCCACTTGGATTAGATTAGGCCCTCGGGGGCCACTTGGGTTAGGTTAGGCCCCAGAGGGCCACTTGTATTAAATTAGGCCCTCGGGGCTACTTGGTGTTAGGCTATGCATTCGAGACCTCTTTGAGTTATGTTAGGCCCTCGGGGGCCACTTTGGGTAAGGTTAGGCCCTCGGGGCCACCTGGTGTTAGGTTGGGCCTTCGGGACCTCTTTGGGTTATGTTAGGCTGTCGGGGGCCACTTTGGGTAAGGCTCCTGGTGGTAGGTTAGGGTTTCGGAACCACTTTGGATTATGTCAGGCCCTCGGGGGCCACTTGCCGTTAGGTTAGACATTCGGGGGCCACTTGGGAATAGGTTTAGCCCTCGGAGGCCACTTTGGGTTATGTTAGACCCACGGGCGCCACTTGGGTTAGATTAGGCCCTCTGGGGCCACTGGGCTTAGGTTAGGCTTTCTGAGGCCACTTGGTGTTAGGTTAGTCCTTCGGGACCACTTTGGAGTATGTTAGGTCCTCGGGGGCCACTTGGTGTTGGGTTAGGCCCTCTGGGGCCAGGTTAAGCCCTCTGAGGCCACTTGGTGTTAGGTTAGTCCTTCGGGACCACTTTGGAGTATGTTAGGTCCTTGGGGGCCACTTGGTGTTAGGTTAGGCCCTCTGAGGCCACTTGGTGTTAGGTTAGTCCTTTCGGACCACTTTGGAGTATGTTAGGTCCTTGGGGGCCACTTGGTGTTAGGTTAGGCCCTCTGGGGCCAGGTTAGGCCCTCTGGGGCCAGGTTATGCCATCTGGGGCCAGGTTAGGCCCTCTGGGGCCAGGTTAGGCCATCTGGGGCCAGGTTAGGCACTCTGAGGCCACTTGGTGTTAGGTTAGTCCTTCGGGACCACTTTGGAGTATGTTAGGTCCTCGGGGGCCACTTGGTGTTAGGTTGGGTCTTCGGGGCCTCTTTGGGTTATGTTAGACTCTCGGGGGCCACTTGGTGTTAGGTTGGGTCTTCGGGGCCTCTTTGGGTTATGTTAGACTCTCGGGGGCCACTTGGTGTTGGGTTAGTCCTTCGGGACCACTTTGGAGTATGTTAGGTCCTCGGGGGCCACTTGGTGTTAGGTTGGGTCTTCGGGGCCTCTTTGGGTTATGTTAGACTCTCGGGGGCCACTTGGTGTTAGGTTGGGTCTTCGGGGCCGCTTTGGGTTATGTTAGACTCTCGGGGGCCACTTGGTGTTGGGTTAGTCCTTCGGGACCACTTTGGAGTATGTTAGGTCCTCGGGCGCCACTTGGTGTTAGGTTGGGTCTTCGGGGCCTCTTTGGGTTATGTCAGACTCTCGGGGGCCACTTGGTGTTAGGTTAGTCCTTCGGGACCACTTCCTGTAGCCTTTGATAGTCCAGTATCTTACTGCAAGGCAGCAGCGCTAGTTTTGGTCCGCCCTGGGTATTTTATTTCCCCAGTACCCGCCAAATCTGGTGATCATTCCCCTATCCGTCACCTGGGGAGACGTCCGATGGGAGACTGGCAACTCCACACGGATGCTGAAGTGGTGCTGAAGTCTGGCAAATTCCTACCAGGGAAATGAAAATAATTTTAAGTACAGAAATGGATGTTTTAAGAAGATCAGCTGGAAAATCTAGAATGGATAGAATACGAAATAAAGAAATAAGGGAAATTATGGGTGTACAAGAGGAGCCGGACATCATAGACATTGTAGAAAAGAAAAGATTGCAGTGGTATGGTCATGTCAAACGAATGCCAGAGCAAAGATTGCCAAAAATTGTTATGGAATGGATCCCAATGGAAAGGAGGAAGAGAGGAAGACCGAAGAAAACTTGGATAGAAGGGGTACAAGCAGCTATGAATATCAGAGGAATGGAGGAAGATCAATGGATGGACATAGAGGAATGGCGTTTGGTTTCCGGAAGACGGCGGCAGCTACCATGATACCGGATGATGATGATGATATGTGTGTGTGTGTATTCTTGTTTATATTATTTTTTTGGACTGTTACTAGTTTTTGTTTTATTAATATTGTTATTTTAACACACAAACGTATTGCAGAAAATGTTTATATATTCTATATTTCTTCTTCTTCTTCCTTCCAAGTATTAGGCCAAGGCCTGTTACGATCCTATAGAAAATTTTCCCTCCAGCGTTTCATAGGACGGCCCAGTGTTCTTCGTCCTCTTGGTATATAATTATAAACAGCTTTGGGGATCCGATTTGAACTCGTTCTTTCAAGATGGTGTTTCCAATTTAGTTGGTACTGTTTAATATATTCCAAAATTGGCGTAGTCTTCAATTCTTTTAAAATATCGGTGTTCCTTTTCTGATCCCATCTGGTGTAACCCGCTGTTCTGCGCATGAATCTCATTTCACAAGCCGCTATTCTGCTTTCATGTTGTCTTTTTAGTGTCCATGCTTCACTACCATAGGTCAACACTGGTCTAGCCAAAGTGTTATATAAACGTAATCTGGTGTTTTTTGTACAAGGGATGGTTTCATAACTTGATTAATAATTCCTAAACTTTTATTATAACTAGTAATTTTTTCAGGGATATCTTTTCCATCCCAGATAGAGAGATAATATCCAAGGTATTTAAATTGATTAGATCTCTCTAAAATTATTTGGCACCTATTTTTTGTAAATTATAAATTGATCGTTGCAAATCATTTTCAGAAAGTGCCAGAAGAGCTAAATCGTCTGCGAAAAGAATAGCATCGAGTTTGAGGTTCATATTGATGGGTATATATCCTCGTTGTGTTTTCCTCCATTTGTTTATTAATTTATTCATATATATATATATATATATATATATATATATATATATATATTTAATGAAAAGCACCGGTGAATATTCTATATTTCATTATATTTATTGTATTAAACTAATTGTTTTGTTAAAGTATGACATGCAATGTTTTGTGCCCCCCCCCCCGTAATCTTAGCTTGGTGTATGGTCTAGTTTCCAGTTTTACGTTACGTAAATCGATATAAGTGCAGTTAATGTTTACTTAAAATAATTTCTCCGCCTTAACTGATTGCCATTCGAGTTTACTACACGAATGACTAGATTTTTAAAATCTCATTATATAAAACTTCCTTTCAGTCTTTAAATGCCAGCATCAATTGAAGAGCAAAACCTTGGTCGAATACAAAGGAATTAATTATATATATCCACCGCTGTGGTCTCGAGGTAATACGCTGTCTCGTCACGCAGCGGGCCCGGGTTCGATCCCCGGACGGGGTGGTTTTTATCCGGGTTTTTCCTCACCTGTAAGACAAATGTCAGTGTGTAAGTAAGTATGGCTCAACAATGGTCTATGCCATTAATCAAACATTTGCCTCCTTGAACACCTATTAAGCACAACAATGAATATATAACTAACTCACTGGCACTATCGAACCCGCATGTTCATGACCGCGCAGACATAACCTCTCCATATATCCCTATCCTGAGTCAATGTTTTCCAATCATCCCATGTATAACTTACTTCCCTCAAATCATAGTTATGTTATTCTCCCACCTCATTCTTGGTCCACCAACTGGGCGTTTTCCCCTGTGATTTTCCTACAAGAAGCTTCGATGCAAGTCTTTCATTCCCCATACGCGCAACATGTCCTGCCCATCGCAGTCTACGAGACTTAATTGTTCTTATTATATCTGGCTTCCTATAAAGACCATGTAGTTCATTGTTATGTAGTCTTCTCCATTCACCTGTCTGTTCATCTCTCTTTGGTCCAAAAATTTTCCTAAGAACTTTATTCTCAAATACTCGTAATCCCCTTTCCTCCCTTAAAGTAAGAGTCCATGTTTCGCACCCATATAATATAACTGGTAGAATAATAGTTTTATATATTTTCAGTTTAACGTTTTTTGAAAGGAGTTGGGACATCAAGAGTCTCTGTAATGCGTAATAACATGCATTTCCAGAATTGAGCCTATATCTTCTTAAACTTTTGTTAGGGGGGGGTTAATTGAGATTCGAACAGATAGAACGCCTCTGTAAATGATAGAGGATGAGATAATTGGTATCGTGTTTTAGCGAAATTGATGTATGGGAGGGTAAACAAAGCAACACTCTATCATGTACACAGAACAACTGTTGTAGTGACAGTCTATCTTCACGCTCCCAGCGATCAAGTCGTATTTTTCTCTGTTATGACTGTATTGCACAATATTTCGCAAGGTAATCCAGGTGAGATTCTGCTCATGCGCATATTATTATATTTGTGTGTCTAATTTTTTCATCGCACAGTTTCTACAAAGGAGATATGTCCAGTTCCACAGGTTAGTATGTTTAATTAATACTTCAAAAAACTTTTTATATTAAAAAAAATCGTCACGCAGGAACTATATAATCTAAGTCATCGTTTACTAACCTGTGGTTCGCGAACCCCCAAGATATTCGCAAAATATTTCAAGGGGTTCGCCAAAACTTTTCCGTAATGGCGGGTTTTGAGGTTAGGTCTATTATTGTTTCTTTCATTTCTGCGGCATTGTAATAATAATATTATTTGAATGTCCCGCATTAGATTCCAAAAGACATGAATTTATTTTTAAAAAATAGGTTAATAATTATATGTTTTATTTATTCTGGCAGAGAATTATTTATGATCCCGTTTCCAGTATCTATCCTCAAACCATAACTTAAACACAAGATCACAACATAGTCTCTTGCTTAATATACCGCAACATAGGACATCACATCACTCCATGTCATATACCATCTTCACTTCTCGCAACTGGAATTCCCTACCACAAGAAATAAGGGGCTGCCGGACATTGACATCTTTTAAAAGAAATCTAAATTTATATTTGCTCTAAACTCGACTTCATTATTATCCAGTGTAAGATATATATATTAATTGGTGTTTCCCGTATAATGTATCATATTTATATTATTATTATCATTATCATTATTATTATTATTATTATTATTATTATTATTATCGTATCATTATTGTTATTATCGTATAAAATGTTGTTTGTACATGACATTTACATTGCTACATTTATTGTATCTTTAACTGTTTATAATTAGTATAGTGTATATCTATATTTGTCAAATATTTATTTGTATTTGTGCTGGTTGAGTGGAAGAGAGGGCCTTATGGCCTTAACTCTGCCAGAATAAATAAAGTATTATTATTATTATTATTATTATTATTATTATTATTATTATTATTATTATTATTATTATCATTAGTTAAGACCATAAGGCCCTCTCTTCCACTCAACCAGCACAAATACAAATAAATATTTGACAAATATAGATATACACTATACTAATTATAAACAGTTAAAGATACAATAAATGTAGCAATGTAAATTTCATGTACAAACAACATTTTATACGATAATAACAATAATAATACTTACGATAATAATAATAATAATAATAATAATAATAATGATAATAATATAATGATAATGACGATAATAAAAATAATAATTATATTAATAATAATATAAATATGATAAATTATACGAGAAACACCAATTAATATATATATCTTACACTGGGTAATGATAAAGTCGAGTTTAGAGCAAATATAAATTTAGATTTCTTTTAAAAGATGCCAATGTCCGGCAGCCCCTTATTTCTTGTGGTAGGGAATTCCAGTTGCGAGAAGTGGAGATGGTATATGACATGGAGTGATGTGATGTCCTATGTTGCGGTATATTAAGCAAGAGACTATGTTGTGATCTTGTGTTATTGCCATAATAGATTTCAACTGCCTTTGTCAAATATTTTATGTAAGAAGTGTTGCTATAGGAAGCTGTGTGACTTTATCCATCATATTATTAAGATACTTTGAGTTAGTTGTTTTTTGGTTCGTTAATTAATTAATTAATTTATTTGTTCATATTACGTTATTAGGTAACGCTAGAAATTAACCACACTCTAAATTACTGTAAATAATTAATTGTATTGTAACTAAAACCCCAACATACCGGATGGTGAAATAGGGTTCATATTATTGGAGATACAATAAAAATAAATATGTTAATAATAGTAGTAATTTATTATTATTATTATTATTATTTTTTTTTAATTAAACTAACCCAATAATGCCCCTTGTTACACATGTGTAACATCGGGAATTTATCACATTATTTCCACAATAAATTAATATTTACCGCGAATGCCCGATTTACAGTTACGTAACAACGTTAGGAATACATTTGATTTCGCTACAACTAGGTCTACACGTTGTGTAACTTTTAAGCCGTAACTAGAGTAACTTCATGTTTTAAGGGTTAAGTTAATTTAAGGTTTTATTAAACCTTTTGCTTGGGATTAAGTTTTATGCATGTCTGTTATATGTATATTTAAGAGTCAGTGGTTCGCCAAACTCAGATCGTGGTGGAAGGGGTTCGCTAGTCGAAACAAGGTTGGTAACCGCTGATCTAGTTAATTTCTCAGCAAGTCTAATTTATGGTGTGATTTAGGTGGTTACGTAATGCAGTCAAACTTTTGAATAACGGACACAAATGGGGAAAATAAAAATGTCCGCTATTAAGGGGGTCAGTGGGTGAAAATTGACATTTTTTTTTGCAGGAACAAATTATGTATAGAGTGTTTTACTTTACAAAGGTTGTACATTATTTATTGCACAATGGTGTTTTCAAAATAATAAATAATAGTAAAATAATATCTTTCTTTACATTTTTGCCAAAGTTTCATGAACCTATGACACTTAATAAAATATATTATAATTATTTCATATTTAAATGACCATTATAGGGGCTTTACCTACAATGGTAATATTGTAATATATAGGTATTGCCTTCCTAGTATGTCAACTTTAGTATTTTCTCTCATTCTAATTTCTCCAGGTACCTGATGAATATTTAAAAAAAATATTGTGGAGTACAATATTTTTTTTTTCATAGGAAAAAAATCCCAGTTGGTAGACCAAGAATGTGGTAGGATAATAACATTAAGTATGATTTGAGGAAGTAGATTATAGAGCGGATAATTGGAAACCATTAGTTGAAGATAGGGATATATGGAAAGCTTTTGTCGCGCGGCCATGAACCTACGGGTTCGATAGTGCCAGTGAGTTAGGCCTATGGGAAGTCGGCTGCGGTGGACTCGTGGTTATGTTCCTTGCCTCTGGTTCCGGGGGTCGCGGATTCAAATACGGCTGGGTCCGATGGATTTTTATATCCTCACCATCATCCTCTTCTTTCATAGATTAGGTCTTTGCCTGTTCCGATCTCACATCTGTTCAGCCCATCGCTTTCTTGGTCTTCCTACCGATCTTCGTCCTCCAGGATTATACATCTGTGGTATCCTATCCTCTGTCATTCTTTGCAGATGTTCTATCCAATTGTTGCTGTGTTCTTCTATTTGTTGAAGAAGAGGTTGTACTTTTAGTTCCTCTCTAATATTCACATTTATAATATGTTCTTCCCTTGTACAACCTTTCACAGCCCTTAGGAAGCTCATTTCTGCTGCCTGAATTTTACTTTTTTATTTTTCCTTCAGGACCCAGGCCTCACTTCCATACATCGCCACTGGTAGCGCCATCGTTGAGTAAAATCTTAGCTGCGTCTCCTTTCTTACTTTGTTCCTCAGTGTTCGTCTGGTTGTTCCACAAATATGTTGAAATTTCTGCATTTTCTTATTTATATCGTGTTCTTCATAAGTTATATCGCAGCACAAATAGTGGAAGTGTGAAACCTGTTCCAACACTTTATCTTCTATTACTGGTTGTGTTGTTACTGGGTATCTTCGATGGAACACCATTACTTTAGTTTTTTTATTTTGAAATTATATTATATTTCTCATACACACATATATATATATATATATACACACATGACAAGAAATGTAAATGCCTGGAACGAATTTGAACCCGGACCTCTGAGTTGATATCTCAGTGCGCTACCACTTACGCTACCAGACGAATCCCGAACCAACATTTATTTTTCTTATACATATTCTGTATTATTACCAGATGTAGCGGGAACTCGGGTCTCCACTGCCATCTAGTAGCTGACTATAACAAGTAAGCAAATTAAAGAGAATATTTTTACTTTATAGCAGTGACGCTTTTTCGATGTTATAATTACATCTTTTTGACATTGAGCAATGCAAGCTTAATATGACAAGATAAGAAAAGTAGCGTAGCCTATCAACTCAGAGGTCCGGGTTCAAATCCCGTCCAGGCATTTATTTTTCTAATCTTGTCATATATATATATATATATATATATATATATATATATATATATATATATATAAAATTTAATTAATAGATTGATTTTGTGGCCTGTCCTCTCTGTTAAAAATTAATAGGATATCATCTGCAAAACATAATACCTTTTGGATAGAATAATCTAAATAACATGTCCTCTGGGAGGGTCCAAGTCTGAAGATTTTCAGGCTAGTAAAATATCCTTAAGCCTGAATAAAGAGGCCTCTAAGCACCATTTACCAACCTTATTCATCCTAGTAATACTTTAGTTGCCTACTAGATGTCTCATTCGTTCGGTATGTTGACCGCATACCGTTCATGACATATATGGACAAATAAGCGTAAGTAAATTAACTTGGTCAAGTAGCTCCTAACAAAGGAGACGCTAAGGTGCAACATTGGGTTGTTACGCCAGTAGTAGTTATTTCAAACTGAAAACAGCTGGAGATTGCTTTATTCATCATCATCATCATCATAGTAGATTCACGAATTTAGGCCGTTTATTCACCTGTTTGGGCCTCAAGAGAAACACCATCCAGAAGTCTTTTGAGTGGACGTCCTGGTCTTATTCTTCCTGCAAGTTGATATCTTAACATTTGTTTGGGTATCCTGTGATCTTCCATTCGATGAACATGTTGCATCCATCTTGATTTATAATCAGAAATGTTGTTTTCTGAAGGTTCCATATGTAATTCTTCTAAGATGTCTTCAGTTTTTTTTATCTAGTAGTGTGTATCCTGCAGTCATAATCAGAAATGTTGTTTTCTAAAGGTTCCATATGTAATTCTTCTAAGATGTCTTCAGTTTTTTTTATCTAGTAGTGTGTATCCTGCAGTCCTCTGAAGGTATTTTATTTCAGCAGATCTAAGTCTCTGTATATCCTTCTATTTCAACGTCCATACTTCGCTACCATACAAAAGAGTTGGAAGAGCCAGTGTTTTATACACTTTTAGTCTTGAATGTTTTTGGACTAACTGTGGCTTGAAGATAGAATTTATTAACCCTAAAATTCTTAAAAATTTAATTATTAAAATGGCTTTATTCACATTACCTAAATAATGATGTTGGTGTGGAAACGGGTAGAATAAAGAATTTTATTGTCTGATATGAGCAACAAATGAATGAGGATAACAAAGTCTGGTAGGATTTTTAAAAGTAAACTTTTTTTCCCCCTTAATGTAAGAAACCTTAATAGTAAGAGGAAATTAAACCTGTGATTGTGTAACATTTATTTCCCTCAAACAGGCAGCCTTTCAAGCTCTCTGATCTAGTATTTCATTTGTCTTGTTTTCTAATTTCCTCAATTAAACTCATCCCGTTTATAAATCAGTTCATAGAGGTAGTGATGCAAATCTGGAAACCTTGTGTTTTTCCTACAATATATATATCTCCACCGCTTTGGTCTCGAGGTAGTGTGCTGCCTTGTCACGAAGTGGGCCCGGTTCGATCCTCGGTCGGAGCAGTTTTTCTGGGTGAGATTTTTATCGGGGTTTTTCCTCACCTGTAAGACAAATGTCAGGAAAACTTTAAGGCCCAAACTGTCCCCGAAATCGTACGGCCATCGCAATCATCATCATTCATATTCATCTTAGATTAAGCTTAGGGTTAAGGTCTCTCCTGGCGCACCACTATCATCATCATCACCCATCATATCATCGCGGAACGTAACCCCGCCTTCAAGGCGCCCCAACCTCAGAAGTGGGTTACAAGTACGCCATGCCACGAGAGAACACCAGGAATGTTGAAAGACAACCTGGGGCATTTGCAATATATATATACACACACACACAGGGCGTTGCAAAAAACACCGACAACGGAGGTGAGGTGGTATATTGAGATAGTTGATAATTTTAATAATGCACCCATGTCCGGAAATGATGCGTTTTCTCACTATGAGTAGCTAACTCTCTAGATTTCCGATAGTTGGATTTCAAGACTCAATGCTTGACAATACTGTCACAGTCACAGCAAGGTTTCAAAATATTCACCACCCATCTCATTGCAAAGCGTACATCGGCGGTGTAGTTATTGGCGCACACGTTCAAATACGCCTGGCCTCGTTTGAATTATTTCTGTAGCAGCGTGGATTCGGGCTATAAGATCCATACGTGACTCTAGTGTAGTCTGATAAACAGACTGTTTCATGTCACCCAACAATAAGTAGTCGAGAGGGTTAAGATCAGGTGATCTCGGAGGCCATGGGACTGGCCCTCTCGACCTGGATACGTGGTATCCAAATGTCTCCTCACATTGACGTGGAAGTGAGCTGGAGCTCCGTCATGTTGCAGCCACATTCCGTTGCGAAGCCACGTATCATAGGTTCCGTACCTGTGAGGTGTTGTCAAGTAATGAGTCTTCAAATCCTTGGAACTAACACTGATCTTGAGACATAATTAACTAGTCACAGCGTGAAAACACATCATTTCCGGACATCGGTACCTTATTAAAAATGATCAGCATATCTCAATATACTACCTCACCTCCGTGGTCGGAGTTTTTTTGCAACAACCTGTATATAAAAATGAGTTTCTGTTTGTTTGTCCTTTATGGACCTAAAAATTTCTTGACCGATTTGAATGGAATTTTTTACCATAATTTAGATTTTTTCTGGGACAAATACGGTAACGTATATAACATATTACCGTACATACTATAATAATAATAATAATAATAATAATAATAATAATAATAATAATAATAATAATAATAATAATAAAGTAAAGTGATCCCACAACAGACCCGGAGGCCCATGGGGTAGTAGGAGGTTAAGGCTCCCACTTTTTCTAGACAATCGGCACTATATGTCAGCCGGGTTGTCAGCCCTGCGTGACGGCCGCCTTTACCCCCAGAACAAGCGTCTGGTACTCATTTCCGTTAGAGGCTGAGTCGACCCCAGGGCCATAGTGCCGCCAGAGGGTTTGGGTCAGTTTAAAAATCCTGACCCCAACGGGACTTGAACCCTCGACCCTCCGGCTTGTAGCTCAGTGCCTTAACCACTACGCTACGGCGTGCCCCCATATAATGATAATAATAATCCTCTTCTTCTTCCCTTCATGTGATAGACCTAGTGGTCTGTTACGGTCTCAATCCAACTTTTGAAGGGTCTTCCCAAAGATCTCTTGCCTGGTGGCTGGTAATTTAAGATTTGACGTGGTATTCTTGTTCTGCTCATTCTTCTTATGTGAGATTTCCAGTTGCTTCTGTATTTTTGTACATATTGCATGACTGAATCTGTGTGTAATTCTTTGAGAATCTCAGAATTCCTTTTATGGTCTGTTCTTGAGTAACCTGCAGTACGTCTCATAAATTTCATTTCTGCCGCAGTTAGTCTTTGTTCATCTACACTGCGAATTGTCCAGGCCTCACTGCCGTAACATAATATGGGTCTGGCCAGTGTTTTATAAATTCTAGTTCGTGTGTGTTGCTGTACTGTGTTTGGCTTGAAAATATGATTTATAATTCCTGTTACTCTGTTAAATTTTATAATTTTTCGACTAAAATCTTTTTCCTCTTCGTATGTAACTTGGTATCCGAGATAGTTAAATGTGTTGGTTTGTTCTAATATTTTATTGTTAACAACAGTTTTACTGCGAACTGGGTCTTTTCCTAGGAAATCCATGACTTTAGATTTTTCTGTTGAGATTTCCATGTTGTAGTTTATTGCTCGGATAAAGGAACGCATGAGAGCATATAACAGAAATTTAGAATATTCAAAATATGCTAACCACCTATTCCAATTTCATCATTGTTTGGATCCAAATTTTGAAATTTTACATGTTTGTGATAAGGGTAAGAAGTTGGACCTTTTGGAGGCTGTAGAAATAAATAAATTGAAAAGTAGTAATAAACTGTTAAATTCTCAACTTGATTTAAATGAATCGCCTTTGTTAAATTAAAAAATTTAAATAAATTATTGTTGTATTGTTGCTTAGATCAGTTGGAACACAATTCATAATTTGTTAACATGTCTGAAGAAGGTACAGTGTACCGAAACAGCTGTCACTGAATTATATCTTAATAAATATGAAAATCAAATAAAACTAAGTTTTATTTTTATTTAATTAATAAATATGGATTTTCATCAAGTAAACACCAACTAAATTGATTATTTTCCTTTTTACTTACTCAACTAAACATAAAAACACATTTAATTTAATTACGCAGAGCAAGCTTAGTAAAAAAATTAATTGTAACAAAAACGCATTTTGTTCTGAGAGTAAAAGCGGCCGTAACGCAGGGCTGAGAACTCGACTGACATTAAGTGCCGATTGTCTAGAAATGTGGGAGCCTTAACCTCCCACGAGCCCAAGAGTCCCCTAAAGCCTGTAGTGGGATCACTTTACTTCACTCTTCATCGGAGGACTCGAGGATAAAAAGAGAGAGAAAATTGTGTTTGCTCCTGGAGTTGTGCCTAAATAACTTAATGGTACAGCACCAACACATTAAACCGGATATCTTGGATTCAAATCCCGACTCAGTCCAAATGTTACGTTATATTTTGTCTGTGACTTCAGAAAAGAGAAGGCCGAACATTCGTTATGTACGGGGTGAATCATAAACATGGCTATACGTTTGATCGCGTTGTGTGATGAAAATATTACCATTACAGGAAATATGAAATTACCGTTGGAAAGACAATTATTCAAATTACAACAATGGAATAAAACAAAACAGTGTAGAACTTACGTCATTAGTCAAAATGACGTTGAATAAGCAACAGCAAATTACAATTGCTGCATGGGCAATAACATATGCTAATGATCGTGAGGCCGCAAGACGTGAGTTTAACGTAGCATTGCAGCCGTCGACTGTGGGGAAGTGGAGAAAACGACTGCTGGAAACGGGAAGGATGCAGAAAATCAAACCTCCTGAAGGCCTCGCATTAGCGCAGATGCGGAAACAACGAAGAGAATTGTGGAGGCGTTCGATGTTGCTCACAAAAATCAACCCGCCAAGCTGCACGTGAGCAGTGATTTGTTTTGTTTTGTTCTATTGCTATAATTTGAAGGATTCCCTTTCCAATGATATCATATTTCTTGTAATAATAATATTTTCGTCACAAAATGCGATCAAACATATAGCCATATTTCTGAATCACTCTGCATGTGTCGGCCGGCACTCTTGTCATTCACAGGCCTGTATATAAGGGGCTTCATTTCATCTCATCCCTGGACCCAACACTGCGTTGGACACGAGTTGAGGATATTTAATTATTCACGCAATATATTGTGCATGTTTCTTTTTTATCTTAATTTATATTTGTGTCATGGGATCTTAAAGAATTCTGTAAGATTGAAGTAATGTTTTTTTGCAGAATCGAGACCTGAAGAATTTGGTCCGTTGTTAGAGATCGTCACACCGTCAGGGCTGGAGACTCTTCACTGTGGCGGGAGCAGCAGTGGCGGCACACGGAATGCTGGCCGTTCCTTGACCAACCCATGGGCACTACTTCAAGCAGTGCGCGCCCTCAGAAGCACGTCTCCGCATCAAAACAAAGACTGCGTCGAATCCGGGACACATAACAAGGATGACTCTACATTGGACGACACTCAAGAATCAGGGGTAATTTTTCGTACTCCATCCATCCATAGTGGCAGGTCTTTCACTGCAATCATAGCATTTTCATGCTATACTTTGCAGCTTTACTAGGGAATTGTAGGTGTGGTAGCTTCCCGTTCCTTTCCACACCGGTGAAGAATGATGATGGTGATGATGATAAGGATGATGATGGCCATATGATTTTGGGGACCGTTTGGGCCTCAAAGTTTTCCTGACATTTGTCTTACAGGTGAGGAAAAACGCCGATAAAAACCTCACCCAGAAAACTGTCCCGACCGGGGATCGAACCCGGGCCAGCTGCGTGACAAGGCAGCACGCTACCTCGAGACCACAGCGGCGATCTTCCTCCATCCATCCATCCATAGTAATTCTGCCCGATGGCAGGTCCTTCACTGCAATCATAGCATTTTCAAGCCATGCTTGCAGCTTTACTAGGGAATTGTGTAGGTGGGGTAGCTTCCCGTTGCTTTCCACACCGGTGAAGGATGATGATGATGATGATGGTAATGATAAGGATGATGATAATGATGATGGCTATATGATTTCGGGGACCATTTGGGCCTCAAAGTTTTCCTGACATTTGTCTTACAGGTGAGGAAAAACCCCGATAAAAACCTCACCCAGAAAACTGTCCCGACCGGGGATCGAACCCGGGCCCGCTGCGTGACCAGGCAGGACGCTACCTCAAAACCACAGCGGTGGTCTTCCTCCAATCCTCTGATATACATAACCGCTTGTGCCCCTTCTATCCAAGTTTTCTTCGGTCTTCCTCCTTTCTATTGGGGTCCATTCCATAACAATTTTAGGCTATCTTTGCTCTGGCATTAATTTGACATGGCCACACCACTGTAATCTTTTCTTTTCTATAATGTCTATGATGTCCAGCTCCTCTTGACACCCATAAGTTCCCTTATTTCTTTATTTCGTATTCTATCCATTCTATATTTTCCAGCTGATCTTCTTAAAACATCCACTTCTGTACTTAAAATTCTTTTCGTTTCCCAGGTAGGAATTTGCCAGACTTCAGCACCATATGTTAAAATGCTCTGAATTATGGTTTGATATATTTGTAATTTTCTATTTTTTGTAATATTTTTGCTCTACCAAACAGAGTTTAAAGCATTTATTGCTTGTTTTGTTTTGTACGATTCTATTTTTAATTTCCACTGTGTTATCGCCTGAATGGTCTAAATTTATTCCTAAATAAGTGCATTCAATACTAGATTTTAGTTTTTCTCCATTGTTGAAATTTATATTTTCCATTTGCATTTGTTTCCACTAGACCACAGCTGTGAACGTTTCCTGTATATCTGTAATAGTTCGCATAGGATTCAATTAAGAGAGAGAAGTTATAGCCTATAGTATCCTGCAAGAGTTCGAAATTCCTAAAACGTTTGTTAGATTTATACGAATGTGTCTTAATGGCACAACGAGTAGGGTGCGTGTAGGTAAACAGTTTTCGAATACTTTTGAAATCCACAATGGGTAGAAGCAAGGATATGCACTATCTCCTCTACTATTTAATTTTGTACTAGAGCATGCCATTAAATCTTTGGAGAATGAGGAAGGCCTACAAGTCAGTGGTATTAATAAGCTGTTAGTTTATGCTGATGATGTAGTACTATTGGCCGATAGCGAGGAGATACTGAAGGACAATACGCACACACTATTGAGTATCACTAAGAAATTGGGACTGGAAGTAAATATCAATAAAACTAAATATATGGTCACACGTAGAAATACATTATATAATGGAAATGGACAGCTAATGACAAATGAAGGAAATTTTTAGGAAGTGTATGATTTAAAATACCTAGGAACAATAATCACAAATAGGAATGAGATGCACAAAGAAATTAAACATAGGCTCAATTCTGGAAATGCGTGCTATTATGCATTGCAGAGACTCTTGACTCCCCAACTCCTTTCAAAAAACGTTAAACTGAAAATATATAAAACTCTTATTCTACCAGTTATATTATATGGGTGCGAAACATGGACTGCTACTTTAAGGGAGGAAAGGAGATTACGAGTATTTGAGAATAAAGTTCTAAGGAACATTTTTGGACCAAAGAGAGACGAACAGACAGGTCAATGGAGAAGACTTCATAACAATGAACTACATGACGTTTATAGGAAGGCAGATATAACTCTCGTAGACTGCGATAGGCAGGACATGTTGCACGGATGGGGAATGAAAGACGTGCATGGAAGCTTCTTGTAGGAAAACCATAGGGAAAACTCCCAGTTGGTAGACCAAGAATGATGTGGGAGAATACAATTAACTATGCTTTAAGGGAAGTAGATTATACAAGGGATGATTGGAAAACATTGGCTCAGGATAGGGATGTATGGAGAGCTTATGTCCGCGTGGTCATGGACCTACGGGTTCGATAGTGCCAGTGAGTTAGTTATCTGTAATAGTTGACTGTCTTCGAGAAGTAATTGAATTATCAGTAATGTCTTCCATTCTTTGGTCGATATTAAATGAATAATAGATTAAATAATTTTAAAAAGTACTTAATTAAATTGAGTAGAATAATACAAATATTATTATTACATCCGTAAGTTTAAGAAACTGGGCCAACACGTTACTTTCTCTGTTAATTCTCGTTGAATTAACACTTGTCTATTATCTCTGTTAATTCATTTGTAAATATAATTATGCCTACATCGTTACTACTATCTTTGTAATATCAAAAAGTTTAGTGATATCATCCATTTAAATTTTTATACATTGTATTCCTATTGATTAGTAATTTCCAGTTCTATTTGACATTTTAATAACAAAATTAGTGTTTCCTGTCTTCAGGAAAATGTGGTGAGTGGTAAGACTGGGTGGATAATTAATTGCAGAGCAAACAAATGAGTCACAACATCCTTCAAAATAAAGCTTTCACAGTCTGATCTTCAATGTCGTATTGTGCATAACTGTTCCGTCTCTGCATCATGCATAAGGTGAGATTTATAACATTTTATTGACTATTTAACTCATGCCCCAAATGGGAGTCAATGACCAATCACATTTCAATGATTTTTTATTTACAACCAATCACAGTCATGTTTCGCCTAAAATTTACCAACTCAAGTATTTTATGTCTTTCGGGCTAAATGGCCGTGGTCTGGTTTTATTAACACTCGACGTTTCGTCTACTACTGCGGTAGACATCCTCAGGAGATTCGGCGTCCTCTTTGGCCTCCTAACTCTTCAAATGTCGGCTGCAGACTGGCTGTACGTTGGAAATCGTGTCCTTATTTATAGTTGAGTATTGTGTGGTGATGTTTTCTACACGGTCCGTTACTTTGGAGCTATTTTTCTGATTGGTTGTCACTAGCTCCAAAGTAACTCACAGGATTGATGATTGGGGCAAAAGGTACTATACCAGGATTAGCTCCAAAGTAACTGTCACAGGATTGATGATTGGGGCAAGAGGTACTATACCAGGATTAGCTCCAAAGTAACTGTCACAGGATTGATGATTGGGGCAAGAGGTACTATACCAGGATTAGCTCCAAAGTAACTGTCACATGATTGATGATTGGGGCAAGAGGTACTATACCAGGATTAGCTCCAAAGTAACTGTCACAGGATTGATGATTGGGGCAAGAGGTACTATACCAGGATTAGCTCCAAAGTAACTGTCACAGGATTGATGATTGGGGCAAGAGGTACTATACCAGGATTAGCTCCAAAAATAACTGTCACATGATTGATGATTGGGGCAAGAGGTACTATACCAGGATTAGCTCCAAAGTAACTGTCACAGGATTGATGATTGGGGCAAGAGGTACTATACCAGGATTAGCTCCAAAGTAACTGTCACAGGATTGATGATTGGGACAAGAGGTACTATACCAGGATTAGCTCCAAAATAACTGTCACAGGATTGATGATTGGGGCAAGAGGTACTATACCAGGATTAGCTCCAAAGTAACTGACACAGGATTGATGATTGGGGCAAGAGGTACTATACCAGGATTAGCTCCAAAGTAACTGTCACAGGATTGATGATTGGGGCAAGAGGTACTATACCAGGATTAGCTCCAAAGTAACTGTCACAGGATTGATGATTGGGGCAAGAGGTACTATACCAGGATTAGCTCCAAAGTAACTGTCACAGGATTAATGATTGGGGCAAGAGGTACTATACCAGGATTAGCTCCAAAAATAACTGTCACAGGATTGATGATTGGGGCAAGAGGTACTATACCAGGATTAGCTCCAAAGTAACTGTCACAGGATTGATGATTGGGGCAAGAGGTACTATACCAGGATTAGCTCCAAAGTAACTGTCACAGGATTGATGATTGGGGCAAGAGGTACTATACCAGGATTAGCTCCAAAGTAACTGTCACAGGATTGATGATTGGGGCAAGAGGTACTATACCAGGATTAGCTCCAAAGAAACTGTCACAGGATTGATGATTGAGGCAAGAGGTACTATACCAGGATTAGCTCCAAAGTAACTGTCACAGGATTGATGATTGGGGCAAGAGGTACTATACCAGGATTAGCTCCAAAGTAACTGTCACAGGATTGATGATTGGGGCAAGAGGTACTATACCAGGATTAGCTCCAAAAATAACTGTCACCGGATTGATGATTGGGGCAAGAGGTACTATACCAGGATTAGCTCCAAAGTAACTGTCACAGGATTGATGATTGGGGCAAGAGGTACTATACCAGGATTAGCTCCAAAGTAACTGTCACAGGATTAATGATTGGGGCAAGAGGTACTATACCAGGATTAGCTCCAAAAATAACTGTCACAGGATTGATGATTGGGGCAAGAGGTACTATACCAGGATTAGCTCCAAAGTAACTGTCACAGGATTGATGATTGGGGCAAGAGGTACTATACCAGGATTAGCTCCAAAGTAACTGTCACAGGATTGATGATTGGGGCAAGAGGTACTATACCAGGATTAGCTCCAAAGTAACTGTCACAGGATTGATGATTGGGGCAAGAGGTACTATACCAGGATTAGCTCCAAAGAAACTGTCACAGGATTGATGATTGAGGCAAGAGGTACTATACCAGGATTAGCTCCAAAGTAACTGTCACAGGATTGATGATTGGGGCAAGAGGTACTATACCAGGATTAGCTCCAAAGTAACTGTCACAGGATTGATGATTGGGGCAAGAGGTACTATACCAGGATTAGCTCCAAAAATAACTGTCACCGGATTGATGATTGGGGCAAGAGGTACTATACCAGGATTAGCTCCAAAGTAACTGTCACAGGATTGATGATTGGGGCAAGAGGTACTATACCAGGATTAGCTCCAAAGTAACTGTCACAGGATTGATGATTGGGGCAAGAGGTACTATACCAGGATTAGCTCCAAAAATAACTGTCACCGGATTGATGATTGGGGCAAGAGGTACTATACCAGGATTAGCTCCAAAGTAACTGTCACAGGATTGATGATTGGGACAAGAGGTACTATACCAGGATTAGCTCCAAAGTAACTGTCACAGGATTGATGATTGGGGCAAGAGGTACTATACCAGGATTAGCTCCAAAGTAACTGTCACAGGATTGATGATTGGGGCAAGAGGTACTATACCAGGATTAGCTCCAAAGTAACTGTCACAGGATTGATGATTGGGGCAAGAGGTACTATACCAGGATTAGCTCCAAAGTAACTGTCACAGGATTGATGATTGGGGCAAGAGGTACTATACCAGGATTAGCTCCAAAGTAACTGTCACAGGATTGATGATTGGGGCAAGAGGTTCTATACCAGGATTATTAACCAAATTTTGGAATTCCTTAGATTTGGACAGGGTGTATCTTTCTAAAATTGCCATCGCTGCCATTAGAGGATCAATTTCAATTTTAAGAAACCATTTTTACAAAATTTCTACTTTATAGTATGTATACTTCAATTAGGCCTACAATTTGATTTTTTTAAATGTATTTACAAAATGTATTTCATCAATTCCAAAAAATAATTGTCTGTATCACTTTGTCCTTGAGGCAATCCTCTAATGGGGAAAGTTGTATATAATAAAAAAACAGTGCGGGAAGTGTAATTGTTAGTTTGTTTTTTTACGTGGTAATTATAGTACAAATACTGTAAATTTTATCATTACATATTATGTAAAACATGTTTTTCATAAAAATATTATCCTAGGCCTATTTTTAAAAACGTTAAAACTGATTTTTTGCAGATATTATTGTATTTGTGTTGCTTATGTAATTTTTAATTTTTTAACGCTTTTAGCATGGTGTGATTTTATTGCTGACATCTGGTGAGATTATCGCAAACAGAATTATGAAGTGGTTTTTGTGTCGGACATTAATGGGATATTCATGTAACAAAAAGTGGGATTGAACTATATCGCTATGATGTTGTAAAATATACACTTTCATTCTCAGTTCGTAATTTTCAAATCTTCAAAAATAAAGTCAAACAGTGTGAAAGGTGCAAGTTTATTTTTCCTAGTATTATATATATATATATATATATATATATATATATGTGTGTGTGTGTGTGTGTGTGTGTGTGTGTGTGTTGTTGTGGTGTCGAAGTAGCGCGCTGCTTTGTCACACAGCGGGTTCGGGTTCGATTCCAGATCGGGAAAATCTTCCTGACCGGGAATTTTTCCTCACCTGTAAGACAAATGTCAGGCAGCTGTAAGGCCCAAAAAGACCCCGAACCTCATCTGGCCATCATTATCATCATTTTAACCCGTGTAGAAAGCAACGGGAAGCTACCACACCTATAATCCCCTATTAAAGCTGCAAAGCATAGCACGAAAATGCTATGATTGCAGAGAAATACCTGCCCTAGAGCAGAACTGGCATTATCGAATCCGTAGGTTCATGGCAGTGCGGGCACAAGCTCTCCATACATTCCTATCCTGAGCTAATGTTTTCCAATCATTCCCTGTATAATCTACTTCCATCAAATCATAGTTAATGCTATTCTCCCGCCTCATTCTTGGTCTACCAACTGGGCGTTTTCCCTTTGGCTTTCATACAAGAAGCTTCCATGTATTTCATTCCCCATACGCGCAACATGCCCTGCCCATCGCAGTCTACGAGACTTAACTGTTCTTATTATATCTGGCTTCCTATAAAGACCATGTAGTTCACTGTTATGTAGTCTTCTCCATTCACCTGTCTGTTCATCTCTCTTTTGTCCAAAAATTGTCCTAAGCACTTTATTCTCAAATACTCGTAATCTCCTTTCCTCCCTTAAAGTAAGAGTCCATGTTTCGCACCCATATAATATAACTGGTAGAATAATAGTTTTATATATTTTCAGTTTAACGTTTTTTGAAAGGAGTTGGGACATCAAGAGTCTCTGTAATGCATAATAGCACGCATTTCCAGATTTGAGCCTATGTTTAATTTGTTTGTACATCTCATTCCTATTTTTGATTATTATTCCTAGGTATTTGAATTCAGCCACTTCCTCAAAATTTCCCTCATTTGTCATTAGCTGCCCATTTCCATTATATAATGTATTTCTATGTGTGGCCATATATTTATCCAGAGAATATAATTGATGAATATAAATGTTTGTTTTACAGGGAAGGATATGGGATATAACGAAGAAGAGACAGCAGTATAAACAAGGACGCAAGCCCCGTGTTACTGACAGCGGATCAACACCGGGAGAAAGCGAAATGCAGAACATGTTAGCTCCACTACCCACTCTCAAGGAAAGGTTCAACCTCTCTCCAAATCCCAAGCGGCATACGTTACTACACACAGATCCTGTTATCAACACCAGCCTGGACTTGGATAAGATTAACGGGGAAGTGTGCTTCCTCTCTGACAGCCCCTACCGCATCCACAGGGTGAGTCACTTATTTTCTCGTATAATACTGTAGTGCAGAGAAAAAAATAAACAAATTTTACCGTAGAAAAGCAATTTCATGTTTCACTGTTGAATGTGTCCTTTGCAGAAAGTCACTTAAATCCCTGTTTTAACCCTTAAATTGGCGAAACAATCATCAACAACGAGGATTAAGCCCAATGGCCTGTTCCGATCTCATTATAGGTCGATTCTTCAATGGTCTTCCCAACAATCTTCTCCCTTTTGGTTTATAATTATACATTCTTCTTGGTATGCGCTGGGGGCACGCCGTAGCGTAGTGGTCAAGGCACTGCGCTACAAGCCGGAAGGTCGAGGGTTCAAGTCCCGGTGGGGTCATGATTTTTAAACTGACCCAAACCTTCTGGCGGCACTATGGCCCTGGGGTCGACTCAGCCTCTAACGGAAATGAGTACCAGACGCTTGTTCTGGGGGTAAAGGCGGCCGTCACGCAGGGCTGACAACCCGGCTGACATCAAGTTGTCCAGAAAAAAGTGGGAGCCTTAACCTCCTACTACCTCAAGGGCCTCCTGAGGGCTGTAGTGGGACTACTTGGTATGCGCTGTTCATTCATTCGTAATACGTGCCGAAGATAAGCATTTTGATAACATTTTTTTCTTTCTAGTAAAGTAAAGTAAAGTGATCCCACAATAGACCCGGAGGCCCTTCGGGTAGTAGGAGGTTAAGGCTCCCACTTTTTCTAGACAATCGGCACTTTATGTCAGCCGGGTTGTCAGCCCTGCGTGACGGCCGCCTTTACCCCAGAACAAGCGTCTGGTACTCATTTCCGTTAGAGGCTGAGTCGACCCGAGGGCCATAGTGCCTCCAGAGGGTTTGGGTCAGTTTAAAAATCCTGACCCCAACGGGACTTGAACCCTCGACCCTCCGGCTTGTAGCTCAGTGCCTTAACCACTCTTTCACAGAGATTAAATATATTAAGTTCTGTTCTTGTATTTTCGTTTTTCGTTTTATCGGCCGTTTGGCATCCTGCTATTGCTCTCAACATCTTCATTTCAGCAGCCTCTATTTGTTTACTATCTGCCTTTGTTAATGTTATATCAATGTAAAACAAACCTTATCATTAAGCCTATAGGTTGTTTTTAAAAGCCACCGCCGTCGTATTTCACGTGCCGCTATGTCCGTTGATAAACTCCGCCCTCGCGACGATAGGTGTTTTATTGTTTCAATTTGTCATTCGTTGCAATAATTTTGATTGAATAACACGTGTCTCTTCTGCTTTGTTGCTAATTTATAATGTCGAGTAAAAGAAAAGAAAATTAGATCTGAAGCCGAAAAATGTCGTGTTGCTGCTTAAAGTAAAAATATAAATGCTTTACCGTTAAGCGTTGATGGGCCTTTTGCGTCTATATCACGCTGTTTCAGTGTTAATGAATCAAGAAATCCGAAGATAAAATAAGGAATTCTATCGCTGAATTCACAACCGAATTTCAATCTCAATTGAAAGATCTTTTAAAGGCGGCAAAACAGGAAAAAATATCAAGTTCTTGCCCAAACCTGACGGTAATAATTAATAGAAATTGTTCAAAATCTCTCATTAATTGATTTTATTTTCACTATTTAACTCACGCCCCAAATGGGAGTCAATGACCAATCACGTTTCAATTATTTCTTTTTTACAACCAATCAGAGTCGTGTTTCACGAAATATGTATCAATGTTATAATTACCATATTAAACAAAGCTCCTCCTTTTTAATATTCTGAACAGGTCTGACCGTTATTTTGCAGTGACTGAGCCTATAAGAAATACGGCTACCAGATTGTATATATAGTGCATACATGTCAACATTTGTAGCAATTGATTATACCACCAAAAAAATAAACCACTGTTTGCATTTTCTTAAATGTATTTTTTCCCAGGTAATAATCCAGAAAAATATAATTGTCATATTTACATCATACGACATCAGAAATGAATTAATATACATTTTGATGTATTTCATTTTTTCTCCACTAGAGTGCATTCTTACAATATTGCGTTCCTTTGGCAATAAATAGTATGATCTGGTTGCAGTGATAAACAAAAGAAGCAGATGAAGCGTACCAATCGTTTCTCATTTGTTTTCAAACATCGCCGTTTACATTAAATATATAAATATTTTAAAATAACTATATTTAAACAATGATTTGTGAGTAAACAGCTTAATTTTATTCGTTAAATAGTCCTAACAAATGCCACTCTTGATTTCCAAATTCTCTAGATAAATTCACTCCACACTTCGTGAGTCGTGAATTTATCGATAATTTGGAAATCACTCGTGGCATTACTTATGATAATTTTTATTTTATTCTGTAAACTTGGAACGTATACCCTATATACCCATACAAATTACCATTACATATTCGCGGTTTCTGTATTCCTTGCGAATAAGGACCTCTTACTGTATATATTTGTCATTAGCTGACTGGATATTTAATTTAGGCCTAATAGATGTTTACTACCGGTGCCCAACCAGCATCGTGAGGCATTTGGGTAGCTACAATAAGTAGCGACTCGAGGTTGAGAAGACCAGCTATAACGGCTGGGGTATCCGATGTGCTGATCACATGTAGTCCTACACTTGCTAGATGATCGTCTACGTCTGTGATTAACACATTTGGATGTGAGGCCAGCAGCCGTCTGGTACGCCAAGGGCTTTCTGTGCCTGTTGCGCTTGGATTGTTTTACTTCCATCCCCAATGTATTAGTGCTACACATCCATCCTTCCACAATAATTCTGCCCGAGGGCAGCTGTTTCACTGCAATCATAGCATTTTCATGCTACGCTTTTCAGCTTTACTAGGGAATTATAGGTGTGGTAGCTTCCCGTTGATTTCCAACCTGTGAAGGATGATGATGATAATGATAAGGATGATGATGATGGCCATATGATTTTAGGGAACCGTTTGGCCCTAAGCTTCCTGGTATTTGCGTTACAGGTGAGGAAAAACCCCGAAAAACGTCACCCAAGAGCCTGTCCCGACCGGAAATCGAACCCTGGTCCGCTGCGTGACAAGGCAGTACGCTATCTCGAGACCACAGCGGTGGACAGTGTTACACATCTAGAGATACAAATATTACACTGTGATTATAAAGTCCCAGTACATTTTGTGGCTAACGTAGCGCAAATAAAACAGAAATTATAAGGTAGTTTCTACTATCAAGTTAGTGTTCAACATAACCTCCATCAATCTCAAAACATGTTTTCTAACGACGCACCGTCGCCCGGAAAACATGCACCAACATATCCTCTGTAATCATTTCACTCGCTTGGCGTATGCGTTCTTTCAACACTTGCAGATTAGGAAACCTGTTGCTTGATGAACACCCAAGCAAAAAAGTCCAGGGGTGCGAGGTCTGGCGAACGAGGTGCCCAGACACGAGGAGATGCCCTTCCAATCCACCTTTTGGGAAACCTGTCATTGAGATACCCGCGTATATCCAGAGCAAAGTGTGGTGGTGCTCCATCTTGTTGCAATACCACTGTATCAATGATACCATCTTGCTGTAACTGTGGCTGTAAGAAAAGTAGCAACATATCAAGATACACGTCTCCCGTGAGGGTTTCCTTTGAATCAGTCCATAACTTCTTCGTACGACTGGCCTCTTAAACGCGCAGCAACAGTCTCTATCCGCTCTTCAATGGTGAACATATTTGTATCTTTCGAATGGCTGTAACAGAAATACGATATGTAAGCGATTTCTTTAAAATGTACTGGTACTTTATAATCACACTGTAGTTTGCGCTGTAATGAAACGAGATGAAAACCCTTCATATTCAAGTATTAATGTAGTGAGATTATTCGCAAGTAGCGTTGGTTTAGAAACTGTAACATTATCTTGTCTTAGGTAGATAAACCGTAACATAAAACTTTCTGTATAATGATCCGTGTTCTGCTGAAAAATGGTACCTCTGCTCTTCATTACTGTCCATCACTTACTTTTTGTGTTTTATCTTATCACCCAAGATGAAACTTTTAAGTGCAGTTTTCTTAACAAGAGAATAAAGAAGATCGTTCAAAGAATCCAGAAGATGGATTTAAGTAAAACTGCATATTTAAGTATTCCACAAATATAGTATCATGTATTTTAAACTACTACTATATCGTTCTGGATAATCGTATCTGTAACCTTAGCAATGATTCCTGACGAATGAAATTTGTAATGGGAGCTTAGATGCGAGTCCTGTACTAACCAGATGTAGGTCTCAGCCAATAGGAAGTATGACCACACGTCATTGCTAACTCCCTCGCTAGCGAATATCAAATAGTCACTGCTAAACATTTTTAAAATCTCACTACAAAAATTAATTAATATAGGTAATCTTTATCGTAGACTGCGATGGGCAGGACATGTGGCGCTAATGGGGAATGAAAGACGTGCATTGCAGCTTCTTGTAGGAAAACCAGAGGGAAAACGCCTAGTTGGTAGACCAAGAATGAGGCAGGAGAATAACATTAACTATGAATTGAGGGAAGTAGATTCTACGGGGAATGATTGGAAAACATTACCTCAGGATAGGGATGTATGGAGAGCTTATGTCCGCGCGGCCATGAACCTACGGGTTCGATAGTGCCAGTGAGTTAGGACATTTTTATACGTGGAGGAAGTGTATTCACTATATATATATATATATATATATATATATATATATATACACACACTGTATTTGATTTAAATCTCTCTGTTAATGTTTTAAATAACCACTAAATGTCACTTTAATTTAAACAGTTTATAGTCTTTCCCGCGCCGTAGTCATGTGATTAAGGCAAGATGACTTGGCGCAGAGCTACGTGACTTGCGCTGGTTCGAGTCTCCACGGGGGAAGAAATGTTCTCAAGAAATTTCTGCCAGTATGGGACCGGTGCCCACCCACCATCGTGAGGCATTTGGGTAGCTACAATAAGTAGCAACTCCAGGTTGAGAAGACCAGGTATAATGGCTGGGGGACCCGACATTCGCATTGCACTATAATTTTAAGACTTCAGGCAGCAAGTGTTCAAAATATTATAATTATAGTCTACGGTTTAAAATCTAAAATCAACACATTCACGTCTCACTATAATTCTCTATGGACTGTACATGTTTTGTAAAAGGAACTGTTTTGTTTGTACACGTGGCAGGCAGGGAATTCACAGCTGAGCAGTCTGGGTAGGCTCTCCCATTTGATTTACGGTCAAGGACATTCTTCAAAATCCCTTGCGCGACCTATAAATGAAATTGGCAACAGTCAAAAGAGAAACTCAAAAAGTTTTGTGCATGTTAACAATGGGGAATAATGGACAACAATACAGAAACTAAACTAAATTTAATCAAGTTTCTTTTTGTGGTCGATGTGGGTTCATTGTTGGATATTTAGATGTCTGCAGCGTCACTCGTGGGGGCCACATTCAATGTCTATGACATATAACAAAAACTTTTTGAGTTTCTCTTTTGACTGTCACCAATTTCATTTAGATGCGGTTATCCAAACCGAAGTAGTAATAGTTTAAAGTATGATACTATATTTAATTAATTAATAATTTTATTGCAGCCAAATAGCCAGGATTAAAGTATGATACATTTTAAATTTACATATTTGCATATTCACACATTGTCTTTGTTCTTTTTGTGCATAGCTCAATGTGATATCGGTCACATGTTTTTTCGCATAGCGCACATTTACAGTCTATATTTGCTTCATGAAATTTTGTGTTGCTGCATATCAGGTGGTGGAATCCATGGACTGCCAACCTAGTGATGACGTGTCTCATTTAGAAATTTTCTTTTGTCCACGCACGGTCCACCATTGCCCCGGTGCTGTAGAATTCTGGATGTATTTCTTCTCTTTTTCTGTTCAATGTTGCTAGCAGCTGCTCAGATGCGCTGGTGCTGGGTAAGAGTATGCTTGTTCTGAGATCGTCGATGAGGAAAGTTTCCTTCGCCAGTAGGTATCCGAGTCTTGAATGTGTTACTTTTGACACTCCTAATACTTCCTTTATATATCTCGCTTTCACCCTTTCTAGAGAGGAAAGATTCTTCATCGTTAAATGTGTCCATATGATATCTATGCCGTATGTCAGTATTGGTAGAATTTTTGCTCTAAATAACAGCATTGCCGTCTCTAAGGTGAGGGATCTAATGTTTCTTATTTCGTGCATTGCCATTATTGCCTGGGTTGTCTTTTCTGTGATATGTTTTGTGAAGCATTTTGCGCTTGTTTGTAGCGTGATGCCTAGGTATTTGAAGTCTGGTACTATTTTCAGTTTAGTTTCCCTTATGTATATCTCTTCATTTATGGCGGCTCTTCCTCCATTTCTGAAGATCATTATGTCCGTTTTTTGATATATTAATCTCCAGCTTGTTCTTGGAGCACCATTTTTCCACTTCGTTTATTGTTTCCTGAAGTGTTGTTATGTCTCTGGAACCGATTACGATGTCGTCCGCATATGCGCACGAGAAGATGCCATCTTTTTGGGTAATTCTAAGGATTCCTTCGGTTGCTAGTATAAACAGTAAGGGATCGCCCTGCAGTACTCCATTTGTTTGAATGATCGGTTTTGACATGACGATGTTATCTGAGACATATATTTCATTCCAGCTCAGCAGTGTATTGATGAGGTTCGTCCATATGTTGTTGTTTCCTAGTGTCTCCTTTAGTTTTTCTATCACTAGTGCCTGTCTAGTAGATCGAAGGCCTTCGTGAAGTCTATGAAGACGGTATAAAATTTCTCTCTGTCTTCTAAGGCTTCCCAAATATGTTTCAACAAGAGTTCGATTGCGTTTAGAGTTGAGTTTCCTTTTCTAAACCCGAATTGATTTTCTGGTAGATGCTCATCTATATTTGTGGACACGTTGTACTTGTACTCTCTGAGGTGCAACAAGTCCCACGTCTCCTACATCTTAACAATCTGGAGGTTTATTGGTCCACCAACAGAGGGAAGAAGTAGTTCTTCTGATCGACATAACATCAGTTGACGAGAAATTAGTGAAGATGAAGCTGCCAAGGCTTTGAAAACCGGTCTAGGTTCGAAACATTTGAATTTAATCTTAAATTAAACCTCATAGTGATCCTTTCCTAATAAAGTTCAATCTTAATATTTTATGTCAGTGAATTCCAAAGGAATGAATCAATTGAAGTTGTTCATTTTCAAAAAAATATTTTCACCAGAACATCGCCTACCAAAATCTGTTTTGGAATGGAAATCTGAGGGAAGTAGAGGCAGAGGAAGACCTTAAACTTCATGGAGTCAGAAAGTATATTTATACATGAAGGAGAAACATCTACAACCAGGAGATTGGATGGACCGACCAAATTGGCTATTAGGAATCGGACGACAATAATAATAATAATAATAATAATAATAATAATAATAATAATAATAATAATTTTATTTATTTTTATACA